>CM058040.1:36747381-36907072 GCA_030169165.1 Centaurea solstitialis
GTCACACATTACGAGAGATTCATACTGTCCATAGCAAGTCCGAAAAGCCGTCTTCACAACATCTCATTCCCTAATCTTGAGCTGACGATAACTCGATCGCAGACCAATCGTTGAGAAGCATTTGACACCTTGCAATTGGTCGAATAAGTTGTAAATCCTCAGCAGTGTTTACTCGTCTCTGACGGTGACTCTATTGAGCTCTCGGTAGTCGATGCACATCCACATGGTTTCGACTTTCTTTCTCACGAACAAAACTGGCGCTCCCAAGGTGAAGAGCTGGGGCTAATAAATCCCTGGCTGACTGGTACTTGCAGCCGCACCATCATCAATTTCTCCTCCGCCGGTGCAAGCCGATACGATGCTCTGGCGATAGGCGTCGCTCCGACCATCAAAGCAAATCTGAAGCTTGATATCTCGACCAGGCGGTAAACTATCTAGATCGACCAGGAACACCTCAGGGTATTCCATACAAACTCGACATCTTTCACTTCTAACCTTTCCTTACCCGAAACCATGGCACAAGCCATAAACCAAACAAACTCCTTCCTATTACATCAGGTTCTGAAATAGCAACCTGAAGATTAGACTACTCTAAACGACTTAATCACAGATAGTGCCAAAATTCACATGAAGTCACTAACCTGTGCTACACGCTAGTCCTCACACTTCCATAACCAATCACGACTCTCTAGGCAAAAAATCTTAGAGTCCTACAATCTCAGCTGTGTTCCCAATCCTACAGTTTAAGACTAGGCCCAATCCTGGTCACCTAATTCACTTAAACTAATGCTCTGATACCAATTTGTAACGCCCCAAAACCCAGGCAATAGAATCATAACCTTTAAACAATAAATCCCAGTGATCTAATTCGCAATAACATAAAATCTTTTCTCAAGAGTACAATAGTTAAGAGTGCATGCGGAACAACCCTCCACAGCTGAGATTCTAAAAGGATAAAAACATTACTTCTGACTGATCACGCTACTCTAAGCGCTCAACTCTTCTTTGCCTCTAGCAACTCGATCTTTCCTGAAAAGATTTTAGATTTTGAAAACAAGGGTTAGACCGAAAGGTCTAGTGAATTCCCTCAAAACAGTTTTAAACACAGTTCCGGCCCACTGGCCTAAATCACAATCATTTATCACAAAAACAATAGGGAAGGCATCATGAGTAATACAGTCACACCACAACAACCCAGATGGTCGGATCCCTCGGATACTCAATTAAGGAGTGACGGACGTAGTCCGTGCCTCACACCATCCCGCAATCAACCTCACGTGGCCGGATCTCCCAGATTCCCATTTAAGGAGTGACGGACGTAGTCCGTGCCTCACACCACCATACTTCCCATTACTCATGATGCAATCCCCACATTAACAAAATAGCATGCATACGATGATCATCTATATAGCATTCACAACCATTTATAATTTCCACAATAAACGTATACAGAGCATTGTTCTCAGTTAAGTTCACAAACATCAGTTTAATCAAATCATTGCAAAGCGAATGGATACATTTAAAAGCAGTAAAAACCATCCATTCAATATCAGGCAAGGGAACTCACCTGATCAGCCCCAACTGTGCTACGCTCTGCCTTAACCGCACTACAAATATCAAAACCTGATCAGATCATACTAACTCACTAGGAAGACTCTTTCCTAGTTACCAAATCTAACTCTCATCATCATCTGATCGAATCACAAGAATAACAGTTTAGGTTTCTCGGGTGGCCACTAGGGTTTTCAAGATATGATTACAATTAGGCTTTCCCCAAGAAATGATGTCTCACGAAATGACAACGAGGTACACGGCCTCAAAGACGATCACGCATGACCAATTAGGTCACATGCAATGTAAACACCCTCACTTAAAATTTGAAACAGATTCACAGAATTGGCATCACGAATGACCATCAGCTTACATAATGCTCCCTGGATCAGGATACTCAAGAAATGATAAACAATTCCCATATGAAAGGGACAATCAACTCCACTTGATAAAACGAACAGATCCACATGAAATGATAAACATGTTATTATGGATCACCTCACAAGGAATGATAGATATTCCTTTATGACACGATAAAACAAGTCTACCAAGATGATAGCCGATTTCGCATGAAATGATAACTAGGTTAGCATGAAATGATAACACCCAAGGTCTACATGAAATGATACCCGGAAGTACCAATTGTTCCACATAAAATGATAAGTATTCAATTCCCTTGAGATGATGGTAGGCTCACATAAAATGATGATTAAAACCCTCATGAAACAATACATAAAATGATGATCATATCCACATGAAATGACAGGTCGTGGCTTACACAAACTAGTAGGTTAACACCGCATGAAATGACATCACTCAGGATTTACATGAAATGATAATAACAAGGGTTCACCAACAAGGGTTCACATGAAATGACAAGGTTACTAACAAGGGTTCACATGAAATGACAAACTAGTAAAGGCAATATGGTGTACTACACTAAGAACCAAAGCCGATACTCAACATAGCAAAAGCCGAATTGGAGGATTTATACTAAGCCGATTCTAACTTGGCTTCCAAAAGCCGAATCCTCATGAACCAAGGCCGAATCCAAGGTTTACTAAACAAAAGCTGAATCCAAGTGAGCTTGTTCAATAAGCCGAATTGGAAAACCATGTAAAAGCCGAATTGTGTGCTTGATGCCAATTCCGAATCCAAGGATGGACTAAAGCCGAATCCTCACACTCTAAGGGCCAAAGGCCGAACCCAAGCTATGAGAAAAGCCGAATCCAACATGGGGTGGTTAAATCCGATATAGATAAGTCTGGGGTGGCCAAAAGCCGATTCCTTCCCATATAATAAGCCGGATCGGCTTAGTAGATATGCAAAAGCCGAATCTGGCTGATGAAGAACACAAGGCCAAATCCATGAGCCATGCCAACCAAAAGCCGAAATGGAAATACAAGAAAGGGGGGGGGAAGCCGAATTCAAATACATAAGATCACAAAGCCGATTTGGACAAGCCAAGGCCAAAGGCCGAATTCAAGGAATGTCATAAGACGATTCGGCTTTGATCAAGGCTCAACAAGCCGAATCCAACAAGACTCTGGCCAAAGGCCGATTCCAATAAGGGAGAAAGGAAGAAGGCCGAATCCAGGGATGCTGGATACGGGAAACTCGTTCTCTTGGTCTGAACCAAGGAGATTGGTTGTAGAACCCTCCAAACATCAATACAGTATACATAACCAACTTTTTTTTACCCAAATCAATTCTAAATCAACATAGAAACAAGCATTAAATCATAAAATGGGGGTTTGATGGTTACCTTTAAGCAAAGAGGTGATCTGATGATGAGAGAAATGGTGAGGATGAAGATGGCAGCTTCTCTCCAAAAACACACACTTCACAAACTTGCCTCAAATCCCAAAATGACCAAAACCCTAGATTTAGGAGGCGTTTGGTTCGCCGGAATCCGCCGGAATTGGATGGAATTGGAATGGTCAATTCCCTTGACCAAATTCCATCATCTTGTTTGGTTAGCAATGGAATGGAATTCATTTTTAGAGATTCCCTCCATCATGGATTTCACCATTCCCCCCAACATTGGATGGATTTCAATTCCATTCCCTCCAAACTTTTCCAAAGACAAAAATACCCTCTCTCAATCTGATTAAACCTTCACAGCGTAATACATTCACCAAATCAATTCCACAATCTTGTTGATATCGATTCCATAGCAGCAGTTCATCAAATCGATTTCATAATCTTGCTGCTATCACCAAATTGATTTCACCTTTTGTTTGCCTTTTTTTACTGATTCTACTCATTCTCTTCGATCTGCAGATGTACGTATTTTGGGAGAGAGTATTGATGATGGTTCCACAAGGAAGCTTCGCAATCGTTGTCTGCCACGAGGGAAGATGAAGAAAAAAGAAAGGAATTTAAGAAGAAGAGAATAGAAGCACCATGGTAGTCGTAGATGAAGGAAAAAGAAAGGAAGAAGAAGGGATGGATAAACACGTCTGTTCAGATATTAGGTCAAAAAAGAGGATGTGAAATTAGGTGAAACAAATGGATAATTACTATTTTTTCTTTGAAAGAAAACAAAATGGATTATTATCAATTTTATACATAAAAAATCGTAATTTACTTCCATTTTAAGATTAAATGTTAAAGTTAATGTTATATTATTTTGTATTTAAAAAAAATTAAATCAATAAAAGGGTATATTTATCATTTTGCATTATTTCATTCCAATTCCTAAGCAAACCAAACATACAGATTCCAATTCTCTTGACAGATTACATTCCATTCCTGTCAACCAAACACTTGGTCAAACCTGATAACATTTCATTCCAATTCCTTCCAGATTCCAATTCCTTTGACAGATTCCATTCCTTCAGATTTCATTCTGCGAACCAAACGCCCCCTTACTCTCTTAAATACCCTGGACCAAGGGCCAAGCCCATCAACTCAAGGAAAAGCCCAACAAGTGATACAAGTTTCCAAGGTTGACACTAATAGCCCCTCAATTCAAATCATCTTACAAACAAGGTCACAGTTAAAGTTAACTTCTAACTTAACCTAAAATTCAGGTTATTACATCAATGGCAGCCTCCATTGACCATGAATCGGTCGCTGAGGGCCATGAGTCATCGGGTTGATTGGTGCACGACATATGATTGTGGAGCAAGGAGGTGGTGACAGAGTGCCAAAAAAGGAAAATTCTGGTACTGTAGGTGATGCCCGAGGAGGTGAGATAGACGGAACAGGTGAAGGCATGCGGGGTGGAGGTCTGTTCGAAGCGTGACATGTCAGCGACGGCGTAAGTGGAAGAGGAGACATGTAGGGCGGAGGTGTCCCAAAAGATAACGAAGGAGATGTCTGGCGAATCATCTCAACATCAGCGGCGGTGCTCTGATCATGCTATGAGTGACGACTGTCGGCACTGGTGTCCGTATGAGTACCGGAGGTATAGACAGAAGCGGCGCCGGAAGATTTGCCTGCCAGAGCTAAAGTAATGCACCAAGCCCTCTTGGAGTTTTCCCCCCTCACGGCATCCGGGATCCTCATGGTCGTCGTGCCTCCGTTTGGTTGGCTCAGCTGCGGCGCAGAAAGAGGTCGCAAGAACTCTACGGATGGCTGAAAGAGAGATCTTGACCTATGCAATATCAGACTTGACCTCCTTCCTGAGGTCACTAAACTTCTCTTCGAGCCACTGGGTGGAAGGGCCTACCGCATGAGAGGGTGCGGTAGCCGGCTCGGGACGGTTCGCTTGGAAGGGCCTACCGCACGGCAATATCAGACTCGGGACGGTTCGCGGGAAGTGATGGATCCGAAAACTGCTTCAAAGACCCAAGAAGATGAACCTCTTAGTCATTTAGATCCCCACATGAAATTAAAGACGCCATAAGTAGTTCCCGCAACTCGTCAGTAGAGGAAGCGGGGGTGGTAGATCTCGGAGGTGAGGAAGGAGGGGGAGGAGGTGTAGTAGCACTTGTTGTCGTCTTCCCTTTGCCCTTAACTTGGGCCTCAAGGGCAGCAATCTTGCCGGAGAACTCCGCTCGTACAATATCAATCTAAGCCTTTAGGGCGCTCTCGATCATCTCCCTGACAACAGATGCCGGGTAAGTAACACCAGGCTCACATAGAGTACCCTCAATGAGTCCCTTTCCCTCAAACATCCTGACACAACATCTTGTTTCTCGAAAGTTGACTTCAAGGCCTTTATCATAGAACTTCTCGATGTTAAGCAAGTTGTGACTGAAACCTTCTACATAGGATACTTTATTGATTTTTATTTTATGATGGGGGATATCACCGTAACCCATTATTGGTGCTGATGGTTTATTCCCAAATCGAACGTTCCCGCCATATTTGTGCTTGAAGTTAGCGAGAAGTTCCTTCTTTCTGGTCATGTGCTTGGAACACCCTGAATCCATCTACCACACATGACCGTCCTGCAAAATCAAGGACAAACATTTTTAGGTACCCATTTGAAAATGGGTCCTTTCTGATTAGATGTTGCAGGTTTGGTTTGTTCTTTACTCCTTTTTGGAGACTGTTGCTTTGATTTGGAATTATGTGTCTTAGCATGATGGGTATAGTGATGATAGGCATGGTTGTGGAATCCAAAATAGTTAGGAGCATAGTAACGATCATTTACAAACGCATTTGCACAAAAATCGAATCTAAAAGCATTTTGACAATGAAAATTACTATTAAAACCATAGACAATGTGTTCGCATTCATAAACAGGAAATGGAGGTACATGACTATTAGTTCTATGAAATACATCATTGGAAATTTTGTTTTTCATATTCCTAGTCTTATGTGCAAATGGCTTCGAACGACCGCCTTCTTTATATCCATTCTCTGTTGAATTACGCCTATCCTTTCTCATATTATGATCTGTCACATTTGAAGAAGAATGATTAGCATGAGGAGGATGATGTGAAGTTTTGTTTTTCGGGTGGAAGTTGTGTGACTGTTCTTTAGGTTTAGACGACTTCTTGTTTTTACGAGAGCGTCGACGTTTTTTTGGAGTAGTCACATTAGAACGAGATGTACTCGCAACTTCAGACTCAGGGGTGACTATCAGAGTCTTCCCTTTGTCTTCCCGAGATAGTTTAGGAGGAACCATGTTTCCTGGTTTGGATACGCTTGGGTGATCTACCATTCTCACCGACACTATTTGTACAATCATCCGATACAATTTCAGAAATTTGTACCGTTGATTTAGGTGTTGTATATGTTAAGTCTTCCATGTATGAAATGGTGGTGCAGATTGGAGACCTTTGTACCATAGAATGTGATTTTTGAGAAAAAGTACTTGAGGGCCTGAAATCTAAAGCATTCACATTCCATGTATGGTGATGATGACTTGAATTATCACGAGTTCCAAAGGTGGATTTACTTGCTTTTGGTGTGCTTTTAGATTTGAGGGCTTCCTCCAATTCATTGATTTTACTCAAGAATAGGTCCTTTTTGTTAGAACATAAAATGTCCTAATATGTGAAAGTTTTATAAAGAATAAATTTTGTGTAAATAATAGAAAAGGAGGGCTTAAAGTGTAAAATGTTGTATAGATAGAGGGGTTATAGTGTAGAGGTATATATAGAGATGGAGTGGCATTTGAGAGGGTAATGAGAGTCGTCTAAAGAGAGTAAGTGTGTGTAAAGTTAGGTGTTTTGTACTTTCTCTCTCTTCCCTCCATGGATGAATAATATGATGGCTTCATAATCTCTCTCTCCTCTTAATTGTCTTGATTTCATGTTCTAACAAGTGGTATCAGAGCTGGAACAAATTAATCAATTCGTTTCGATCCTTAGAAATCAAGCAATTGGAGGATTTATTTCGGATTTTTTGAAGTTTGGAGCAAAAATGGTGAAAATTGGATTAGAGATTGAAGATATTGAAGATTTGATGTTTTGGATCTGGATTGGTGTTTGTATGTTGTTAGTTTTGAATTTGTGGTACTTAATTTTTGTAAATTTGATGATTTTTGGGCATAAATTGATGGATTTTCGAGGTTTTGTTCGAAGTTCATCAATGGAGGTCCTCTAATGGAGGTTTTGGGTGCAAATTCTTATGTCTCGAGCCTCACATTCATATGTCTCGAGCATAAAAGTCAAAAGTTGTTATTTTTCGAGCATAACAATGAGTTCAGATCAGAAAAGCGTGTCACGAGACATGTCTCGAGTGTACTATACATGTCTCGAGTGTACTTTAAAGCAGATAAAGGCAGTTTTATGTCAAAAGCTGGTCAAAAAGCATGTCTCGAGTGTACTTTTATGTCGGGAGCAAGTACAAGTCATTGTCTCTAGTCCCCTCACAAGGAAATCGCTCGGTCAGCAATAAAAACGTTCGGTCAGCTCTAAAAAATCGTCAGTCAGCAAGAATTTCGGTCGGTCAGCGTCATTTATGTGAGTTAGTGCTCGGTCAGAGCAAAGAAACTCGAGTCAGACGTTCGGTCAGCGCGTGCTGACCGCTTATCTGACATCAGCACACGTCAGCCAATCATATCTCTCGAGACATCCACGTAGTTGTACACATCAGCTAGAGTCTTCTCCACGTCAGCCACTCGAGACGCGTTTTTCTGACATGGCATCATCTGATTAGTTGTTGGCATGCGTGTGACAGCATGTGACAGGGGCGTGCTAGGCGTGTGCCTATGCATGTCAGCACTGGTCTGCACATGAGAGATCGTTTCAGCATGAGGCTGTCATTCGTCCAGACCTTGTCGGCGCGTGAAACGCGTGAGCAAGCTTGAGAGCGCGTGGGGGCGCGTGTAGGCGCGTGCAAGCGTGTCTGAACGTTTCTGAGCGAGTTCGAGCGCGTGGTTGCGTATATAAGTGTCTCGAGTTTAAAATTTTCACATGGAGATGTTTGGTTAAAGTGATATCATGTCTCGAGATGCCATGTATGGAGCTGATGTATGATAAGTGATGTCATGCGGCCGATGTCATGAATTTTCAAAGCTGACTGAATTTTTGATTAAAGAAATCAAGTTTGATCAAATCTTCTTTCAATGTTTGAAGACCAAGGAAAAATTCAAAAAAATGATGTGTGGGTGACACATGGGTGTGAGTGATCTATAAGGAAATATTTCCGAGGGTGTTTTGTGGAGACATTTATTTGAATGAGCTTAAAATGTCAGATCCAGTTCAGAATTAATTTTCTGATGTGCACCAACGTTTGTATGATCAATCGAGTTTATCAGATTTATCCAGTTGGGCTAAATTTCTTTTTCGGCCTTGAAGTTCAGGTTGGCCCAAGATTGATCACCAATTTTTTGTGACGATCCAGATCCAATCCAACCCAATTCCAGTTAGCTTCAGAAATTCCTGTGCTTAACCGGCCTATTTTTCCATCTCTATATTTTTTAAAGCCCAATAAAAGCCCAAAATTCAATTTTTCATTTTATGAAAATTGAATTTCTCTCATTCCCCCAGCTGTTCCAAACCCTTTCAAGTTAAACCAGATTTGTAACGATTTCGAGACGTTAGTGATTGAATTTTGTATTCAGTTGGATTTTTCAGAAGGATGGTTCCCTGCTCTCTTTACTTCAGAATCTATTTCTCTCCCCCTTGCCAGCTTCAATGAGTGTACGGTTTCTTGTGGGCGGTATACTTCCTAACCACTCATTGTCGTCGTGGTTGCGCTTATCGGCACTGAAGTTTTGAAGGCGGTTTTTGACATCTGACTGTTTAAGAAGATTGAATCAGAATTTAATTACTTTCTGTCTCTGAAAGTATTTTGGAAATCGGCTACCTTCTGAACAGTAGAGAGTTCAAAGAAGAAAAGCGTCTCTTTCAGTATCTACTCCTAGTTCTTTCAAGATTATGGTGTCTTGGTGATTCAAGCTCTTTGGAGGTTTTTCCCTTTTGTTGAGCTTATCAGTTTTATAGCTTGCGGTTTAACGAGCAAACTCTTTGATTTTTTGCTGATTCTTGCACTGTACGTGGAAGCTACTCGCACATATATCCATTTCCCAAAATGGGATAATTCAACTAGCTTGAGGGACGGCCGTTGGATTTTGCGGCGAACAGTTGTGTTGAGTTGTTTACAGATTTCAAGATGTATTTGTGCAATCAGTTCCACTTTGAGTTTGTTATTCAGTTGAGCTTATTTTGAGGGGGAGCTTGGAATATTCAACGTAGCCGGGCACTACTAAAGTTTTCTTTCAGAAGCAGGGGGAGAAGATTAGAGATGCTTCTTTATAAAACTTTAGGGGGAGATTGTTAGAACATAAAATGTTCTAATATGTGAGAGTTTTATAAAGAATCAATTTTGTGTAAATAATAGAAAGGGAGGGCTTAAAGTGTAAAATGTTGTATAGATAGAGGGGCTATAGCGTAGAGGTATATATAGAGATGGAGTGGCATTTGAGAGGGTAATGAGAGTCGTCTAAAGAGAGTAAGTGTGTGTAAAGTTAGGTGTTTTGTACTTTCTCTCTCTTCCCTCCATGGATGAATAATATGATGGCTTCATAATCTCTCTCTCCTCTTAATTGTCTTGATTTCATGTTCTAACACTTTTCCCTAAGGCTCATGCGCTTCTCATCCTCTAGCTCAGCCTCAAGTTTAGTAATCCTTTTCTCATAAAATGTTTTGTTATCTTTGTATACTTTTTGAAGAATTGGAACTTCCTGATTCATCTCAGCCTCAGTATAGCTAGGCGTGTAATCCTTAGACAAAGGAATCTCACGCGTTGCTTAATTAGCATTGAGAGATGAATAGTTGAAGGGAATGGAGTGTTTGTTTTTTCTATCTTTTTCTTTCTTCACAATTTTCTTCAACTGTTCAGGATCATCAGACTCTTTCATGAAAACGATTTTGTATCCAAGACTCATGTACCTAAGATCATACAAGGTAGGAGTCTTAGATATGGCACGCTTAAGATAGCATGGACTCTTGTCTCCAATGCCTTCTTTAGGACTATAATAATTGAACTCTTTCGGTTGGTTCATATGAATGGTTTGATCTGTTTGGCCTCTCTTTAGAAACTTGTCCTCCATGTCTTTTATTTTAGCAAAAAGGTTTGTTCTTTGAGCAAAAATCACTTCATATTTTTGTAAACTTTCTCTACTCAAAACTTCATCCTCATGAAGCTTCTTTTGCAAATCTGAGATGTTATCATTCAGACTAGCAATTTTGTCATCTACGACTTTATTTGCAAGAGTAAGAGTGGTTACTTTTTCTTTGGAATGAGCTAATTCAATTGAGAATTTTACAACTAAGGCATGTTCACTAGCTAATCTGGATTCAACAATTGTGGTTCATTTGTTAGCTTGTTTGATCTTATTTTCATACTCAAAAACCTTTTGTGCGAGACTTTTTACTTGATTTTCAAGTTCAATGTATGGGTCAGGGAGTACCTTAGAAGATGAATCAGAGTGGTCTGAGTTGACATCATTGTAGTCACGATCATCATCTTTGGAATACTCTTCATCTGCATCAGCCATCAAGCACAGTTGATCTTCTTTTCCTTCATCACTATCCACATTCCACGCGTCATCTTGAGCTAGCATGCATACAAGACCTCTTTCCTCATCATCACTTGACATTTGCAGCCAAGCCTCATCTTCAGGCAACAACGCTATTCCATCATCTTTCTTCTTAGCCAAGTTCATTTTGTTTTTGTAGTAATCATATTTGGAGACATGATTGATGCAATTCTTAGCAAAATGCCCAGGCTTCCCACACTTGAAGCATGTTGGGATTCCATTGTCTTTCTTGGGTTCTTTGCCTTTGTCGTCAGGCTTGATATTCTCTTCAGGCTTTTGGTAGTCAGCTCTACCGCCTACATCAAATCTTCTTGGTTCTTGATAGCGATCAAATCTTCTAGTTTCCCCATACCTCCTCTCATCGTCTTCATACTGCCTATCTTGGTACATTCTCTCCTCGTACCTTTGCTCCCTAGGTTCTTCAAATCTTCTTGGTTCCTCATACCTCTTGTAGTCAATCTCAGTGGTTCTCTCAAACCTTCGTGCATCACTCTTTGGTTCATACCTATCCCGAGTTTCATACCTTCCACTAGAATACCTATGGTCGTTGGAAGACAAAGGTTTCCTTGAAGTTCTTTTGGCCATTGTCCTGGTGACTATATAGACAAAGGAACAAGGAGCGATTGTGTAAACAAAGCAGACAATATTTGAACAAACTAAGAACTATATATATGTGTATGTGTGTGTGTGTGTCTATATTCATCAATAAAGGTGGGATTGTTCGGTTAGAGTGGACACGATCATGGGGGATTGACGCGATTCATGGGAGGGTAGAGATTATTAAAGGACGGGAGCCGATCATAGCCGTCTTTATTGACCGGAAGATGTGGAAATCACTTCTCTACTTCTCATTTTTTTAGAACTTCTCATTTGAACCTAATACTATACATATATATATGTGTGTGTGTGTGGTGTGTGTGTGTGTGTCTATGGCTTATAGATATAACCAAACAATAAAGCGTGCTACCTATAATCGTTACAAAAAGTTTATAGAACGTTTTTGGGCGTTTAATAGTTTTTTAGGGCATCAATCTAATAAATGTTCCTATTTACTATTTAAAAGGACAATCTTTGAAAAGTTAAAGTGTCCAATAAACATTAGTTTCCTACACAAATATGGGTTTATGGAACGGTTTTCAAAGCCATACTATAAAACTAGCTAACAAAACAATTTAATTTGAAATTGTCCTAAAAAGGATGGGTTTATAGAACGCTTTTAGACAAGACATCTTTTCGGGATCTATTCTAATAAAATTTGGTCGTGTAAAATAATCAATTATGACATTGGTTTATTTTAAACGTTCATGTACACTCATTTTCTTTGTAGTGGGTCATCTTGTATTTAGTCAAAGGTTCATAGATGAATAAATCCACGTCATATGGGTACAGGTGAACATTTTTACATTGAAGAATGAGTGACTATATAGACAAAGGAACAAGGAGCGATTGTGTAAACAAAGCAGACATTTGAACAAACTAAGATCTATATATATGTGTATGTGTGTGTGTGTGTCTATATTCATCAATAAACAAGCACTTCAGTGAAGTAAATGAAGAAGACAAGAGCAATAATGCAAGCATATATTTTTTTGCAACTTAATATTTTTATTCATACATATTACGTACAAACGACATGACATTAATTGAAATAAAAAACGGACATATGAGATGATTGATGTAGTAGAACTAATCGCACAAGTACATATAGTTTACATAAGTTTCAAATCACAGTCCTTTATTTATAATAGCAATACGTTGCGAAACACCAAGTCACACATAAAATGGTGCCGCTAGCTAACTATAGCCGTATGGTTAAACAATGACGTCAAGAGCCGTGAGGTATTCCTCATAAGATCCATGGAATCCGATAATCTTACCGTCCACCTGCACTTTGAACACCCTACCTCCTCCGTCGCCATATGTATAAGTGTTACCTTTGTTGGTTTCAAATGTCAAGGACGTCACCGCCAGAGTACCGGACCTTGTTCCAGAAATCAGCGTGATTCTCTCATCTTTGTCAAGCAGAAACTGAGATGGATCATAAAGGCTAGCTATAATACCAGGATATATTCCAAACATGCACAGGTAATAAATAAACAGACGTAACGTGCGCTTACCGAATTCTTATTGCCACCGGTGACACCATAGCTAGGAGAATCCTTTTCCTTACCTGCTTGATTGTCATAAGAGAACTGGATGGAATATATCTTGTTTCCAGAAAAAGAGATGTATAATGTGGTAAACTTATCAAGATCTGGGGGTTCACACCTCCAACGAGTAACTGCAGCATTACTTGCCTGTTCCAAGGTAGCCGGATAATTAAGACCCAATAAAATTAAGAAGAAGTGATTCAAGTTGGTAAGAAACAAATTATAAGTTGTGTTAATGGTAAACAATCATACATGTATGTATACTTAGTGAATGCTAGTTCAGTTTAGAATAGTATAAGAACATACCATTTTCCTTGTTATATAAGGATATTTGAACAATGAGAGAGAAATCGTTTCCGTTGTTGTACATCTATCCCCAATCCATGTAGGCTTATTTATATCGAAAAATATCTATATCTAGAGGTTTTAATTAATATATTTTCTTTAGTTGAATAATAATTTTGTAGAATGGACATTAAGTTGTTAGAGAAATGATTTAAAACTTCTAACAACCAATTATTAATTTAACGTATGCCTTTAATTTATTGATGACGTAAGCATCCATCCCTACCAAACATTGATATTTAATAAACTAGGTTTGCTTTTGTTTTCTTACCTCTAGATTGAGCCTGTTAATTAGTTTTTGTTTGATTTGATGTTGTTCAATTAATAAAAATAAGTATAAGTGTATTCTATTCATACCAATGTTAGGTAGAACAATGTTATTCTTGTCTAAAAAAAATTAAATCACATCTCCAACAACCAACTACTCTTCATCCATGAGAAGGGATGCTTCCTAAAAATTGGTTACTAGATTTGCTTGGTAGATCGTACGAATTAGTTAGCTCATGCGAAAGTTAATGAAGAAAACTTCAAAACATTAACTCGAAATTAACCACGAACTTGTGTCTATAAATAAGATTGTAGGGATTAGAGCTACATAACTTAACTCCTTAATAAACAACGTTCAAATATTATTCATGGAAAACACATCGGTATGCTCTTTCACTATAAGTTATGCAAACGTTGGCTGTATAAATGAATGTTTGGTTTAATTACATACATACTTATTTTACTTAATTTCTTGCTCACAAAACATGGATCACTTTTTATATACTAAATTGTATTGTGGATCCTTATATATGTAGTATTAGGTTCAAATGAGAAGTGCAATAAAATACGAATTAGAGAAAGTGATCTCCACCACTCATCTGGACGATAAAGGAGACTTTGACCGTCAAGCACCGGATTATTGCTCGGAAGGGCTATAGGACTCGAAAGGGCAATTTCATAATTTTAGTAAATAGTGCAGATAGTAAGATTCATATATGATTTACACTAATCATAGATGAATCCTTTTATATATGAACTCTTCATATATGAACACTCATATGTGAACGTATTCATTTATGAATCTTCATATCCGACCTGATTTCTATATTTATGAAAATACCCCTTTGCAGATGCACGTCCATGCAAAGTTTGACTAGCGAAAGATTGCAACTTTGATCGGTCAAAGACACAACCTTTGAGTAGTCAACTTTGATCGCAACCGTATCAACAGTTAAGATCAATTCTCTACTACGAATCTTTTTGCACTTGTCATGTGAACCCCTCTCTCTCTCTTCCCCTCTTTCTCTCTTCTCTCTCTCTCTCTCTATATGTATATAGATACCTCCACTAGGAACGTTTCCTATCATGATGGTGACTGGACTTCGGAAGGAAATAAAGATGGAGTACGACCTGGAAGTTGATCTTTCTAGAATTACCATGATCAACATCGCTATTGGAAAGTATTGTGTAAATTCCATCGCTTTGACTTAGGAGGATACTTACTTTTTCAAACAAACTACTAATAAATATGGTGTCTAACGGTGGTACAAATCATACGGTAAGCTCATGTTATATGTATTTACTAAATATGGGTTAAATTTAATATGTTGTATCAATCTTGTTGGCATTTTTAAAATATGAGATTATACAACTATTTTGAAGTGGTGAACATTATTGTAACTTGTTGACTGTGAAATTGAAATTTTTTGGATTCTCTTTGAAGGCCAAGAGGCCTCTGTTCATCACATTCGAGGTTATGTTTGATGGTCAATAATAATTAAGTAGAAGACAACAAACTAGCATTTGATAACTTGAACTACAAATAATTAATCAAGTATTAAGATTTTTCCGATCTTTTATATACATATCTTTATGGATTTTGTTTTTTTGATTGTTTATATATATATATATGAGCTTATATATATATATATAGAGAGAGTAGAGAGGTTCAAATGAGAAGTCTAAAAAAATAGGAAGTAGGGAAGTGATCTCCACCGTTCATCCGGTAATAAAGGTGGGATTGTTCGGTTAGAGTGGACACGATCACGGGGGATTGACGCGATTCATGGAGGGTAGAGATTATTAAAGGACGGGAGCCGATCATAGCCGCCTTTATTGACCGGATGATGTGGAGATCACTTCCTACTTCTCATTTTTTTAGAACTTCTCATTTGAACCTAATATTATATATATATATATATATATGTGTGTGTGTCTATGGGTTATAGATATAACCAAACAATAAAGCATCCTACCTATAATCGTTACAAAAAGTTTATAGAACGTTTTTGGGCGTTTAATAGTTTTTTAGGGCATCAATCTAATAAATGTTCCTATTTACTATTTAAAAGGACAATCTTTGAAAAGTTAAAGTGTCCAATAAACATTAGTTTCCTACACAAATATGGGTTTATGGAACGGTTTCAAAGCCATACTATAAAACTAGCTAACAAAACAATTTAATTTGAAATTGTCCTAAAAAGGATGGGTTTATAGAACGCTTTTAGACAAGACATCTTTTCGGGATCTATTCTAATAAAATTTGGTCGTGTAAAATAATCAATTATGACATTGGTTTATTTTAAACGTTCATGTACACTCATTTTCCTTGTAGTGGGTCATCTTGTATTTAGTCAAAGGTTCATAGATGAATAATTCCACGTCATATGGGTACATGTGAACATTTTTACATTAAGAATGAGTGACTATATAGACAAAGGAACAAGGAGCGATTGTGTAAACAAAGCAGACATTTGAACAAAAATTTAAAATTTTATATATTGTGGGATGTTTTGTGTGGGGTGTCTATTTTTCCTCAAAAACAAGCACTTTAGGAAGTAAAAGAAGAAGACGAGAGCCAAAAGTGCAAGCATATATTTTTATGAATTAATATTTTTTTCATACATTTACGTACAAACGACAAAGACATTAATTGAAATAAAAAAGGACATATGAAAATGATTGATGTAGTAGAACTAATCGACAAGTACATATGTTTACATAAATTTCAAATCACAGTCATATAACCAAACAATAAAGCGTCCTACCTATAATCGTTACAAAAGTTTATAGAACGTTTTTGGGCGTTTAATAGTTTTTTAGGGCATCAATCTAATAAATGTTCCTATTTACTATTTAAAAGGACAATCTTTGAAAAGTTAAAGTGTCCAATAAACATTAGTTTCCTACACAAATATGGGTTTATGGAACGGTTTCAAAGCCATACTATAAAACTAGCTAACAAAACAATTTAATTTGAAATTGTCCTAAAAAAGGATGGGTTTATAGAACGCTTTTAGACAAGACATCTTTTCGGGATCTATTCTAATAAAATTTGGTCGTGTAAAAATAATCAATTATGACATTGGTTTATTTTAAACGTTCATGTACACTCATTTTCCTTGTAGTGGGTCATCTTGTATTTAGTCAAAGGTTCATAGATGAATAATTCCACGTCATATGGGTACATGTGAACATTTTTACATTAAGAATGAGTGACTATATAGACAAAGGAACAAGGAGCGATTGTGTAAACAAAGCAGACATTTGAACAAACTAAGATCTATATATATGTGCATGTGTGTGTGTGTGTCTATATTCATCAATAAACAAGCACTTCAGTGAAGTAAATGAAGAAGACGAGAGCAATAGTGCAAGCATATATTTTTATGCAACTTAATATTTTATTCATACATATTACGTACAAACGACATGACATTAATTGAAATAAAAAACGGACATATGAGATGATTGATGTAGTAGAACTAATCGCACAAGTACATATAGTTTACATAAGTTTCAAATCACAGTCCTTTATTTATAATAGCAATACGTTGCGAAACACCAAGTCACACATAAAATGGTGCCGCTAGCTAACTGTAGCCGTATGGTTAAACAATGACATCAAGAGCCGTGAGGTATTCCTCATAAGATCCATGGAATCCGATAATCTTACCGTCCACCTGCACTTTGAACACCCTACCTCCTCCGTCGCCATATGTATAGGTGTTACCTTTGTTGGTTTCAAATGTCAAGGACGTCACCGCCAGAGTACCGGACCTTGTTCCAGAAATCAGGGTGATTCTCTCATCTTTGTCAAGCAGAAACTGAGATGGATCATAAAGGCTAGCTATAATAACAGGATATATTCCAAACATGCACATGTAATAAATAAACAGACGTAACGTGCACTTACCGAATTCTTATTGCCACCGGTGACACCATAGCTAGGAGAATCCTTTTCCTTACCTGCTTGATTGTCATAAGAGAACTGGATGGAATATATCTTGTTTCCAGAAAAAGAGATGTATAATGTGGTAAACTTATCAAGATCTGGGGGTTCACACCTCCAACGAGTAACTGCAGCATTACTTGCCTGTTCCAAGGTAGCCCGGATAATTAAAGACCCACAATAAAAATTAAGAAGAAGTGATTCAAGTTGGTAAGAAACAAAATTATAAGTTGTGTTAATGGTAAACCAATCATTCACATGTATGTATAATTAGTGAATGCTAGTTCAGTTTAATAATAGTATAAGAACATACCATTTTCCTTGTTATATAAGGATATTTGAACAATGAGAGAGAAGTCGTTTCCGTTGTTGTACATCTATCCCCAATTCATGTAGGCTTATTTATATAGAAAAATATCTATATCTAGAGGATTTAATTAATATATTTTCTTTAGTTGAATAACTAATTTTGTAGAATGGTGATTAAGTTGTTAGAGAAATGATTTAAAACTTCTAACAACCAATTATAATTTAACGTATGCCTTTAATTTTTGATGACGTAAGCATCCATCCCTACCAAACATTGATATTTAATAAACTAGGTTTGCTTTTGTTTTCTTACCTCTAGATTGAGCCTGTTAATTAGTTTTTGTTTGATTTGATGTTGTTCAATTAATAAAAATAAGTATAAGTGTATTCTATTCATACCAATGTTAGGTAGAAAAATGTTATTCTTGTCTAAAAAAAATTAAATCACATCTCCAACAACCAATTACTCTTCATCCATGAGAAGGGATGCTTCCTAAGAAATTGGTTACTAGATTTGCTTGGTAGATCGTACGAATTAGTTAACTCATGCGAAAGTTAATGAAGAAAACTTCAAAACATTAACTCGAAATTAAGCCACGACTTGTGTCTATAAATAAGATTGTAGGGATTAGAGCTACATAACTTAACTCCTTAATAAACAACGTTCAAATATTATTCATGGAAAACACATCGGTATGCTCTTTCACTATAAGTTATGCAAACGTTGGCTGTATAAATGAATGTTTGGTTTAATTACATACATACTTATTTTACTTAATTTCTTGCTCACAAAACATGGATCACTTTTTATATACTAAATCTGTATTGTGGATCCTTATATTTGTAGTATTAGGTTCAAATGAGAAGTGCAATAAAATACGAATTAGAGAAAGTGATCTCCACCACTCATCTGGACGATAAAGGAGACTTTGACCGTCAAGCACCGGATTATTGCTCGGAAGGGCTATAGGACTCGAAAGGGCAATTTCATAATTTTAGTAAATAGTGCAGATAGTAAGATTCATATATGATTTACACTAATCATAGATCGATGAATCCTTTCATATATGAACGTCTTCATATATGAACACTCATATGTGAACGTATTCATTTATGAATCTTCATATCCGACCTGATTTCTATATTTATGAAAATACCCCTTTGCAGATGCACGTCCATGCAAAGTTGACTAGCGAAAGATTGCAACTTTGATCGGTCAAAGCCACAACCTTTGAGTAGTCAACTTTGATTGCAACCGTATCAACAGTTAAGATCAATTCTCTACTACGAATCTTTTTGCACTTCTCATGTGAACCCCTCTCTCTCTCTTCCCTCTTTCTCTCTCTCTCTCTCTATGTATATAAGATACCTCCACTAGGAACGTTTCCTATCATGATGGTGACTGGAACTTCCGGAAGGAAATAAAGATGGAGTAACGACCTGGAAGTTGATCTTTCTAGAATTACCATGATCAACATCGCTATTGGAAAGTATTGTATAAATTCCATCGCTTTGACTTAGGAGGATACTTACTTTTTCAAACAAACTACTAATAAATATGGTGCTAACGGTGGTACAAATCATACGGTAAGCTCATGTTATATGTATTTACTAAATATTGGGTTAAATTTAATATGTTGTATCAATCTTGTTGGCATTTTTAAAATATGAGATTATACAACTATTTTGAAGTGGTAGAACACTATTGTAACTTGTTGACTGTGAAATTTGAAATTTTTTGGATTCTCTTTGAAGGCCAAGAGGCCTCTGTTCATAACATTCGAGGTTATGTTTGATGGTCAATAATAATTAAGTAGAAGACAACAAACTAGCATTTGATAACTAGAACTACAAATAATTAATTCGAGTATTAAGATTTTTCCATCTTTTATATACATATCTTTATGGATTTTGTTTTTTTTGATTGTTATATATATATATATATGAGCTTATATATATAAGAAGAGAGAGATAGAGAGGTTCAAATGAGAAGTACTAAAAAAATAGGAAGTAGGGAAGTGATCTCCACCGCTCATCCGGTCAATAAAGGTGGGATTGTTCGGTTAGAGTGGACACGATCACGGGGGATTGACGCGATTCATGGGAGGGTAGAGATTATTAAAGGACGGGAGCCGATCATAGCCGCCTTTATTGACCGGATGATGTGGAGATCACTTCTCTACTTCTCATTTTTTTAGAACTTCTCATTTGAACCTAATATTATATATATATATATATGTGTGTGTGTGTCTATGGGTTATAGATATAACCAAACAATAAAGCGTCCTACCTATAATCGTTACAAAAAGTTTATAGAACGTTTTTGGGCGTTTAATAGTTTTTTAGGGCATCAATCTAATAAATGTTCCTATTTACTATTTAAAAGGACAATCTTTGAAAAGTTAAAGTGTCCAATAAACATTAGTTTCCTACACAAATATGGGTTTATGGAACGGTTTCAAAGCCATACTATAAAACTAGCTAACAAAACAATTTAATTTGAAATTGTCCTAAAAAGGATGGGTTTATAGAACGCTTTTAGACAAGACATCTTTTCGGGATCTATTCTAATAAAATTTGGTCGTGTAAAATAATCAATTATGACATTGGTTTATTTTAAACGTTCATGTACACTCATTTTCCTTGTAGTGGGTCATCTTGTATTTAGTCAAAGGTTCATAGATGAATAATTCCACGTCATATGGGTACATGTGAACATTTTTACATTAAGAATGAGTGACTATATAGACAAAGGAACAAGGAGCGATTGTGTAAACAAAGCAGACATTTGAACAAACTAAGATCTATATATATGTGCATGTGTGTGTGTGTGTCTATATTCATCAATAAACAAGCACTTCAGTGAAGTAAATGAAGAAGACGAGAGCAATAGTGCAAGCATATATTTTTATGCAACTTAATATTTTTATTCATACATATTACGTACAAACGACATGACATTAATTGAAATAAAAAACGGACATATGAGATGATTGATGTAGTAGAACTAATCGCACAAGTACATATAGTTTACATAAGTTTCAAATCACAGTCCTTTATTTATAATAGCAATACGTTGCGAAACACCAAGTCACACATAAATGGTGCCGCTAGCTAACTGTAGCCGTATGGTTAAACAATGACATCAAGAGCCGTGAGGTATTCCTCATAAGATCCATGGAATCCGATAATCTTACCGTCCACCTGCACTTTGAACACCCTACCTCCTCCGTCGCCATATGTATAGGTGTTACCTTTGTTGGTTTCAAATGTCAAGGACGTCACCGCCAGAGTACCGGACCTTGTTCCAGAAATCAGGGTGATTCTCTCATCTTTGTCAAGCAGAAACTGAGATGGATCATAAAGGCTAGCTATAATAACAGGATATATTCCAAACATGCACATGTAATAAATAAACAGACGTAACGTGCACTTACCGAATTCTTATTGCCACCGGTGACACCATAGCTAGGAGAATCCTTTTCCTTACCTGCTTGATTGTCATAAGAGAACTGGATGGAATATATCTTGTTTCCAGAAAAAGAGATGTATAATGTGGTAAACTTATCAAGATCTGGGGGTTCACACCTCCAACGAGTAACTGCAGCATTACTTGCCTGTTCCAAGGTAGCCCGGATAATTAAAGACCCACAATAAAAATTAAGAAGAAGTGATTCAAGTTGGTAAGAAACAAAATTATAAGTTGTGTTAATGGTAAACCAATCATTCACATGTATGTATAATTAGTGAATGCTAGTTCAGTTTAATAATAGTATAAGAACATACCATTTTCCTTGTTATATAAGGATATTTGAACAATGAGAGAGAAGTCGTTTCCGTTGTTGTACATCTATCCCCAATTCATGTAGGCTTATTTATATAGAAAAATATCTATATCTAGAGGATTTAATTAATATATTTTCTTTAGTTGAATAACTAATTTTGTAGAATGGTGATTAAGTTGTTAGAGAAATGATTTAAAACTTCTAACAACCAATTATTAATTTAACGTATGCCTTTAATTTATTGATGACGTAAGCATCCATCCCTACCAAACATTGATATTTAATAAACTAGGTTTGCTTTTGTTTTCTTACCTCTAGATTGAGCCTGTTAATTAGTTTTGTTTGATTTGATGTTGTTCAATTAATAAAAATAAGTATAAGTGTATTCTATTCATACCAATGTTAGGTAGAAAAATGTTATTCTTGTCTAAAAAAAATTAAATCACATCTCCAACAACCAATTACTCTTCATCCATGAGAAGGGATGCTTCCTAAGAAATTGGTTACTAGATTTGCTTGGTAGATCGTACGAATTAGTTAACTCATGCGAAAGTTAATGAAGAAAACTTCAAAACATTAACTCGAAATTAAGCCACGACTTTGTGTCTATAAATAAGATTGTAGGGATTAGAGCTACATAACTTAACTCCTTAATAAACAACGTTCAAATATTATTCATGGAAAACACATCGGTATGCTCTTTCACTATAAGTTATGCAAACGTTGGCTGTATAAATGAATGTTTGGTTTAATTACATACATACTTATTTTACTTAATTTCTTGCTCACAAAACATGGATCACTTTTTATATACTAAATCTGTATTGTGGATCCTTATATTTGTAGTATTAGGTTCAAATGAGAAGTGCAATAAAATACGAATTAGAGAAAGTGATCTCCACCACTCATCTGGACGATAAAGGAGACTTTGACCGTCAAGCACCGGATTATTGCTCGGAAGGGCTATAGGACTCGAAAGGGCAATTTCATAATTTTAGTAAATAGTGCAGATAGTAAGATTCATATATGATTTACACTAATCATAGATCGATGAATCCTTTCATATATGAACGTCTTCATATATGAACACTCATATGTGAACGTATTCATTTATGAATCTTCATATCCGACCTGATTTCTATATTTATGAAAATACCCCTTTGCAGATGCACGTCCATGCAAAGTTTGACTAGCGAAAGATTGCAACTTTGATCGGTCAAAGCCACAACCTTTGAGTAGTCAACTTTGATTGCAACCGTATCAACAGTTAAGATCAATTCTCTACTACGAATCTTTTTGCACTTCTCATGTGAACCCCTCTCTCTCTCTTCCCCTCTTTCTCTCTCTCTCTCTCTCTCTATGTATATAAGATACCTCCACTAGGAACGTTTCCTATCATGATGGTGACTGGAACTTCCGGAAGGAAATAAAGATGGAGTAACGACCTGGAAGTTGATCTTTCTAGAATTACCATGATCAACATCGCTATTGGAAAGTATTGTATAAATTCCATCGCTTTGACTTAGGAGGATACTTACTTTTTCAAACAAACTACTAATAAATATGGTGCTAACGGTGGTACAAATCATACGGTAAGCTCATGTTATATGTATTTACTAAATATTGGGTTAAATTTAATATGTTGTATCAATCTTGTTGGCATTTTTAAAATATGAGATTATACAACTATTTTGAAGTGGTAGAACACTATTGTAACTTGTTGACTGTGAAATTTGAAATTTTTTGGATTCTCTTTGAAGGCCAAGAGGCCTCTGTTCATAACATTCGAGGTTATGTTTGATGGTCAATAATAATTAAGTAGAAGACAACAAACTAGCATTTGATAACTAGAACTACAAATAATTAATTCGAGTATTAAGATTTTTCCATCTTTTATATACATATCTTTATGGATTTTGTTTTTTTTGATTGTTATATATATATATATATGAGCTTATATATATATATAGAGAGAGATAGAGAGGTTCAAATGAGAAGTACTAAAAAAATAGGAAGTAGGGAAGTGATCTCCACCGCTCATCCGGTCAATAAAGGTGGGATTGTTCGGTTAGAGTGGACACGATCACGGGGGATTGACGCGATTCATGGGAGGGTAGAGATTATTAAAGGACGGGAGCCGATCATAGCCGCCTTTATTGACCGGATGATGTGGAGATCACTTCTCTACTTCTCATTTTTTTAGAACTTCTCATTTGAACCTAATATTATATATATATATATATATGTGTGTGTGTGTCTATGGGTTATAGATATAACCAAACAATAAAGCGTCCTACCTATAATCGTTACAAAAAGTTTATAGAACGTTTTTGGGCATTTAATAGTTTTTTAGGGCATCAATCTAATAAATGTTCCTATTTACTATTTAAAAGGACAATCTTTGAAAAGTTAAAGTGTCCAATAAACATTAGTTTCCTACACAAATATGGGTTTATGGAACGGTTTCAAAGCCATACTATAAAACTAGCTAACAAAACAATTTAATTTGAAATTGTCCTAAAAAGGATGGGTTTATAGAACGCTTTTAGACAAGACATCTTTTCGGGATCTATTCTAATAAAATTTGGTCGTGTAAAATAATCAATTATGACATTGGTTTATTTTAAACGTTCATGTACACTCATTTTCCTTGTAGTGGGTCATCTTGTATTTAGTCAAAGGTTCATAGATGAATAATTCCACGTCATATGGGTACATGTGAACATTTTTACATTAAGAATGAGTGACTATATAGACAAAGGAACAAGGAGCGATTGTGTAAACAAAGCAGACATTTGAACAAACTAAGATCTATATATATGTGCATGTGTGTGTGTGTGTCTATATTCATCAATAAACAAGCACTTCAGTGAAGTAAATGAAGAAGACGAGAGCAATAGTGCAAGCATATATTTTTATGCAACTTAATATTTTTATTCATACATATTACGTACAAACGACATGACATTAATTGAAATAAAAAACGGACATATGAGATGATTGATGTAGTAGAACTAATCGCACAAGTACATATAGTTTACATAAGTTTCAAATCACAGTCCTTTATTTATAATAGCAATACGTTGCGAAACACCAAGTCACACATAAAATGGTGCCGCTAGCTAACTGTAGCCGTATGGTTAAACAATGACATCAAGAGCCGTGAGGTATTCCTCATAAGATCCATGGAATCCGATAATCTTACCGTCCACCTGCACTTTGAACACCCTACCTCCTCCGTCGCCATATGTATAGGTGTTACCTTTGTTGGTTTCAAATGTCAAGGACGTCACCGCCAGAGTACCGGACCTTGTTCCAGAAATCAGGGTGATTCTCTCATCTTTGTCAAGCAGAAACTGAGATGGATCATAAAGGCTAGCTATAATAACAGGATATATTCCAAACATGCACATGTAATAAATAAACAGACGTAACGTGCACTTACCGAATTCTTATTGCCACCGGTGACACCATAGCTAGGAGAATCCTTTTCCTTACCTGCTTGATTGTCATAAGAGAACTGGATGGAATATATCTTGTTTCCAGAAAAAGAGATGTATAATGTGGTAAACTTATCAAGATCTGGGGGTTCACACCTCCAACGAGTAACTGCAGCATTACTTGCCTGTTCCAAGGTAGCCCGGATAATTAAAGACCCACAATAAAAATTAAGAAGAAGTGATTCAAGTTGGTAAGAAACAAAATTATAAGTTGTGTTAATGGTAAACCAATCATTCACATGTATGTATAATTAGTGAATGCTAGTTCAGTTTAATAATAGTATTAGAACATACCATTTTCCTTGTTATATAAGGATATTTGAACAATGAGAGAGAAGTCGTTTCCGTTGTTGTACATCTATCCCCAATTCATGTAGGCTTATTTATATAGAAAAATATCTATATCTAGAGGATTTAATTAATATATTTTCTTTAGTTGAATAACTAATTTTGTAGAATGGTGATTAAGTTGTTAGAGAAATGATTTAAAACTTCTAACAACCAATTATCAATTTAACGTATGCCTTTAATTTTTGATGACGTAAGCATCCATCCCTACCAAACATTGATATTTAATAAACTAGGTTTGCTTTTGTTTTCTTACCTCTAGATTGAGCCTGTTAATTAGTTTTGTTTGATTTGATGTTGTTCAATTAATAAAAATAAGTATAAGTGTATTCTATTCATACCAATGTTAGGTAGAAAAATGTTATTCTTGTCTAAAAAAAATTAAATCACATCTCCAACAACCAATTACTCTTCATCCATGAGAAGGGATGCTTCCTAAGAAATTGGTTACTAGATTTGCTTGGTAGATCGTACGAATTAGTTAACTCATGCGAAAGTTAATGAAGAAAACTTCAAAACATTAACTCGAAATTAAGCCACGACTTGTGTCTATAAATAAGATTGTAGGGATTAGAGCTACATAACTTAACTCCTTAATAAACAACGTTCAAATATTATTCATGGAAAACACATCGGTATGCTCTTTCACTATAAGTTATGCAAACGTTGGATGTATAAATGAATGTTTGGTTTAATTACATACATACTTATTTTACTTAATTTCTTGCTCACAAAACATGGATCACTTTTTATATACTAAATCTGTATTGTGGATCCTTATATTTGTAGTATTAGGTTCAAATGAGAAGTGCAATAAAATACGAATTAGAGAAAGTGATCTCCACCACTCATCTGGACGATAAAGGAGACTTTGACCGTCAAGCACCGGATTATTGCTCGGAAGGGCTATAGGACTCGAAAGGGCAATTTCATAATTTTAGTAAATAGTGCAGATAGTAAGATTCATATATGATTTACACTAATCATAGATCGATGAATCCTTTCATATATGAACGTCTTCATATATGAACACTCATATGTGAACGTATTCATTTATGAATCTTCATATCCGACCTGATTTCTATATTTATGAAAATACCCCTTTGCAGATGCACGTCCATGCAAAGTTTGACTAGCGAAAGATTGCAACTTTGATCGGTCAAAGCCACAACTTTGAGTAGTCAACTTTGATTGCAACCGTATCAACATTAAGATCAATTCTCTACTACGAATCTTTTTGCACTTCTCATGTGAACCCCTCTCTCTCTCTTCCCTTTTCTCTCTCTCTCTCTCTCTCTCTCTATGTATATAAGATACCTCCACTAGGAACGTTTCCTATCATGATGGTGACTGGAACTTCCGGAAGGAAATAAAGATGGAGTAACGACCTGGAAGTTGATCTTTCTAGAATTACCATGATCAACATCGCTATTGGAAAGTATTGTATAAATTCCATCGCTTTGACTTAGGAGGATACTTACTTTTTCAAACAAACTACTAATAAATATGGTGCTAACGGTGGTACAAATCATACGGAAGCTCATGTTATATGTATTTACTAAATATTGGGTTAAATTTAATATGTTGTATCAATCTTGTTGGCATTTTTAAAATATGAGATTATACAACTATTTTGAAGTGGTAGAACACTATTGTAACTTGTTGACTGTGAAATTTGAAATTTTTTGGATTCTCTTTGAAGGCCAAGAGGCCTCTGTTCATAACATTCGAGGTTATGTTTGATGGTCAATAATAATTAAGTAGAAGACAACAAACTAGCATTTGATAACTAGAACTACAAATAATTAATTCGAGTATTAAGATTTTTCCATCTTTTATATACATATCTTTATGGATTTTGTTTTTTTGATTGTTTTATATATATATATATGAGCTTATATATATATAGAGAGAGAGATAGAGAGGTTCAAATGAGAAGTACTAAAAAAATAGGAAGTAGGGAAGTGATCTCCACCGCTCATCCGGTCAATAAAGGTGGGATTGTTCGGTTAGAGTGGACACGATCACGGGGGATTGACGCGATTCATGGGAGGGTAGAGATTATTAAAGGACGGGAGCCGATCATAGCCGCCTTTATTGACCGGATGATGTGGAGATCACTTCTCTACTTCTCATTTTTTAGAACTTCTCATTTGAACCTAATATTATATATATATATATATATGTGTGTGTGTGTGTCTATGGGTTATAGATATAACCAAACAATAAAGCGTCCTACCTATAATCGTTACAAAAAGTTTATAGAACGTTTTTGGGCATTTAATAGTTTTTTAGGGCATCAATCTAATAAATGTTCCTATTTACTATTTAAAAGGACAATCTTTGAAAAGTTAAAGTGTCCAATAAACATTAGTTTCCTACACAAATATGGGTTTATGGAACGGTTTCAAAGCCATACTATAAAACTAGCTAACAAAACAATTTAATTTGAAATTGTCCTAAAAAGGATGGGTTTATAGAACGCTTTTAGACAAGACATCTTTTCGGGATCTATTCTAATAAAATTGGTCGTGTAAAATAATCAATTATGACATTGGTTTATTTTAAACGTTCATGTACACTCATTTTCCTTGTAGTGGGTCATCTTGTATTTAGTCAAAGGTTCATAGATGAATAATTCCACGTCATATGGGTACATGTGAACATTTTTACATTAAGAATGAGTGACTATATAGACAAAGGAACAAGGAGCGATTGTGTAAACAAAGCAGACATTTGAACAAACTAAGATCTATATATATGTGCATGTGTGTGTGTGTGTCTATATTCATCAATAAACAAGCACTTCAGTGAAGTAAATGAAGAAGACGAGAGCAATAGTGCAAGCATATATTTTTATGCAACTTAATATTTTTATTCATACATATTACGTACAAACGACATGACATTAATTGAAATAAAAAACGGACATATGAGATGATTGATGTAGTAGAACTAATCGCACAAGTACATATAGTTTACATAAGTTTCAAATCACAGTCCTTTATTTATAATAGCAATACGTTGCGAAACACCAAGTCACACATAAAATGGTGCCGCTAGCTAACTGTAGCCGTATGGTTAAACAATGACATCAAGAGCCGTGAGGTATTCCTCATAAGATCCATGGAATCCGATAATCTTACCGTCCACCTGCACTTTGAACACCCTACCTCCTCCGTCGCCATATGTATAGGTGTTACCTTTGTTGGTTTCAAATGTCAAGGACGTCACCGCCAGAGTACCGGACCTTGTTCCAGAAATCAGGGTGATTCTCTCATCTTTGTCAAGCAGAAACTGAGATGGATCATAAAGGCTAGCTATAATAACAGGATATATTCCAAACATGCACATGTAATAAATAAACAGACGTAACGTGCACTTACCGAATTCTTATTGCCACCGGTGACACCATAGCTAGGAGAATCCTTTTCCTTACCTGCTTGATTGTCATAAGAGAACTGGATGGAATATATCTTGTTTCCAGAAAAAGAGATGTATAATGTGGTAAACTTATCAAGATCTGGGGGTTCACACCTCCAACGAGTAACTGCAGCATTACTTGCCTGTTCCAAGGTAGCCCGGATAATTAAAGACCCACAATAAAAATTAAGAAGAAGTGATTCAAGTTGGTAAGAAACAAAATTATAAGTTGTGTTAATGGTAAACCAATCATTCACATGTATGTATAATTAGTGAATGCTAGTTCAGTTTAATAATAGTATTAGAACATACCATTTTCCTTGTTATATAAGGATATTTGAACAATGAGAGAGAAGTCGTTTCCGTTGTTGTACATCTATCCCCAATTCATGTAGGCTTATTTATATAGAAAAATATCTATATCTAGAGGATTTAATTAATATATTTTCTTTAGTTGAATAACTAATTTTGTAGAATGGTGATTAAGTTGTTAGAGAAATGATTTAAAACTTCTAACAACCAATTATTAATTTAACGTATGCCTTTAATTTTTTGATGACGTAAGCATCCATCCCTACCAAACATTGATATTTAATAAACTAGGTTTGCTTTTGTTTTCTTACCTCTAGATTGAGCCTGTTAATTAGTTTTGTTTGATTTGATGTTGTTCAATTAATAAAAATAAGTATAAGTGTATTCTATTCATACCAATGTTAGGTAGAAAAATGTTATTCTTGTCTAAAAAAAATTAAATCACATCTCCAACAACCAATTACTCTTCATCCATGAGAAGGGATGCTTCCTAAGAAATTGGTTACTAGATTTGCTTGGTAGATCGTACGAATTAGTTAACTCATGCGAAAGTTAATGAAGAAAACTTCAAAACATTAACTCGAAATTAAGCCACGACTTGTGTCTATAAATAAGATTGTAGGGATTAGAGCTACATAACTTAACTCCTTATAAACAACGTTCAAATATTATTCATGGAAAACACATCGGTATGCTCTTTCACTATAAGTTATGCAAACGTTGGATGTATAAATGAATGTTTGGTTTAATTACATACATACTTATTTTACTTAATTTCTTGCTCACAAAACATGGATCACTTTTTATATACTAAATCTGTATTGTGGATCCTTATATTTGTAGTATTAGGTTCAAATGAGAAGTGCAATAAAATACGAATTAGAGAAAGTGATCTCCACCACTCATCTGGACGATAAAGGAGACTTTGACCGTCAAGCACCGGATTATTGCTCGGAAGGGCTATAGGACTCGAAAGGGCAATTTCATAATTTTAGTAAATAGTGCAGATAGTAAGATTCATATATGATTTACACTAATCGTAGATCGATGAATCCTTTCATATATGAACGTCTTCATATATGAACACTCATATGTGAACGTATTCATTTATGAATCTTCATATCCGACCTGATTTCTATATTTATGAAAATACCCCTTTGCAGATGCACGTCCATGCAAAGTTTGACTAGCGAAAGATTGCAACTTTGATCGGTCAAAGCCACAACTTTGAGTAGTCAACTTTGATTGCAACCGTATCAACAATTAAGATCAATTCTCTACTACGAATCTTTTTGCACTTCTCATGTGAACCCCTCTCTCTCTCTTCCCCTCTCTCTCTCTCTCTCTCTCTCTCTATGTATATAAGATACCTCCACTAGGAACGTTTCCTATCATGATGGTGACTGGAACTTCCGGAAGGAAATAAAGATGGAGTAACGACCTGGAAGTTGATCTTTCTAGAATTACCATGATCAACATCGCTATTGGAAAGTATTGTATAAATTCCATCGCTTTGACTTAGGAGGATACTTACTTTTTCAAACAAACTACTAATAAATATGGTGCTAACGGTGGTACAAATCATACGGAAGCTCATGTTATATGTATTTACTAAATATTGGGTTAAATTTAATATGTTGTATCAATCTTGTTGGCATTTTTAAAATATGAGATTATACAACTATTTTGAAGTGGTAGAACACTATTGTAACTTGTTGACTGTGAAATTTGAAATTTTTTGGATTCTCTTTGAAGGCCAAGAGGCCTCTGTTCATAACATTCGAGGTTATGTTTGATGGTCAATAATAATTAAGTAGAAGACAACAAACTAGCATTTGATAACTAGAACTACAAATAATTAATTCGAGTATTAAGATTTTTCCATCTTTTATATACATATCTTTATGGATTTTGTTTTTTTTGATTGTTATATATATATATATATATGAGCTTATATATATATAAGAGAGAGATAGAGAGGTTCAAATGAGAAGTACTAAAAAAATAGGAAGTAGGGAAGTGATCTCCACCGCTCATCCGGTCAATAAAGGTGGGATTGTTCGGTTAGAGTGGACACGATCACGGGGGATTGACGCGATTCATGGGAGGGTAGAGATTATTAAAGGACGGGAGCCGATCATAGCCGCCTTTATTGACCGGATGATGTGGAGATCACTTCTCTACTTCTCATTTTTTAGAACTTCTCATTTGAACCTAATATTATATATATATATATTGTGTGTGTGTGTGTCTATGGGTTATAGATATAACCAAACAATAAAGCGTCCTACCTATAATCGTTACAAAAAGTTTATAGAACGTTTTTGGGCTTTAATAGTTTTTTAGGGCATCAATCTAATAAATGTTCCTATTTACTATTTAAAAGGACAATCTTTGAAAAGTTAAAGTGTCCAATAAACATTAGTTTCCTACACAAATATGGGTTTATGGAACGGTTTCAAAGCCATACTATAAAACTAGCTAACAAAACAATTTAATTTGAAATTGTCCTAAAAAGGATGGGTTTATAGAACGCTTTTAGACAAGACATCTTTTCGGGATCTATTCTAATAAAATTTGGTCGTGTAAAATAATCAATTATGACATTGGTTTATTTTAAACGTTCATGTACACTCATTTTCCTTGTAGTGGGTCATCTTGTATTTAGTCAAAGGTTCATAGATGAATAATTCCACGTCATATGGGTACATGTGAACATTTTTACATTAAGAATGAGTGACTATATAGACAAAGGAACAAGGAGCGATTGTGTAAAACAAAGCAGACATTTGAACAAACTAAGATCTATATATATGTGCATGTGTGTGTGTGTGTCTATATTCATCAAAAACAAGCACTTCAGTGAAGTAAATGAAGAAGACGAGAGCAATAGTGCAAGCATATATTTTTATGCAACTTAATATTTTTATTCATACATATTACTACAAACGACATGACATTAATTGAAATAAAAAACGGACATATGAGATGATTGATGTAGTAGAACTAATCGCACAAGTACATATAGTTTACATAAGTTTCAAATCACAGTCCTTTATTTATAATAGCAATACGTTGCGAAACACCAAGTCACACATAAAATGGTGCCGCTAGCTAACTGTAGCCGTATGGTTAAACAATGACATCAAGAGCCGTGAGGTATTCCTCATAAGATCCATGGAATCCGATAATCTTACCGTCCACCTGCACTTTGAACACCCTACCTCCTCCGTCGCCATATGTATAGGTGTTACCTTTGTTGGTTTCAAATGTCAAGGACGTCACCGCCAGAGTACCGGACCTTGTTCCAGAAATCAGGGTGATTCTCTCATCTTTGTCAAGCAGAAACTGAGATGGATCATAAAGGCTAGCTATAATAACAGGATATATTCCAAACATGCACATGTAATAAATAAACAGACGTAACGTGCACTTACCGAATTCTTATTGCCACCGGTGACACCATAGCTAGGAGAATCCTTTTCCTTACCTGCTTGATTGTCATAAGAGAACTGGATGGAATATATCTTGTTTCCAGAAAAAGAGATGTATAATGTGGTAAACTTATCAAGATCTGGGGGTTCACACCTCCAACGAGTAACTGCAGCATTACTTGCCTGTTCCAAGGTAGCCCGGATAATTAAAGACCCACAATAAAAATTAAGAAGAAGTGATTCAGTTGGTAAGAAACAAAATTATAAGTTGTGTTAATGGTAAACCAATCATTCACATGTATGTATAATTAGTGAATGCTAGTTCAGTTTAATAATAGTATAAGAACATACCATTTTCCTTGTTATATAAGGATATTTGAACAATGAGAGAGAAGTCGTTTCCGTTGTTGTACATCTATCCCCAATTCATGTAGGCTTATTTATATAGAAAAATATCTATATCTAGAGGATTTAATTAATATATTTTCTTTAGTTGAATAACTAATTTTGTAGAATGGTGATTAAGTTGTTAGAGAAATGATTTAAAACTTCTAACAACCAATTATTAATTTAACGTATGCCTTTAATTTTTGATGACGTAAGCATCCATCCCTACCAAACATTGATATTTAATAAACTAGGTTTGCTTTTGTTTTCTTACCTCTAGATTGAGCCTGTTAATTAGTTTTTGTTCGATTTGATGTTGTTCAATTAATAAAAATAAGTATAAGTGTATTCTATTCATACCAATGTTAGGTAGAAAAATGTTATTCTTGTCTAAAAAAAATTAAATCACATCTCCAACAACCAATTACTCTTCATCCATGAGAAGGGATGCTTCCTAAGAAATTGGTTACTAGATTTGCTTGGTAGATCGTACGAATTAGGTTAACTCATGCGAAAGTTAATGAAGAAAACTTCAAAACATTAACTCGAAATTAAGCCACGAACTTGTGTCTATAAATAAGATTGTAGGGATTAGAGCTACATAACTTAACTCCTTAATAAACAACGTTCAAATATTATTCATGGAAAACACATTGGTATGCTCTTTCACTATAAGTTATGCAAACGTTGGTGTATAAATGAATGTTTGGTTTAATTACATACATACTTATTTTACTTAATTTCTTGCTCACAAAACATGGATCACTTTTTATATACTAAATCTGTATTGTGGATCCTTATATATGTAGTATTAGGTTCAAATGAGAAGTGCAATAAAATACGAATTAGAGAAAGTGATCTCCACCACTCATCTGGACGATAAAGGAGACTTTGACCGTCAAGCACCGGATTATTGCTCGGAAGGGCTATAGGACTCGAAAGGGCAATTTCATAATTTTAGTAAATAGTGCAGATAGTAAGATTCATATATGATTTACACTAATCATAGATCGATGAATCCTTTCATATATGAACGTCTTCATATATGAACACTCATATGTGAACGTATTCATTTATGAATCTTCATATCCGACCTGATTTCTATATTTATGAAAATACCCCTTTGCAGATGCACGTCCATGCAAAGTTTGACTAGCGAAAGATTGCAACTTTGACCGGTCAAAGCCACAACCTTTGAGTAGTCAACTTTGATCGCAACCGTATCAACATTAAGATCAATTCTCTACTACGAATCTTTTTGCACTTCTCATGTGAACCCCTCTCTCTCTTCCCCTCTTTCTCTCTCTCTCTCTCTCTCTCTTATGTATATAAGATACCTCCACTAGGAACGTTTCCTATCATGATGGTGACTGGAACTTCCGGAAGGAAATAAAGATGGAGTAACGACCTGGAAGTTGATCTTTCTAGAATTACCATGATCAACATCGCTATTGGAAAGTATTGTATAAATTCCATCGCTTTGACTTAGGAGGATACTTAGTTTGTCAAACAAACTACTAATAAATATGGTGCTAACGGTGGTACAAATCATACGGTAAGCTCATGTTATATGTATTTACTAAATATTGGGTTAAATTTAATATGTTGTATCAATCTTGTTGGCATTTTTAAAATATGAGATTATACAACTATTTTGAAGTGGTAGAACACTATTGTAACTTGTTGACTGTGAAATTTGAAATTTTTTGGATTCTCTTTGAAGGCCAAGAGGCCTCTGTTCATAACATTCGAGGTTATGTTTGATGGTCAATAATAATTAAGTAGAAGACAACAAACTAGCATTTGATAACTAGAACTACAAATAATTAATTCGAGTATTAAGATTTTTCCATCTTTTATATACATATCTTTATGGATTTTGTTTTTTTGATTGTTATATATATATATAATGAGCTTATATATATATATATATAGAGAGAGAGAGAGGTTCAAATGAGAAGTACTAAAAAAATAGGAAGTAGGGAAGTGATCTCCACCGCTCATCCGGTCAATAAAGGTGGGATTGTTCGGTTAGAGTGGACACGATACGGGGATTGACGCGATTCATGGGAGGGTAGAGATTATTAAAGGACGGAGCGATCATAGCCTTATTGACGATGCTTTTGTTGGTTTTCCTGTCTTTGGATTGTTTGCCATAGGCTTTATTGTTTTGACTGCTGTTGGTGTTGTCCTTTTCGTTTATATATGCGGTTCCTCAAAAAAATGATGTGGAGATCACTTCTCTACTTCTCATTTTTTTAGAACTTCTCATTTGAACCTAATATTATTATATATATATATGTGTGTGTGTGTGTGTCTATGGCTTATAGATATAACCAAACAATAAAGCGTCCTACCTATAATCGTTACAAAAAGTTTATAGAACGTTTTTGGGCGTTTAATAGTTTTTTAGGGCATCAATCTAATAAATGTTCCTATTTACTATTTAAAAGGACAATCTTTGAAAAGTTAAAGTGTCCAATAAACATTAGTTGCCTACACAAATATGGGTTTATGGAACGGTTTCAAAGCCATACTATAAAACTAGCTAACAAAACAATTTAATTTGAAATTGTCCTAAAAAGGATGGGTTTTTAGAACGCTTTTAGACAAGACATCTTTTCGGGATCTATTCTAATAAAATTTGGTCGTGTAAAATAATCAATTATGACATTGGTTTATTTTAAACGTTCATGTACACTCATTTTCCTTGTAGTGGGTCATCTTGTATTTAGTCAAAGGTTCATAGATGAATAATTCCACGTCATATGGGTACATGTGAACATTTTTACATTGAAGAATGAGTGACTATATAGACAAAGGAACAAGGAGCGATTGTGAAAACAAAGCAGACATTTGAACAAACTAAGATCTATATATATGTGTATGTGTGTGTGGTCTATATTCATCAAAAAACAAGCACTTCAGTGAAGTAAATGAAGAAGACGAGAGCAATAGTGCAAGCATATATTTTTATGCAACTTAATATTTTTATTCATACATATTACATACAAACGACATGACATTAATTGAAATAAAAAACGGACATATGAGATGATTGATGTAGTAGAACTAATCGCACAAGTACATATAGTTTACATAAGTTTCAAATCACAGTCCTTTATTTATAATAGCAATACATTGCGAAACACCAAGTCACACATAAAATGGTGCCGCTAGCTAACTGTAGCCGTATGGTTAAACAATGACATCAAGAGCCGTGAGGTATTCCTCATAAGATCCATGGAATCCGATAATCTTACCGTCCACCTGCACTTTGAACACCCTACCTCCTCCGTCGCCATATGTATAGGTGTTACCTTTGTTGGTTTCAAATGTCAAGGACGTCACCGCCAGAGTACCAGACCTTGTTCCAGAAATCAGGGTGATTCTCTCATCTTTGTCAAGCAGAAACTGAGATGGATCATAAAGGCTAGCTATAATAATAGGATATATTCCAACATGCACATTAATAAATAAACAGACGTAACGTGCCTTACCGAATTCTTATTGCCACCGGTGACACCATAGCTAGGAGAATCCTTTTCCTTACCTGCTTGATTGTCATAAGAGAACTGGATGGAATATATCTTGTTTCCAGAAAAAGAGATGTATAATGTGGTAAACTTATCAAGATCTGGGGGTTCACACCTCCAACGAGTAACTGCAGCATTACTTGCCTGTTCCAACGTAGCCCGGATAATTAAAGACCCACAATAAAAATTAAGAAGAAGTGATTCAAGTTGGTAAGAAACAAAATTATAAGTTGTGTTAATGGTAAACCAATCATTCACATGTATGTATAATTAGTGAATCCTAGTTCAGTTTAATAATAGTATAAGAACATACCATTTTCCTTGTTTAAAAGGATATTTGAACAATGAGAGAGAAGTCGTTTCCTTTGTTGTACATCTATCCCAATCCCTGTAGGCTTATTTATATAGAAAAATATCTATATCTAGAGGTTTTAGATAATATATTTTCTTTAGTTGAATAACTAATTTTGTAGAATGGTGATTAAGTTGTTAGAGAAATGATTTATAACTTCTAACAACCAATTATTAATTTGACGTATGCCTTTAATTTATTAATGACGTAAGCATCCATCCCTACCAAACATTGATATTTAATAAATAGGTTTGCTTTTGTTTTCTTACTCTAGATTGAGCCTGTTAATTAGTTTTCGTTTGATTTGATGTTGTTGAATTAATAAAAATAAGTATAAGTGTATTCTATTCATACCAATGTTAGGTAGAACAATGTTATTCTTGTCTAAAAAAAATTAAATCACATCTCCAATAACCAACTACTTTCATCTATGAGAAGGGATGCTTCCTAGAAATTGGTTACTAGATTTGCTTGGTAGATCGTACGAATTAGTTAACTCTGCGAAAGTTAATGAAGAAAACTTCAAAACATTAACTCGAAATTAAGCCACGAACTTGTGTCTATAAATAAGATTGTAGGGATTAGAAACAACATACACTTAACTCCTTAATAAACAACGTTCAAATATTATTCATGGAAAACACATCGGTATGCTCTTTCGCTATAAGTTATGCAAATGTTGGCTGTATAAATGAATGTTTGGTTTAATTACGTACATACTTATTTTACTTAATTTCTTGCTCACAAAACATGGATCACTTTTATATACTAAATCTGTATTTTGGATCCTTATATATGTAGTATTAGGTTCAAATGAGAAGTGCAATAAAATACGAGTTAGAGAAAGTGATCTCCACCACTCATCTGGATGATAAAGGAGACTTTGACCATCAAGCACCGGATTATTGCTCGGAAGGGCTATAGGACTCGAAAGGGCAATTTCATAATTTTAGTAAATAGTGCAGATACTAAGATTCATATATGATTTACACTAATCATAGATGAATCCTTTCATATATGAACGTCTTCATATATGAACACTCTATGTGGACGTATTCATTTATGAATCTTCATATCCGCCCTGATTTGCTATATTTAAGAAAATACCCTTTGCAGATGCACGTCCATGCAAAGTTTGACTAGCGAAAGATTGCAACTTTGACGGTCAAAGCCACAACCTTTGAGTAGTCAACTTTGATCGCAACCGTATCAACAGTTAAGATCAATTCTCTACTACGAATCTTTTTGCACTTCTCATGTGAACCCTCTCTCTCTCTTCCCCTCTTCTCTCTCTCTCTCTCATATGTATATAAGATACCTCCACTAGGAACGTTTCCTATCATGATGGTGACTAGAACTTCGGGAAGGAAATAAAGATGGAGTAACGACCTGGAAGTTGATCTTTCTAGAATTACCATGATCAACATCGCTATTGGAAAGTATTGTATAAATTCCATCACTTTGACTTAGGAGGATACTTACTTTGTCAAACAAACTACTAATAAATATGGTGCTAACGGTGGTACAAATCATACAGTAAGCTCATGTTATATGTATTTACTAAATATTGGGTTAAATTTAATATGTTGTATCAATCTTGTTGGCTTTTTGAAATATGAGGATTATACAACTATTTTGAAGTGGTAGAACACTATTGTAACTTGTTGATGTGGAATTTGTAATTTTTTGGATTCTCTTTGAAGGCAAGAGGCCTCTGTTCATAACATTCGAGGTTATGTTTGATGGTCAATAATAATTAAGTAGAAGACAACAAACTAGCATTTGATAACTAGAACTACAAATAATTATTCGAGTATTAAGATTTTTCCTCTTTTATATACATATCTTTATGGATTTTGTTTTTTTGATTGTTATATATATATGAGCTTATATATATATATATAGAGAGAGAGAGAGAGAGAGTTCAAATGAGAAGTACTAAAAAAATAGGAAGTAGGGAAGTGATCTCCACCGCTCATCCGGTCAATAAAGGTGGGATTGTTCGGTTAGAGTGGACACGATACGGGGGATTGACGCGATTCATGGGAGGGTAGAGATTATTAAAGGACGGGAGCCGATCATAGCCGCCTTTATTGACCGGATGATGTGGAGATCACTTCTCTACTTCTCATTTTTTTAGAACTTCTCATTTGAACCTAATATTATATATATATATATATATGTGTGTGTGTGTGTGTCTATGGCTTATAGATATAACCAAACAATAAAGCGTCCTACCTATAATCGTTACAAAAAGTTTATAGAACGTTTTTGGGCGTTTAATAGTTTTTTAGGGCATCAATCTAATAAATGTTCCTATTTACTATTTAAAAGGACAATCTTTGAAAAGTTAAAGTGTCCAATAAACATTAGTTTCCACACAAAATATGGGTTTATGGAACGGTTTCAAAGCCATACTATAAAACTAGCTAACAAAACAATTTAATTTGAAATTGTCCTAAAAAGGATGGGTTTATAGAACGCTTTTAGACAAGACATCTTTTCGGGATCTATTCTAATAAAATTTGGTTGTGTAAAATAATCAATTATGACATTGGTTTATTTTAAACGTTCATTACACTCATTTTCCTTGTAGTGGGTCATCTTGTATTTAGTCAAAGGTTCATAGATGAATAATTCCACGTCATATGGGTACATGTGAACATTTTTACATTGAAGAATGATAAGACAAAGGAACAAGGAGGATTGTTAAACAAAGCAGACATTTGAACAAACTAAGATCTATATATATGTGTATGTGTGTGTGTGTGGTTCTATATTCATCAATAAACAAGCACTTCAGTGAAGTAAATGAAGAAGACGAGAGCAATAGTGCAAGCATATATTTTTATGCAACTTAATATTTTTATTCATACATATTACTACAAACGACATGACATTAATTGAAATAAAAACGGACGTATGAGAGATTGATGTATTGAACTATCCACAGATACATAATTACATAAGTTTAATCCACAGTCCTTTTTAAAACCTACATGCGAACACCAAGTCCACATAAAATGGTGCCGCTAGCTAACTGTAGCCGTATGGTTAAACAATGACATCAAGAGCCGTGAGGTATTCCTCATAAGATCCATGGAATCCGATAATCTTACCGTCCACCTGCACTTTGAACACCCTACCTCCTCCGTCGCCATATGTATAGGTGTTACCTTTGTTGGTTTCAAATGTCAAGGACGTCACCGCCAGAGTACCGGACCTTGTTCCAGAAATAGGGTGATTCTCTCATCTTTGTCAAGCAGAAACTGAGATGGATCATAAAGGCTAGCTATAATAACAGGATATATTCCATACATGCACAGGTAATAAATAAACAGACGTAACGTGCGCTTACGAATTCTATTGCCACCGGTGACACCATAGCTAGGAGAATCCTTTTCCTTACCTGCTTGATTGTCATAAGAGAACTGGATGGAATATATCTTGTTTCCAGAAAAAAGAGATGTACAATGTGGTAAACTTATCAAGATCTGGGGGTTCACACCTCCAACGAGTGACTGCAGCATTACTTGCCTGTTCCAAGGTACCCGGATAATTAAAGACCACAATAAAAATTTAGAAGAAGTGATTCAAGTTGGTAAGAAACAAAATTATAAGTTGTGTAAATGGTAAACCAATCATTCACATGTATGTATAATTAGTGAATGCTAGTTCAGTTTAAAATAAATATAAGAACATACCATTTTCCTTGTTATATAAGGATATTTGAACAATGAGAGAGAAGTCGTTTCCTTTGTTGTACATCTATCCCCAATCCATGCAGGCTTATTTATATACAAAAATCTCTATATTTAGAGGTTTTAATTAATATATTTTCTTTAGTTGAATAACTAATTTTGTAGAATGGTGATTAAGTTGTTAGAGAAATGATTTAAAACTTCTAACAATCAATTATTAATTTGAACGTATGCCTTTAATTTATTGATGACGTAAGCATCCATCCCTACCAAAAATTGATATTTAATAAACTAGGTTTGCTTTTGTTTTTTACATCTAGATTGAGCCTGTTAATTAGTTTTCATTTGATTTGTTGTTGTTCAATTAATAAAAATAAGTATAAATGTATTCTATTCATACCCATGTTAGGTAGAACAATGTTATTCTTGTCTAAAAAAAATTTAAATCACATCTCCAACAACCAACTACTCGTCATCATGAGAAGGGATGCTTCCTAAGAAATTGGTTACTAGATTTGCTTGGTAGATCGTACGAATTAGTTAAGTCTTGCGAAAGTTAATGAAGAAAACTTTAAAACATTAACTCGAAATTAAGCCATGAACTTGTGTCTATAAATAAGATTGTAGGGATTAGAGCTACATAACTTAACTCCTTAACAAACAACGTTCAAATATTATTCATGGAAAACACATCGGTATGCTCTTTCACTATAAGTTACGCAAACGTTGACTATATAAATGAATGTTTGGTTTAAATACGGACATACTTATTTTACTTAATTTCTTGCTCACAAAACATGGATCACTTTTTATATATTAAATCTGTATTATTGATCCTTATATATGTAGTATTAGGTTCAAATGAGAAGTGCAATAAAATACGAATTAGAGTAAGTGATCTCCACCACTCGTCTGGACGATAAAGGAGACTTTGACCGTCAAGCACCGGATTATTGCTCGGAAGGGCTATAGGACTCGAAAGGCCAATTTCGTAATTTTTATAAATAGTGCAGATAGTAAGATTCATATATGATTTACATTAATCATAGATGAATCCTTTCATATATGAACGTGTTCATATTTGAATATATGAATCTTCATATCCGACCTGATTGCAATATTTATGAAAATACCCCTTTGCAGATGCACGTCCATGCAAAGTTTGACTATGAAAGATTGCAACTTTGACCAGTCAAAGCCACAACCTTGAGTGACTTGTCGAAACGATTCAACAGTTAAGATCAATTCTCTACTACAAATCTTTTTGCACTTCTCATGTGAACCCCTCTCTCTCTCTCTTCCCCTCTTTTCTCTCTCTCTCTCTCCTCTCTCTCTCTCTCTCTCTATATACTATCATTATATCTATATAGATACCTCCACTAGCAACGTTTCTATATGATGGTGACTGGAACTTCGGAAGGAAATAAAGATGATAACGTCCCTGGAAGTTGTCTTTCTAGAATTACCATGATCAACATCGCTGTTGGAAAGTATGTATAAATTCCATTGCTTTCACTTAGGAGGATACTTACTTTGTCAAACAAACTACTAATAAATATGGTTGCTAACGGTGGCACAAATCATACAGTAAGCTCAGGTTATTGCATTTACTAAATATTGGGTTAAATTTAATATTGTCAGGATCGAAATTCGTAAAAAGAATTAAAAAACTTAGAAACAGAATTAAAGAAGTTGCGGAAAAACACTTTAATTGGAAAACTAACAATGAACTCAAATTAACAGTTGTATTAATCACAGTTTGTCAACAGATTACAACCAAAGCCTCAATCTGCAAGAATCTCACAGACGAGCAACACTTCTCTATTGCTAGGAAATTCTTGAGGCTCTACTTTTCTATCTCTGAACACAATCTGTAATCTCTTGTTATCTAAAAACAAAGCACCTACCATCTATTTATACAGATTACAGGATAAACATAAGGAAAACAAATCTTCTAAACTAATTCCAAGATATTCAGAATCTTTGCCTTATCGCATCAAACTGAATTGTTTCCTTATCGTAACCTTAGAAGCAGCATTAACAAGAGAAGCATTAACTGAAACTGGTAAAAACTAACTAGCAGCAATAACAATTAGCAGCAATAACTCCTTAGAAGCAGTAACCATTACTGCTTCTAGGTCTACAACAGCAACATTAACTTGTTATCAGCAGCAGTAATCATACTTGATGTTTTTCACCAACCCCGTTACCACAGCTGCAGCATTAACCACCTTTTAGCAACATTGACCATCAAAATATCCCAACAAACTCCCCCTAACTTAACTGTTCATGCCTGAACCGTTAAGTTCTCTAATTGTTGTTGAAACTTCAAAACCAAATCATTCCCCATCTGAGAGTTATTATGATCTGTCATTTCACTCTGTCCATTCCCTGCAGCCTTTGAGCATCATGTACTTGAGTCCCTTCAACAAAGTAGTACTCCTTATCCATCCCATTGATTGTTAGTGAGTACAGCCACATTTCTAGAACAATCTCCATTCATTAACAGTCTCACAAGGCTGATTCATCAAGTTTGCAACCCTTGCAGGTTCAAACAGCCAACATACACATTGCAATGCACTTCTTATCTTCAGAATTATAGCTTCTTGAATTTCAACCTCCAAGATATTTCCATACAACTGCATGCCTTTCTCATACATCTCCCTCAGGTTTTCTCTGGAACATACCTTCAAAATGTCAGCTAGGATACCTCCCCAACTTGACTTACCATCTTCCCACTCAACTTTGTAGTAGAGTCTTCCATTCAGATCACGTACACACCATTCTTTTACACTCTTCACAGGACCATCATCCACATATTCTTCATCGGGATCAAACTCTATATCAAAGTGCATCTTTCTTTGAACAATCCTTTCCAAATATTCTTTATCCAGCTCAGTGATCACAAGTTTCTTCTTTTTTATCTCCAAGATGCTAGTACACAGAGAAAGATCAAAATCATACCTTCTTTCAACCAAAAAATAGTTGTGCCTCCCACCCTTGAAAGTGATTAACACCACTCTATTCTTCTTGACAGTATACCAACCCTCAGCTTCTCCTCCTCCTATACACTCAGATGCATGAATAGTCACTGATCTTCTTTGTTCATCTCTAGTTTTCTCAAAATCAAACATGATCTTAAGATCTTCAATTAAAACCTTTACAGTTGTACTCTTGTTGGGATCCTTGACACATCCAATTTCATACATCTTCTCAAATCTTCTTGAGAGAACCTTGTAAACAAGAAATGAGTATTTCTGACTATTTCCAATCTTCCAGCCTGTCTTTCTACCATCAGCACCATTCCCTTGTCTTGTTCAACATAGTCCCAATCAATGATATCTGAATTGTCTGATTCTGCAATCTTTTGTTTCTTGACTGGCCTTTTATGAGCTATAGACTTCTTCCTTTTAGCTTCACTAGCTTTTCTTTTCTCAGCTGTTTCAGTTTCAACTTCTTCCATGCTGGCAGTATCTACAATTTGCTCACTTTGCTTTTCTTGAACACCATCCATTCTCCTCTTCTTTCTTGTTTTCTTCCTCTGTCTTTTTCTTAGTCTCTTTCTCTTTTTCCTTTTCCTTTTCCTTTTCAGCTTCCTTCGCTTTCTCAACTTCAACATCTTTAGCCACATAAACATTCTCCTCAAGCACATGTACATCATGCTTTCTTTTGCTCCTCCTTTGCACTAGAGGTACCTCCTCAACCTCTTCTTCTTCCACTTTTTTCCAATTCTTTCTTTTGCAAAGCATCCCTTTCTTTATTATACTGTCTTCAAGAGTCTTGTCACTCCACCCAGCATACATACTTTCTGTTCCTCCAACTGCATTGACAAGAAACCTGATTCTACCCTTTCTTTCCTCAGTTTTTGACATCTTCCTTGTTCTCATAAGCACTTTCTTGGTTTGGACCTTCTTGGGCTGAGGCTTAGACTTTGGTTTTGGCTTTGATGGAGCTTTCTTCACAACAGCCTATTCTTCTTCTTCTTCTTGAAGCTTCCTTGCCACCTCTCTTGATGCCTCTTCTTCAGCAGCTACCTTGTTTGCTTTTTCCAATTCCTCAAGAGTCATCATGGAATGAATAGCTTTCATAGACAAAGCTTCTTCCACCTCCTTTGGAACAATTTTTGAAACTTTCTTCTTAGGCTCTTCCACTGCTATGGACTTTCCTTTATCCTTCACATCCAACTTCTGATTTGAAACAGGACTGCTTTGAACTTCTCTTTCTTTGATTACTACTCCTTTGGTTTTTGGTATGACCTCTGTAGCAGCTTGAGGTAAATCAATAAGTGCTTCTACAGCCACCCTTTCATCCATATTTACTTCTACTGCAGCTTCAAATCTTGTTGCCATTTCTTCTTCGAACACTGGTTTCTTCTCAGATACTGCTGCTTTCACAAACTCCTTCTTCACAGATGACTCCCCATTAACTCTAGCTCTCTCCCCCTTTGTGAATGCAGCCAGTGTTGCATATCTTCTTTGAAGGGCTGAGATTTGCATATGTTGAGGTGCAATTTTAGCACCTTGAAACTGACATTTCTTATGCACATCCGAAATCAATTGATGCTGTGTTTTGACCATATTCTCCAATATCTCCATTCTAGCATCAGTATATGTATGTCTTTGATCATGAACTTGGAACTGATCATCATGGGCTTGCAAATCTTTGGCTATGGCAGCCAGGGAATCCATCAATTCTTGAAGTGATAATCTACCCTCACCAGTTTTAGAAGTTGAACCCTTCTTTTCTGGATCCTTGGGAATGTTAGTATAAGTTTTCAGCCTAGCTGAAACACTCGCTACTCCCTTGGTTTCTTGGAACCTGGGTCCTCTATATGATTTCTCATTAAGAGTTGCTGTGGAGGGGGTCTTACCTATGTTCACACTGTCTTGAGCCTCACCATCCACATGCCCATCCTTCTCCTTAGAGGGCACCTTCAATGAATTGGAGTTGGGGACACTTCTTGGGCTTCCCTTTGGTTAAACTCAAGTGGAGAGTGCTTCACAAGAGGGCTTGAAGGTATAGGTTTCTTGGATCCAGAGGAGGAAGGAGCTCCTTTCTTCCTTCTTTGATACATTTTAAGTGCAGGGGTAGGGGTTTTATGAACAGGACTCAGAGGTGTGTTTTGAGTAGTAGGTGTGGGTAGGTCATAAGAGGGTGTGCTTGATTTTGTGGGCTTCAAGCCTGATGCCTCACCGGTGGGGGGTTATCACACCCATCATTGTAGGGAACAATGGTGTGATTGTGGTGATACCTCCTCTTTTCATGTTAGAGTACATTTTGAAAGAGGGGTCATTCCTGTTATAGGTTTGACGAGAGGTAGGTACATCCGTCAATTCCATGTTAATAACTTCTTGTACAAATCTTGGATACATGTAAAAAGCAATTGAAGTTGATTTTGGATCAAGATTTGAAACAAGATTTTCAAATATCATGTTGGAAAAGTTAAATCTTCTGGATGTGGCTAAGCAGACCAAGGCAGATGCAATAGTACTGCCAAACTCACTCCGTCCAGAGGTTTTTCTTGAAAAACAATGCAATAGAATATGAACAAGAAACTTCCATTGATGACCAAACTAGTTCTTTTTTATTTTCAAAGAGGTCAGGGAGCCTTCATATCCCATTTGTGCTAAAGCAGAAAAAATATCAGTGGTAGGGATAGAAATCTCACCTCCTTCGTCATCCAAATGCAAACACCTTTGAATTGTTGATTCAGTTACAGACAGAGGTATGTTTTGAATAGTGGTATGAATGGTTTTCATTACATTCTCCGTTTCTACATGAGCATTCCTCCAGAAATCTCTCTGATGATCAATGTAAATCTTTGGATCAAGAAGAATGCATGAGCGAGTGTAGGTGATCGAAGAAAGTCCACTATATCAGTGAATCCCTCTGATTTCTTTCCTTTGGTAAGAAATCCAACTTTGTTGTGCTCCTTGTGAAATCACAAGTCATCCATGATCAGAAAAAGATGATTAATCAAACAGATTAGTTCAAAATCACAAGAAATCTGAGAAATTGAAGAGAAAATTGCAAGAAATCACCATAGAATCGCAAAGGGTTTTTGGGTTAGGGTTTTGAAAATAGCCGTTATGAAAAAGGCGTTGATGAAGGGGCTATTTATACATTGTCAAAGTAGTTAAAAGCAGCAGTAATGAAATCAGCAGCAATAACGATAAAGAAGTAGTAACCTCAAACCCTAGATAAAAGCAACAGTAATCGAGCAATAGTAACAGAATTAGCAACAGTAATGAGACTAGCAGCAATAATGACACTAGTAACACTAATGATACCAGCAAGAGTAATGGAACGTGCTACACTAAGGACACCAGAAGTAGAAACTAACAAGAAGCAACTGTAATGATACAAGCAGTAATAATGCAAGCAGCAATAACTAAAGCAGCAGTAATAACCCCCTTTATCTTATGAGCAGCAATATCACCCGATTAGTAACAAGAACATCCTACAGCAGCAATAAGTCCCGATTAACAACAATAACATCCTTTAGCAACACTATCAGGACCCTGCAGCAGTAACTTTACTTAGCGAAAGAAACACCACTCAGCAGCAGTATCTTCACTTAGCGATAGAAACACCACTTACCAGCAGTATCTTCACTTAGTAACAATAACAACCTTTTTGGATTATGAGCACTGAAAACACTTAACAAACACATTAAAGGCACCCTGGGTATAAATACACAATAGATACAAGATATTTACATAAGAAAGATAAAGAACCTTCATTCAGAGTTTATCATGCCTACACTAGTTATCAAGAACTTAAATCTCCCCACATCAAATGTATTTTTGAACAGATCTGCATATTGATAATCAGTGTGCACTTTTAACACCTGCATAGGGAAGTTTAGAACTTCTCATTTGAACCTAATACTATATATATATGTGTGTGTGTGTGTGTGTGTGTCTATGGCTTATAGATATAACCAAACAATAAAGCGTCCTACCTATAATCGTTACAAAAATTTTATAGAACGTTTTTGGGCATTTAATAGTTTTTTAGGGCATCAATCTAATAAATGTTCCTATTTACTATTTAAAAGGACAATCTTTGAAAAGTTAAAGTGTCCAATAAACATTAATTTCCTACACAAAGATGGGTTAATGGAACGGTTTTCAAAGCCATACTATAAAACTAGCTAACAAAACAATAATTTGAAATTGTCCTAAAAAGGATGGGTTTATAGAACGCTTTTAGACAAGACATCTTTTTGGGATCTTTTCCAATAAACTTTGGTCGTGTAAAATTATCAATTATGACGTTGGTTTATTTTAAACGTTCATGTACACTCATTTTCTTTGTAGTGGGTCATCTTGTATTTAGTCAAAGGTTCATAGATGAAAAATTCCATGTCATATGGGTACTGGTGAACATTTTTCCATGTAGGCTTATTTATATAGAAAAATATCTATATCTAGAGGTTTTAATTAATATATTTTCTTTAGTTGAATAACTAATTTTGTAGAATGGTGATTAAGTTGTTAGAGAAATGATTTAAAACTTCTAACAACCAATTATTAATTTGACGTATGCCTTTAATTTATTGATAACGTAAGCATCCATCCCTACCAAACATTGATATTTAATAAACTAGGTTTGCTTTTGTTTTCTTACATCTAGATTGAGCCTCGTAATTAGTTTTCGTTTGATTTGATGCTGTTCAATTAAAAAAAATAAGTATAAGTGTATTCTATTCATACCAATGTTATGTAGAACAATGTTATTCTTGTCTAAAAAAAATTAAATCACATCTCCAACAACCAACTACTCTTCATCCATGAGAAGGGATGCTTCCTAAGAAATTGATTACTAGATTTGCTTGGTAGATCGTACGAATTAGTTAACTCTTGCGAAAGTTAATGAAGAAAGCTTTAAAACATTAACTCGAAATAAAGCCGCGAACTTGTGTCTATAAATAACATTGTAGGGATCAGAGCTACATAACTTAACTCCATAACAAACAACGTTCAAATTTTATTGTTGGAAAACACATCGGTATGCTCTTTCACTATAAGTTATGCAAACATTGACGGTATAAATGAATGTTTGGTTTAATTATGTACATACTTATTTTACTTAATTTCTTGCTCACACAACATGGATCACTTTTTATGTATTAAATATGTATTATGAATCCTTATATATGTAGTATTAGGTTCAAATGAGAAGTGCAATAAAATACGAATTAGAGAAAGTGATCTCGAGCACTCATCTAGACGATAAAGGAGACTTTGACCGTCAAGCACCGGATTATTGCTCGTAAGAGCTATAGGACTCGAAAGGGTAATTTCGTAATTTTTGTAAATAGTGTAGATAGTAAGATTCATAGATGATCTACACTAATCATAGATGAATCCTTTCATATATGAACGTGTTCATATATGAACACTCATATATGAACTTGTTCATATATGTATATATGAATCTTCATATCTGACCTGAAGATGCACGTCCATGCAAAGTTTGACTAGTGAAAGATTGCAACTTTGACCGGTCAAAGCCGCAACCTTTGAGTAGTCAACCTTGATCGCAACCGTATCAACAGTTAAGATCAATTCTCTACTACGAATCTTTTTGCACCTCTCATGTGAACCCTCTCTCTCTCCCCCTTTTCCCCCTCTCTCTCTCTCTCTCTATATATATAGGATACCTCCACTAGGAACGTTTCCTATCGTGATGGTGACTGGAACTTCGGAAAGGAAATAAAGATGGAGTAACGATCTGGAAGTTGATCTTTCTAGAATTACCATGATCAACATCGCTATTGGAAAGTATTGTATAAATTTCATCGCTTTCACTTAGGAGGATACTTACTTTGTCAAACCAACTACTAATAAATATGGTGCTAACGGTGGTACAAAGCATACGGTAAGCTCAGGTTATATGTGTTGACTAAATATTGGGTTAAATTTAATATGTTTTATCAATCTTTTTGGCATTTTTAAAATATGGGCTTATACTACTATTTTGAAGTGGTAGAACACTGTTGTAACTTGTTGACTGTGGAATTTGAAATTTTTTGGATTCTCTTTGAAGGCCAAAAGGCCTCTATTCATAACATTCGAGGTTATGTTTGATGGTCAATAATAATAATAATTAAGTAGAAGACAACAAACTAGCATTTGATAACTAGAAATACAAATAACTAGACAACAAACTAGCATTTTCAGCTTTTATTCATATCTTTATGGATTTTGTTTTTTTCTTTGTTTCGTATATATATATATATATATATATATATGGAAAAAATCAAATACAAACCACTTTTTTTGTAAAAACTTTAGGACTAATCTCAACCATTAAAATTTTTTAATCAAAGGTTATTAATACTAGAGGACCATGATAACAATTCCTTAATCTTTTATGATGCCACACTAGATTATAACCCATAAGGGTAATTTAGACATTTTGGTATTTTAATTTATAATTTATAATTTGTAAAAATACATTTGCTTGTAAAAATACATTTGACAGAAGTAGTCGTTGATATGGTGGCCTAAAACCATAAACTGCCAACTATACATAGACGTACATTTTTGGGTAAAATGGGTGGTTCTCAAATTTTCGACCAACCCAGTCAACCTAATTTAAACAAGCCCAATCCATGAACCCGGCCGAAATTGTAGCGCCTCTTTTGTTTTAAGTTTTGTTGCTTCATCTCTTCTTAATTTATAGAGCACCTTCATCTCTATTATTTTGTCAATTTATAACTTCGTTAATTTTTGTTTTGAATCTTAGATGACATGTGATCAATAGCAGGAAAGAGAGAGTATTGGAGATGATCAACTGGCTCGTTAATTTAAATCTTTTGGATGTATTTTTGGGTTATTGAGTTTTTTTTCAAAATTAGGTTTGTTTGATTCAATTTTAGAGATTGTTGTTTCATAAATGTTGTTTGTAATCTTGATTTGTGCAACATATCTAAATAATAACATTTTTTATGAAGATTTTAGGAAATCATTACTGGAAAATAAGAGTTTTTTAAGTTTTGTTTTTGAAAGTTCATAATGTGTTCTTGAAGGTTCATCATGTGATCTATGAAGGTTCATCATATTCTTGAAGGCTGAAGTGGATGATGATGTGAAGATTCATTAGATGAATTTAAATGTAAAAATACATTTGTTTGTATTCATTTGGTGAATCTAGTTGTAAACAGATATTTAGTTTTGTATTCATTAGGTGAATACAAATGTAAATAGACATTTTGTTTTGTATTTATAAGATGAATGAATTTATATGATTTTCATTTGGTGAGTATGAATATTCATATGGTGAATATGAATATTCATATGATGAATATGAATATTCATATGGTGAATATATGATGAATATGAATATTCATATGGTGAATGTATGATGAATATGATATGGTGAATATGAATATTCATATGGTGAATATATGATGAATATGATATGGAAAATATGAATATTTATATGGTGAATATGAATATTCATATGGTGAATATATGATGAATATGATATGAGAAATATGAATATTCATATGGTGAATATATGATGAATATTCTTATGGTGAATATATGATGGATATGATATGAGAAATATGAATATTCATATGGTGAATATATGATGAATATTCATATGGTGGATATTCATATAATGAATAAACTGCGATTTTTAGATCAAGGGCTTAGATTATTCCTCAAGTTTTTACAAAAAAAATGAATATATATATATATATATATTTTGTAAAAACCACATATTTTGTAAAAACCTCTTATTTTGTAAAAACTTCAGGAATAATCTAAAATGACGATCATGCCCTTTTTAGATCAAAGGCTTAGATTGGTTCTATAGTTTTTACAAAAAAAAAAGGTTTTTCCTTGAAGGCCCCTCTATATATATATATATATATATATATATATATATATATGAGCCTATATATATAGAGGGAGGTTCAAATGTAAACTCTATATTTCGTGTAAACTATGTAAACCAATCCACACCATTGATTTTCAAAAACGTTTCCATATTTCACATTTTCATATTTCCATAATCATTGACTTACCATATATTTCACATTTCCATATTTTCTATGAATCCATATCCTCTTTTGATTTTTTTGATCAAGGGCCACGATGGGTTTACATAGTTTACACGAAATATAGAGTTCACATTTGAACCTCCCTCTATATATATATATATAGGGTCATGTTCATTTACAAACCACTCTTATATTACAAACCCTACAAACCATTTAATTACCATAGATTTGCTAAATCAATGGTTGAGATGCATCTTCGGATATTTATGGTACTAAATCATTAATTTTATATTAAATTTTTAATTAAATAACACTTAAGGGTATATTGGTACATTTCACTATCCTTTTGAATTAGACATGCACTAAAATCCCGCAAAATCAGTGTAAAATCCTATCAAAAGCCAAATTATGATTAATAAGATATCAAAAACAATGATTCATGCTGATTTTAGCGACGATGATTCACCAAGAATTTCGGAAACAATGAATCGATGATAATTTCAGAATAATTGAAGGTTATTTTACGAAATCGGAATAGTGAAACCGAAACATGTGAAGCGAGTTGCATCATGGGTGATGATGAAATGGTATGAAAATTGTCATTAACAGAGATCGAGACTAAGAAACGAAGATGAAGCAGTGATTTAACGGAGATGAAAACGGTTATGAACGGAGATGAAAACGGTGATGAACGGAGATGAAACGATGATTAACGGAGATGAAAACGGTGATGAAAATGATGAACAAAGATGAAACGATGATGAATGGAGATGAAACGGTGATAAAAATGATGAACGGAGATGAAACGATGATTGACGGAGATGAAAACGGTGATGAACGTAGATGAAACGGTGATGAAAACGATGAACGAAGATGAAACAGTAATGAACGGAGATGAAACGGTGATGAAAACGATGAACAAAGATGAAACGGTGACGAAAACGATGAACGAAGATGAAACGGTGATGAACGAACATGAAACGGAGATGGAGACGAAGACAGAGATTTTGAAGAAAACCCTATGCACTGATGGTGTGCATAGCAGGTGCAGCCGTGCAGGTGAATTGAATGAGATGATGGAAACGGCACCCTGGATTTCTAAGAAGTTCTACTTAAAGAATTTAAATAATTTCTTGATTCTTAAGCAACAAGATATATTCTAATTCCCATAAAAAATACAAGGGATATGTACGTATTTAAAAAAGTAATATATATCTTCAAAATTTTCATATTTTTCATATCCTCTAAAGTTCCCATACTTATCTATGGCATAAAAAAATTGACAAATCTACCCTTTTCTATTTAATTAAATAAAACGCAATAGAAATTTTTTGATTGGTTGTTATAGGTTTGTATGGTTTGTAATTTAATGGTGGTTTGTAAATGATCGGCTCCCTATATATATATATATATATATATATATATATACACAGAGAGAGAGAGGGGTTCAAATGAGAAGTGCTAAAAAAATACGAAGTAGATAAGTGATCTCCAACACTCATCCGATCAATAAAGGTGGGTTTGACCAGTTACAATGGACGTAATCACGGGGGATTGACGCGATTCATGGGAGGGTAGAGATTATTAAAGGAGGGGACCCGATCATAGCCGCCTTTATTGACCGGATGAGTGGTGGTGATCACTTCTCTACTTCTCATTTTTTTTAGCACTTCTCATTTGAACCTAATACTATATATATATATATATGTCTATGGCTTATAGATATAACCAAACAATAAAGTATCCTACCTATAATCATTACAAAAAGTTTACAGAACGTTTTTGGTGGTTTAACTAGTTTTTTAGGGTATCGATCTAATAAATGTTCCAACTTACTATTTAATATGACAATCTTTGAAAAATTAAAGTGTCCAGTAAATAGTAGTTTTCTACACAAAGATGGGTTTATGGAACGGTTTTCAAATCCATACTATAAAACTAGCTAACAAAACAATTTAATTTGAAATTGTCCTAAAAAGGATGGGTTTATGGAACGGTTTTCAAAGCCATACTATAGACGCTTTTTGACAAGACATTTTTTTGGGATCTTTTCCAACAAACTTTGTTCGTGTAAAATAATCAATTATGACGTTGATTTATTTCAAACGTTCATGTACACTCATTTTCCTTGTAGTGGGTCATCTTGTATTTAGTCGAAGGTTCATATATGAAAAATTCCAAGTTATCCGAGGTACAGGTGAACATTTTTATATTGAAGAATGAGTATATAGACAAAGGAACAAGGAGCGATTGTGTAAACAAAGCAGACATTTGAACAAACTCAGAGCTATAAATGTGTGTGTGTGTGTGTGTGTATATATTTGAACAAGCACTTTAGTGAAGTAAATGAAGAAGACGAGAGCAATAGTGCAAGCATATATTTTTATGCAACTTAATATTTTTATTGATACATATTACGTAAAAACGAAATGACATTAATTGAAATAAAAAAATAGATGTTTGAGATGATTGTTGTAGTAGAACTAATAGCACAAGTACATATAGTTTACATAAGTTTCAAATCACTGTCCTTTATTTATAATAGAAATACGTCGTCAAACACCAAGTCACACATAAAACGGCGCCGCTAGCTAACTGTAGCCGTGTGGTTAAACAATGACATCAAGAGCCGTGAGGTATTCCTCATAAGATCCATGGAATCCGATAATCTTACCGTCCACCTGCACTTTGAACACCCTACCTCCTCCATCGCCATATGTATAGGTGTTACCTTTGTTGGTTGCAAATGTCAAGGACGTCACCGCCAGAGTATCGGACCTTGTTCCAGAAATCAGGGTGATTTTCTCATCTTTGTCAAGCAGAAACTGAGATGGATCATAAAGGCTAGCTATAATAACAAGATATATTCCATACATGTACTTGTAATAAATAAACAGACGTAATGTGCGCTTACCGAATTCTTAGTGCCACCGGTGACACCATAGCTAGGAGAATCCTTTTCTTTACCTGCTTGATTGTCATAAGAGAACTGGATGGAATATATCTTGTTTCCAGAAAAAAAGATGTAGAATGTGGTAAACTTATCAAGATCTGGTGGTTCACACCTCCAACGAGTAACTGCAGCATTACTTGCCTGTTCCAAGGTAGCCCGGATAATTAAAGACCCACAATAAAAATTAAGAAGAAGTGATTCAAGTTGGTAAGAAACATAATTATAAGTTGTGTTAATGGTAAACCAATCATTCACATGTATGTATACTTAGTGAATGCTAGATCAGTTTAATAATAGTAAAAGAAGATACCATTTTCCTTGTTATATATGGATATTTGAACAATGAGAGAGAAGTCGTTTCCTTTGTTGTACATTTATCCCCAATCCATGCAGGCTTATTTATAAAGAAAAATATCTATATCTCGAGGTTTTAATTAAATATTTTCTTTAGTTGAATAACTAATTTTGTAGAATGGTGATTAAGTTGTTAGAGAAATGATTTAAAACTTCTAACAACCAATTATTAATTTGACGTATGCCTTTAACTTATTGATGACGTAAGCATCCATCCCTACCAAACATTGATATTTGATAAACTAGGTTTGCTTTTGTTTTCTTACATCAAGATTGAGCCTGTTAATTAGTTTTCATTTGATTTGATGCTGTTTAATTAAAAAAAAATAAGTATAACTGTGTTCTATTCATACCAATGTTAGGTAAAACAATGTTATTCTTGTCTAAAAATAATTAAATCACATCTCTAACAACCACCTACTCTTCATCCATAAGAAAGGATATGCTTCCTATGAAATTGGTTACTAGATTTGCTTGGTAGATCGTACGAATTAGTTAACTCTTGCGAAATTTAATGAAAAAAACTTTAAAACATTAACTCGAAAGCCCCGAACTTGTGTCTAGAAATAAGATTGTAAGGATTAGAGCTACATAACTTAACTCCTTAACAAACCGTGTTCAAATATTATTCACGGCAATACATCGGTATGCTCTTTAACTATAAGTTATGCAAACGTTGACTATATAAATGAATGTTTGGTTTAATTACGTACTTACTTATTTTACTAAATATTCCTTGCTCACAAAACATGGATCACTGTTTATATATTAAATCTATATTATGGATCCATATATATGTAGTGTTAGGTTCAAATGAGAAGTGCAATAAAATACGAAATAAAGAGAGTGATCTTGTAACACCCCGCTAAAGCGGAAACACGAGGTGTGACAGCTAAGATTTCAATGCGATAGGAGATAATTTAACATCATTCATTCATACCAAAATATGTAAAGTTTACAAAATGTATTACAACCAACCAACATTAAAAGTTTACAATCATATCAAAATTTAGCAGAGTCTTGATTGGTGTCTACAATTGCTCAAATTAAGTTTTATCAATCACCTTCTGACTTCCTGAAAAGCATATTAAAACAAGCGTCAACTACGAGAGTTGGTGAGTTCACAGGTTTTCATATACACAAAACAGTTTAAATGCAACAAACTTTTAGTGAACCTTTTTATTCACTCAATTTTTCATAAACCGGTTATAGTGAATCCGTTCATTCACTCAATTTTTACAAACAGTTAGAGTGAACCCGTTCATTCACTAAATTTTCGTAAACAGTTATAGTGAACCCGTTCATTCACTAAATTTTCATAAACAGTTATAGTGAACCCGTTCATTCACTAAATTTTCATAAACAGTTATAGTGAACCCGTTCTTTCACTAAATACGTATAAACAGTTAGAGTGAATCCGTTCATTCACTACCAACCTGTGAGTAAATTCCTGGGTGATTTGTTAATCGCATGATATTTATTCTGTGAGTTACTACAATCCTCCATTTCATGACATGCTACGCCCCTATTCTACCTCAGCGGTGGAACTAAATCCACTTGTGTAAAATTTTTATTCAATACAGTGCACCTATCACTCGTCAGTTTAAGGTGGGTATGTCAATCCAAATAGCGCTATCCACATGTATTATAGGCCCATTGTTATGGGTTAATAGTAGTTACCGGGGACTTAAACATTTCAGACTCACTATATCATGCCTCAAAACATATCAAATTTAGCTCACAATACATTTCATTTCATTTCGCAATATTTTCACAATTTTTCACATTCATTTATAAGCATGCTTTTCACCCCAAAACACGTAAAAACGGTAAAAAGTGGGGCTGTTAATACTCACATTGTGACGTTAGCGTTTGGACAACGTGTATGCGCGGTCCTGTTCCAAGCTTACTAGCGCCCTATATCATACGTAATTGACGTAAGTTCTAAATTCAACGGTCCATAATTACCAAGTCAATACCGATATCCCATATAATGCCTTTACCTAATTTCATTAGATTCATTTTAGTATAAAAACATGTTTTATTACTTTAATTAATATCTAAAAATGTGGGGATTTCTTGATAAAAGCAAAATATCACTTTTTAAGAAATCTGATTTGGTCAGATTTGTAGAGCTCCAAAATACCATCATTTTGCCTAGTTCCAAAAGGAATTAAACCACAATTTTTATCCAGTAATTTTAGGGGTATTAACAATAATCCCACCAAATTTCATGATTTTAGGAGATAATTAACATATTTTAAAAATTAAGGAGAATTCAGTGTGCATGTAATAATTCTGAAAAGACAAGTCTGTGGAGTTTGGGTCATGGAGAAGTCATTTCAACACCAAAATTCGAATTTCAAAAGGGGTTTGAAAGTTAACTCAGATACCTAACATATGAAACTTGTTTCACACGATTTGGATACTTTTTGAATGAGATATGGCCTCAAGAACTCAAGTATGTGAATCTGCCATGGTGGGTCAGATTGCACTCCGATTTCTTTTTCATTGGTTGAACATCCAGAACTTCCCCAAATCATGTGTTTTCGGAGTCTTTGGAAAGCTAACTCATTAAACTTGATTCTAGACTCAAAAATCATGTATTTTGAATAATCCATCAAAGAGTTATGCATGCATGAAGCTAACATAAATTTCTGACCAGAATCTGATGCACACTAAAATGTTTTAACATGGTTAAGGGTTCGAATCTTGGAGTTTTTACACGATTCCAGTGGGGTTTGAACCCTACCACATAAAATATTGTTCCATAAAAATTTCAAAGAAGAATGAGGTCAGGAGCACCCTTTTTGGATCGTACAAAACACATGCAAAAATCGGACAGCATCTGTCCAGAACCAAAACCCCTTTTTATTCATCAAAACACATAAAATGACAAGATTTTTGGGGGTTTCTTGCTAATAAACCAAAAACTCTTATTATGCACCAAATAAATAGATGAAATATGTATCAATACTATCAATATACATGCATGAACTATCAACAAAGTTCAGCCCCAAAATGATGATCAAAAACATCAAACAAAGGATTTTGCTTCCAATCTTGTGTTCTTATGGGGGATTCATGGATTTTCACCTTCATTGGATGTTTAAACACATTTTTAAGGTTAAATCTCATCCCCAAACATCAAGAAGGTTATCAAACCATAAAAGAGGGATTAAACCTCATAGAAAATAGAAGAAAGCTCAAGGATGAGCCAAAAATCGAATCTAAACATGCATATACTACTCTTACCTTTGATAAACACTAATGACACTTTAAAAACTTGCTTGAATATTCAAGAAACTCAGATTTTTAGAGGAATATGGCTGGAAAAATGAAGAATTGAGAGTGTTTTTAGTGAGAGAAAAATGGTAGAGAGAGAGTGAGATTTGAAAATGAAATGGTGTAAAGGGTGTGATGATGATGTTTATGGGAAAAAAAAAAAGAGAGAGAGAGAGTAATTAGGCGGGGGGGGGGGGGGGTGGCCGGCCCTTGTGGGTCCCACCAACCCTCTCATCATTTTTCTTTTTTCTTTTTTTAAAGTCTTTCTAACACTGTTAATTTAAACGCAATACCGGGTTCTTGGCGCGTTTTCGATAGGAACCGATTTTTCGAGGGTAATTTCGGATCATTTAAATTAGTTTACTTATATTTTTAATAAAATAACTTAGTTTTCCAAAAATTACTTTAAATTTGGCATTATAGGATTATCGGGTGACTTCGGGCCGGTTCGGGCTTTTTCGGGCATTTTTCGGGACTTTTAGGTTTTAGCCTAAATTTTTCACGCAAACTAACCTAGTTTCATTTAAAAACTTAAATGACTAATTTTTAACCTACGGAAACGCTATTGAGTGATTTAACGAGTAGCTAACCTGAAGGTCAAAACTGTCAGTTGTCACATTTACCCCCTGTTGAAAGAAATTTCGTCCCGAAATTTACTGTTTGCCATAACTAGGAGGCTCTTTTGTGAACAGGTGAGGGTACTGGTTCTTCATAAAAGCTTCTCATTTCCCCCAGTAATCTCTGGTCCATGACTTGAGTTCCAACGAACTTTGTCAATTGCTATTCTACTACTCCTTAACTGCTTGATTTCTTGATCGAGAATTTCGATCGGTTCTTCAGTGATGTGCAATCGTTCATTGATTTGGACTACTTCCAAGGGTAGGACCACTGCTTCCTCTGATAAGCATTTCTTTAGATTGGACACATGGAACGTGTCGTGAATAGAGCTGAGCTCTGAGGGTAAGTCCAATCGGTAAGCGACTGGTCCGATTCTTTCCACGACTTTGAACGGCCCAACAAATCGGGGGCTCAATTTCCCCTTCTTTCCAAATCTTATTAGCCCTTTCCAAGGTGATACCTTTAGTAGCACTCTATCGCCAACTTGGAATTCTAACGCTACTGAGTGATTTAACGAGTAGCTAACCTGAAGTTCAAAACTGTCAGTTGTCATAGATCTCCACCACAGATCTGGAAAATAAAGAAGACTTTGACCGTCAGGCACCGGATTATTGCTCGGAAGGGCTGTAGGACTCGTAAGGCCAATTTCATAATTTTTGTAAATAGTGCAGATGCACGTCCATGCAAAGTTTGACAAGTGAAAGATTGCAACTTTGACCGGTCAAAGCCGCAACCTTTGAGTAGTCAACTTTGATCGCAACCATATCAACAGTAGAGATCAATTCTCTAATTCGAATCTTTCAGCACTTATCATTTGAACCCCTCTCTCTCTCTCTCTATATATATATATATATGTATATATATACGATACCACCACTAGGAACGTCTCCAATCATGGTGACTGGAACATCCGGAATGAATTAAAGATGGAGTAACGATCTCGAAGTTACCGGTTCATCTTTCTAGAATTACCATGATCAACATCGCTATTGGAAAGTATTGTATAAGTTCCATCACTTTCACTTAGGAGGATAGTTACTATTTCAAACAAACTACAAATAAATATGGTGCTGCTGGTGGTACAAATCATACGGTAAGCTCAGGTTATATGTATTTACTAAATATTGGGTTAAATTTAATATGTTGTATCAATCTTGTTGGCATGTTAAACATGTTGTATCAATCTTGTTGGCATTTTTAAAATATGGGATTATACAACTATTTTGAAGTGGAAGAAAACTGTTGTAACTTGTTGACTGTGGAATTTGAAATTTTTTGGATTTTCTTTGAAGGCCAAAAGGCGTCTGTTCATAACATTCGAGGTTATGATTGGTGGTCAATAATTATTAAGTAGAAGACAACATATAATTAGTTCGAGTATTAGGATTTTTTCAGCTTTTATACACATCTTTATGGATTTTGTTTTTTCATTGTTTTGTATATATATATATATATGAGCTTATATTTATAGAGAGAGAGAGAGAGAAGAGAGAGGTTCAAATGAGAAGTGCTAAAAAATACAAAGTAGAGAAGTGATCTCCACCACTCATCCGGTCAAAAAAGGTGGGTTTGACCGGTTACAGTGGACGTGATCACAGGGGATTGACGCGATTCATGGGAGGTAGAGATTATTAAAGGAAGGGTCCGGATCATAAGCCGCCTTCATTGGCCGGATGAGTGGTGGAGATCACTTCTCTACTTCTCATTTTTTTAGCACTACTCATTTGAACCTAATATTATATATATATATATATATATGTATATATATTTGTGTGTGTGTGTGTGTGTGTGTCAATGGCTTATAATTATAACCAAACAATAAAGTATCCAACCTATAATCGTTACAAGAAGTTTATAGAACGTTTTTTGGTGTTTAACTAGTTTTTTAGGGCATCAATCTAATATGACAATCTTTGAAAAATTAAAGTGTCCAATAAACAGTAGTTTCCTACACAAAGATAGGTTTATGGAACGGTTTTCAAAGCCAATTATAAAACTAGCTAACTAAACAATTTAATTTGAAACTGTCCTAAAAACTATGGGTTTAGAGAACGCTTTTAGACAAGACATTTTTTTGGGATCTTTTCCAATAAAAATTGGTCGTGTAAAATAATCAGTTATGACGTTGATTTATTTAAAACGTTAATGTACACTCATTTTTCTTGTAGTGGGTCATCTTGTATTTAGTCAAAGGTTCATAGATGAAAAATTCCATGTCATCTGGTACAGGTGAACATTTTTCTATTGAAGAATGAGTGACTATATAGACAAAGGAACAAGGAGCGATTGTGTAAACAAAGCAGACATTTGAACAAACTAAGAACTATATATGTGTGTATGTGTGTGTGTGTGTGTGTCTATATTCATCAATAAACAAGCACTTTAGTGAAGTAAATGAAGAAGACGAGAGCAATAGTGCAAGCATATATTTTTTATCCAACTTAATATTTTTATTCATACATATTATGTACAAATGACATGACATTAATTGAAATAAAAAACAGACATATGAGATGATTGTTGTGGTAGAACTAATAGCACAAGTACATATAGTTTACATAAGTTTCAAATCATAGTCCTTTATTTTTAATAGCAATACGTCGCCAAACACCAAGTCACACATAAAATGGCGTTGCTAGCTAACTGTAGCCATGTGGTTAAACAATGACATCAAGAGCCGTGAGGTATTCCTCATAAGATCCATCGAATCCGATAATATTACCGTCCACCTGAACATTGAACATCCTACCTCTTTCGTCGCCATATGTATAGGTGTTGCCATTGTTGGTTGCAAATATCAAGGACGTCACCGTCAAAGTATCGGACTTTGTTCCAGAAATCAGGGTGATTTTCTCATCTTTGTCAAGCAGAAACTGACATGGATCATAAAGGCTAGCTATAATAACAAGATATATTCCATACATGCACAGGTAATAAATAAACAGACGTAACGTGCGCTTACCGAATTCTAGTGTCGCCAGTGACACCATAGCTAGGAGAATCCTTTTCCTTACCTGCTTGATTGTCATAAGAGAAATGGATGGAATATATCTTGTTTCCAGAAAAAGAGGTGTAGAATGTGGTACACTTATCAAGATCTGGGGGTTCACACCTCCAACGAGTAACTGCAGCATTACTTGCCTGTTCCAAGGTAGCCCGGATAATTAAATACCCACAATAAAAATTAAGAAGAAGGGATTTAAGTTGGTAAGAAACAAAATTATAAGTTTTGTTAATGGTAAACAAATCGTTCACATGTATGTATAATTAGTGAATGCTAGTTCAGTTTAATAATAGTAAAAGAAGATACCATTTTCCTTGCTATGTATAGATATTTGAACAATGAGAGAGAAGTTGTTTCTTTTGTTGTACATTTATCCCCAATCCATGAAGGCTTATTTATATAGAAAAATGTTAGACCCTCTTTTGGTATTGTGAAGAAGTCTAGGGTCTATCCTGTAATTTCTTTTTCTTAGTTCAAGCTTTAGTTATCTTTCGGGTTCCTTTTAAAGGAGTCATAGACTCCAAGGACCATTTATGTATTTCTTGTATACCTTGGTGCTATATATAGTATGTGTGGCATCTAGGGTTTAGTGTTGTTTTTGGTAGCCTCCATCTTTAAGAATTACATCAATCCCAAGATTTATTCCCTTACCTCTTTTGTGTTCTTCATTATTACCAATCACCACCTACTTGATATGTTTAATGCTTATCTTCTCTCAAGTATCTTTCATCTTGTTTCTTACATTGATTGGGACTATCATTTGGTATCAGAGCCCCCTCTTTGGTAGATTCTTGGTGTTTTTCTTTGGATTTGAAAACTTTTGAAACCTTTTTTTCTCAAACTCTTTAGCTCATTTTGAGCTTAAAATTGCTCTTTTAGGATTGCTTTTAAGTGATAAGAGGTTCCAAAAGGTTTTTATACAAGTTTTGCAAAAATTGGAACTGTTTTCACTGATCCTTTAAGAGTTTTTGGTCGATTTTTAGCTGATTTTCGGAGTGACTGGATTGGTTTTCCGAGTCGGATTATTCGAACTGATCATCAGTTTGAATTTCCCGAATCGGGTTATTAGTCTCGTTTCCCGAATCGGAAACACCTCGTTTCCCGAATCGATAAACCGGTTTCTCGAATCGGGTCTTACTCCTCTGATTTTATACCAAGTCTGTTTTCTGAATCGGGATTTACCATTTCCCGATTAGGGAAACATCTGTTCTCCGAGTCGGGAAACATCATTTCCCGAGTCGGACTTCTTGAGTCAGTTCTGAGTTGGAAAACTTCAATTTCCGAGTCGGGATTCGCCTCTTTGAGCCACGGAATTTTCAATTTCCGTCTCAAATTTGACACTTGGCCATTTTTCGAAAATCCAAACTTTTTAAAGCTACTTGTGTCTGGAGGTGCTCGAAGGAAAAGCGTTTTCAAAAGTTTTTTTTAAACCAAGCTATCTACTCGTAGAAGATCCTCTTTTTGCGAGAACAAGATGTCGAAGGAGATAATGGGCATAGGTTCAGAATCTCGCCCGCCAGTACCTGTTATGGGCGAATACCAACAGTGGAAGCGTCTAATGATCCACTTCTTAGACCTCCTCGATGAAAACCTCATGAAGTTAAACCGTGAGGGCCCGATCAGACTTACCATCACTGTAGCTGCAGTTCCTCGCACGAAAACATGCCCAGCTCTACCAGCTTATGTCGTGGAAAATCCGGTAGACATGTACTCTCCCAAACAAATAGCACGACATCTCGTGGAAAAACGTGCTTTTACTCTTCTCATCATGGCACTCCCTAACGACATGTATGCCCGAGTGGACAGCCTGACGAACGCTAGGGACGTGTGGCTGGAGATTGAACAACAAATGCAAGGCGGAGACACAATCCTAGAAAGGGCCAGAAGGAGAGTGCACTGAATGCCTACGAAGGATTCCGAGCTAGAGAAAACGAATCTCTGACAGACTCTTACCAACGTCTGAATTCATTTGTCAATGATCTCCGAAGACTGGATGTGGAGAAAAGCAGGTATGAGGTCAATGTCAAGTTTCTGAAGAACCTCACTCAAGAATGGCAGAACATGGCCATCAACATTCAGCTAATCCGGAATCTTGGAACTTTGGGACTGCATGACTTCTTAAGCATGATGGTACAACATGAGGAGTTTATCTCTGGTGGCAGATCAAAGAGAGCAATTGATCCTCTGGCACTCGCTACGGTGCCCTTTGGAGGACCCAATTCTGCTCAAATTCAACCAACCTCCTTCAACCACATGCCTCTTCCTCATCATCTGGAAGACTTCAACCATGAGTTTAACCAGAACTTCAACCAAGGCATGCAACACCCGGATGACCCAATGATTATCAGCATCTCAGATGAAGAGTTGTTCAATATGAATGAATCCCTTGCCTTGATTTTGCACAACGTGCAAAGGCTGAATGCAAATCGGGGATTTACCAGATCTCAAGGTTCAGGGTTTCAAGGTGGAAACCTAATGGGTCAAGGAAGAGGTGGACATCAATCTTCTCGCAGATATCAGTTCAATGAACAGGGTAAACGAGGATATCAACATGGAGAAAGATATGAGTTGTTTGATCAAGGCAGAAGCAATCAAGGAAGGTTCAGAGACAACCAGCAACGCGATAGCACCTTCATCGACTATCAAGGAGGTTCTAACTATTAGGGTAGTTGGCGCAGACAGAATCCCGACTACAATTTTTGGGGAAATTCCAGACAACATCGTCATGATTCAGGATTCAACAGGCAAGGATATGAGAGCGGCTATGGAGGTAGATTTGAAGGTGGAAGAAACGATCAAGGATCTGAGTTTGGGTATGAGTAAGGCAGAAGCGACCGCTGGTCCGACGGAAGGATTGAGCATGGAAAGGGAAACTTCAATGGAGGTGACCATCGTGGTTCAGATCAACAACAGAACAACTCCAACATGCAATCCTGTAGTGAAAATCATCCAGTTCCCACTAACCAAGGTGGTCAAAAGTCAAGTCAGCCACAGAAATCCAACAACCAAACCCCCGCTCCTCAGCAAGCCCCACTTCCTAAATCTGATAGGCATGGCCCACTTGCTACAAGTGCGGCAAACCGGGACACTACTCTAAAGAGTGTACGGTGAAGTACAAGGATGCAGCTTACTTTGAGAAAAACGTTGCTTTGATGAGGAAGAAGGAGAAGGGAGTTGCTCTGCTGGTGGAGGAGGAAACCTGGGTTGGTGAAGAAGAAAGCTCGGAGGAGGAGGATCAGTTGGTGAGAGGACACTGCCTGATGGTAGACTTTGAAGGACCTGATGGTGTTGGTCCTAGCACTCACTACGATAACGATGCGTTTAAGGTATCCTCTATCCCTGATTTGACTGATACTGTCTCACTGTTAGAAGCTAAAATTTGTGACTTAGAGAGAGATCTCCAAACGGAAAGAACTCTTGTCACGAAATTTAGAATCGACAGTGTTGTTTATAAAAGCTCCCACGAAGACTTGACATTGAATTATAATCGAGCGGTACTTGAGTCTGGTATTAGAGAGCTAAATTTGTCAAACAAAATGTTGTCTCTTTAAAAATCCCATGATGAACTAAACAGTAATCATGGGGAGCTTTCAATCAAATTTCAGTTACTTTCTGAGGAAAGAACTAAGTTTTTCACAAAAATCCAAGAGCTCGAAGACAACAATTTTAAAAGAGGACAATCTGAACAGACTCTGAGTATCCTCACCATGCATGCCAACAAAAATCCTTTTTACAAAGCTAGACCCGGACTAGGACATGCCGAAATCATGTTTTGGAAAAAGCACCTTCGAATCTATACAACTTTGAGGATATGGCCGCTTCCAAGCCTAAGCCAACCTTTGTAGGAGGACATGTTACCGAGGAATTTGTTAGACAGATTATAACCTATACCGACGCCATCAATGGTGAGACCATCACTAGAACCACCAGTCCGCCAAACAGCACCGCTAGCAGTCCTGTCCTCCCACAAGTCCCGTTGCCAATGGACCTATCTTCATTCCTACAAGAGATCCTACCAATACCGACCCCTCTTGGGAAGGTATCAAGGCTAGAACCCCTTGTGTAGCTATGCCACCTATCAATTATGCCAATTTGAACACTAGCTATGACACTAGGGAAATCGAATTATCTTAGGAGACCTTAGTTATCCCACCCATGGATGCTTTCGTAACTAAGAGTCCCGACCTAGTTGAGCTAGAAAAGGAAGTCTTTGGACTTAGATTGAAAGCCATGGATCTAGATACCTGTCAACATCAAATTCTGAATCTCGGAGTCATTATCTCGGAAAAAGACAACTTGATAGACACTCTAGAAAAAGACTTACTCGAAGCTAACGTCGGGAGAATTAGGCTTTCTTCGGAGTGTGAGACCGCAAACTCTTCATTCACTGTTTTCAAAGTCACATTTGCGGATCTTCAAAAGCGACTCATCGTCCAAGAAGTTCAATTTGAAATAGAAAATGAATTCTTTTATGAAAAGAAGATGATGTATCGCCAAACTTTTGTTAATCAAGATGTGTCAATCTCTCTCTTGAAAAAGAAAGTGTCTAATTTTGAGAATTTTTGCTCTGTGGATTCTGAAGATGATGAGGAATCCCTTATCTCCCACCATAGGATAAGAGAACCTAAGATTGTCCAAGATCCTAATGTTGAATATGAGTTGAAGGTATTTTTAGATGAGGGTGATGATCCTTCTGGTTTTATCCCAAAGAAAAAGAAATCTGTTCTTTTCAAACCTGAGAAGTCTACTGAGTCACAAGCATCTAGTTTTGAGAAAAATAAGCCTAAGGGTGAAAAATGTGTAGGTACTGACAAGGAGAAGTCAGTTAAGCCTCACGCACCTAAGGGACTCCAGAACAAGAATTCAAAATCCAAGATGATCGTGCCTCAATCAAACCCATTAAAGGTCTTGACTTTAATTCTAGCACTTTCGAAGTGGGTGAGACATCTCGGGTAAAACCAAATCAACATTTGCCTTCCACAAAACCTAATTTTTCAAAACCGTTATCTGGAAAAGGTGGCAAATCCATTTCTACTAAACCGTCCTCTAAATCACACCATGCTTTTAATGCAGATGGGAGAAGAAAGATGGTGGAAAGAATATGAAGCCACCAGGAAAGGATCATCAAGAAAGGAACAACCAGTTTACCGTTTTCCCTAGGAGGCGTGGTCCTAGCTGTGCGGGTTTAGGCCATGCCCCACCTCGTGTAGGATTTAATTCAAACATGTCTGTAAACCGTAATTGTAACTTGAACAATGTTTTTGATGCTTTTAGAAATGACATGTGTTCTATGTTTGATAATCTCTTGCGCTATGGTGTGGCTAATTCTCTTAATGCTCATAATTCTAATGTCAGTTCTCGAAAAAGAAAGGGAAGGAAAAGAGGGAAATCAAAATCCTCTTCGTCAGTGAAGTCCCTTGTGCCTAAGGAGAAATCCAAAAAGGGGACTACATCGACAGTTTCATCTGCCTCTAACCCTAAGGAACCCATTTGGCAATGGGTCCCTAAACAAGCTTAATTCGTTTTGCAGGTCAGTCATGTGTGGTACATCGATTCTGGAGCTTATAGACACATGACTGGTTAAAGGTCCTTCGTTTTCGACTATGTTGAAAGGTTCGAGGGATACGTCAAAACTGCAGACAAAACTCCAAAGCCAATGTTCGGTTCTGGGAAGATCACCGATGGAAGGTACATCATCAAGGATGTACGGTATGTCAAGGGATTAGGGTACAACATGTTCAGCTCAAGCCAATTTTGTGATAATGGCTATTGGGTCATACAGTTCTTGTACGGAAGTTAAATAAATGATGAAGATGGTAATGTTGTTCTTAGTGCACGAAGGAACGACAATCTGTATTCAACCGTCTTTCGTTGAATCCCTCAGACACACCCTCAGTTTGAAGCACTTTCTCAATCAGTAGATGCGATCTGTTTGCTCTCCAAGGCGTCTAAGGAGGACAGTTGGCTGTGGCACCGCAGGTTATGCCATCAGAATTTCAAAGATATGAACAAGTTGGTTTCAAAATGCCTGGTCAGTGGACTACTTGAGACTCGTCTTTCAAAGGATACATTGTGTCCCGCTTGTGAACAAGGAAAGATGAAAAGAAGCTATCATCCTCCAAAGATGGATACCAACAGCAAGAGTCCACTTGACATGATTCACATGGATCTGTGTGGACCAATGAGAGTCGAGAGCCTAGCCAAAAGAAATACATGTTGGTTTTTGTCGATGAGTTCTCAAGGTTCATGTGGCTTGAGTTCTTACGAGCCAAATCTGACGCTGCAGATCGGATAATCGCCTTTATCAAGCGGATTCAAATTCTTTTGAGTCGCAAGGTGAAAAAGCTACATAGCGACAACGGCACCGAATTTCGGAATGCGAAACTACAATCCTTCCTTGAAGATATGGGAATTTCCTACAACTTTTCAGCAGTGCGCACTCCTCAACAAAATGGATTTGTGGAAAGGAAGAATCGGACGTTGGTCGAAGCAGCAAGATCTATGATGACTCACTCGGGCGTTCCACAATCATTCTGGGCTGAAGCCGTTTCTACAGCATGCTTCACGCAAAATCGGACACTGATCGTCAAGCAGACTCGTAAAACCGCTTACGAGATGATCGAAACAACGTAAGCCTAACATCGATTACTTTAGAGTTTTTGGATGTAAATGCTATATTTTTAACGACCGAGAGGATCTGGGTAAGTTTGACCCTAAGTCTGATGAGTCTATTTTCATCGGATACTCACTTAACTCAAAGACTTATCGGGTATTCAACAAACGCACCCGAACCATCTTGGAAAGCTCAAATGTGGATTTTTCTGAAACTAAAACTTATTCTGATGCATGCCCTAGTAATCCAAATGCCTTGCTAGCTGAACTGTCCACCGCACCATCGAGCACAGATTTTGCATCTAACTCCTTTGCTTTAGATTTTATAGATCCCGCAGACTATGATCTACCAACTCTAACGGGACCAATCGTAGTTCTTGCTCGTCCTGGTTCATCTACCACTTCTGTGTCATCTGATGCCTTCGTGACAGAACCATCATCTGGTACCTCAACAGATTCAGTGACACCGGAGTGAGTGGTTTCTCTCCCCGGAAAATTCTTCAACAGAAACCCCAACCGTTGCTTCACCGAAACCTGTCCGAGAACAGACAACATCTCCTGTTCTTGCACCCATTCCTGAAAAAGCTCCACTACCTTCTCCGAGCTCCTCTCAAAGGACTTATGCTCAAGTAGTTCGAGAGCCCCGGTTGGAGGTTGTTCTGAACATAGAACCACTAACGAATCTTCAAGAAGGCTCTTCAAGTGGGAACCAGTCCGGGGTCTTAGCAGTGCACGACGAGAATGATGCGTCTAACAATCAGCAAGCGTATGTTACATTCCCTTACACCAGAAAATGAACAAGAGATCACCCCTCCTCCCAGATCATTGGGAGTCCCTCTCAATCTGTTCAGACCAGATCTTCGAAGAATGTTAATAACATGGTTCTTTTTGGCGGGTTCCTGAGTGATTTTGAACCGTCAGATGTTCAGCAAGCTTTTTCCGATCCAGACTGGGTACGGGCAATGCAAGAAGAGTTAGCTAAATTCGAACGCAACAAAGTTTGGCGTTTGGTGACTAGACCATGGGGAAAATCCATTATTGGCTTGAAATGGATTTTTCGGAACAAGAAAGATGAAAACGACTTTATCATCCGGAATAAGGCCCGGTTAGTTGCCAAAGGGTATCGCCAACAAGAGGGAATCGATTATGACGAGACGTTTGCGCCAGTAGCTAGAATTGAGGCTATTCGGATCTTCCTTGTATATGCCGCACACAAACACATGACGTCTACCAGATGGATGTCAAATGTGCCTTCCTAAATGGCGTTCTTCAAGAAGAGGTGTATGTCGAACAACCTGAAGGGTTCGTGGACAAAGCGCTTTACGGTCTTAAGCAAGCTCCTCGAGCATGGTATAAAACTCTTACTGTTTACTTGATTGGAGCTGGCTACAAGAAAGGTACAATCGACCCCACCTTATTTCTTTGTCGATAAGGTAGTGATTTGATTATTGTACAGATATACGTGGATGACATCATTTTTGCATCTACACAGCCTGAGTTGTGCAATGAGTTTGAGCAGACCATGAAATTACAATTTCAAATGAGCATGATGGGCGAGTTGACGTTCTTTTTAGGACTTCAAGTTCGACAACGCCCTGACGGCATTTTTATAAACCAATCTAAATATGTTCATGACTTACTCAAAAGTTTTGATTTCGGTGGCTCAAGCTCAGCTGCTACACCAATGCCCAAATCTTTCCAACTAAATGCTGATTTATCTGGCAAGCTGGTAGATCAAAAGAATTATCGGGCGATCATTGGTTCTTTGCTCTATCTCACGGCTAGTAGACCTAATATCGTATTCTCCACGGGTGTTTGTGCTCATTAACAATGTGATCCTTGTGAATCTCATTTAACTGTGTCAAAAGAATCCTTAGGTACCTGAAAGGCACGCTTGACTTTGGCCTTTGGTACCCAAAGGATTCTGGTTTCGAACTAATCGCCTACACAGATTCAGATCACGCAGGTTGTAAGTTGAACAGAAAGAGCACATCCAGAGCATGTCAGTTCCTCGGGGACAAGTTGGTGAGTTGGTCGTCCCGCAAACAAAATTGTGTTTCCCTCTCTACGGCAGAGGCAAAATACGTCGCCGCTGCGTGCTGCTGTTCACAGGTTCTGTGGATGAAAACCCAACTGGCAGACTTCGGTTACACCATGCAGCGGATTCCCATCTACTGTGACTCAAAGAGTACGATTCAAATCACGGCAAATCTAGTTCAATATTCTCGAACGAAACACATCGACATCCGATATCACTTCATCAAGGATCACGTCGAGAAAGGTAACATTGAACTGTATTTTGTGGAAAGTGACTTTCAGCTTGTTGATCGGTTCACTAAGTCGTTTGATGAGAAACGCTATTTCTTTCTTTTAAACAAGTTAGGAATGCTAGACCTACCGCCTGAGGTCTAGGGGGAGCCAAGAATCTTTATAATGCATGTATGTCTGTAGAGGGAGCCTCTTAGAGTATGCACAAATCTAGGGGGAGCGTCTTGTATCTGTTTGATTGTTTGTGCTAATCTTCTCGGATCCACACTACTTTGGATACCACTCTTAGTTTGTTTTTAAAGGTGTGGATCATAACAACAACTTCTGATTACTTCAGATCAGAACTCGCACAAAATCCAATCCCGGGGTTATACAGTTAATACCCGAAGAAAATATCCAGGTTAGTCGTTTCGTAAGGGTTCGGGGGCTGAACTTGTAAATTTTTGTGAACTTGAAAGTTCAGGGGGTGGTAGTGATATGTTTTTGAACTTACAAATTCGAGGACTAAATACACCATTTTCTGAAACATAAGTTCAGGGGCTGTTTTTGTAAAATTTTAAAACCAACAAGTTCAGGGACTCGTTTTGCAAAAGTTGTGAAACTTGTAGTCCAGGGGTCAGTTTTGCCAATTGGTGAAAGTTATGTTAAGAGAGCCAAAAAGAGAGAGCCAAACAGTATTTTTTCCCTAAAAACACAGTGTTGACTTTGGAAAATATAAAAAGGGAATTTTGGATTTAACTATTCACTTTTCAAAAATTCATCATCTTTCCCTCTCTCGAGCTTCCATAACCGCCGGCCCCTACCCATAGTCGAATCGCACTCGTTTTTGCTCCGCTTTCAATTCCGATCACTTCATCGAACTCACGGTAAGATTTCGAGCAACCCTTACGCTTTCATAACGTCTAAATCTGTCGTCTTTAAGGCCGAATCAAAGCCTAAGATCTTTGCATAAATCCCGAAACCTAAACTCTTTGGAATGGGTTTTCGGGACGATCAATCGGTCTAAAAGTGTTCCTAAACTAGTTTATGGCTTCTTTAGATCAAATGTAACTAGTTTTAGGACTTAATTGTGCGTTTGTTGGACGATTTAAAGTCGAGAAACCGAACAGTCTCGGTTTCCCGACTCGGGATATTCAAAAATCCCGAGTCGCGAAACTTGAATGTTCTTGGTTTCCCGACTCGGGGATGATACCAAGTTCAAGTATCCCGACTCGGGAAACATGAAAACCCGACTTGGGTTTTCGAGGTTTCCCGACTCGACTTTTGGCAAGGAACTTTTCAACTCACTTTTCCCGACTCGGGAAACATGAAAACCCGACTCGGATTTTTGAGTTTCCCGACTCAATTTTTAGGCCAGGGTACTTTGAACTCGTTTTTAAAACTTAAGTGTTTATCTCTCTTTTCCGACTCAGGAAACATTGTTTCCCGACTCGGGTTTCCATGGGAAACTTTATCAATGTTTTAAGTGTTTAACTCCTTTCCCGACTCGGGTATTCGAGTTTCTCGACTCATTTTTGAACAAGGGGCTTTTCAAGTGTGGATTAAGTTGGACTCGGGAAACAACCTTTCCCGAATCGGGTTTTCACATTTCCTTACTCGGGAAATGTCAAAACCAGACTCGGGATTTGATTCAACACTTAGTAATATTTTGTGTGGGAACTAACTTCCTTACTCGTTGTGTTTGGTCAAAAATGGCTCGACAACAGAACAACCCACCCTCGCCAATCGACAACACTGCTGATCGTGCTTTGATTTCACAGGCTGTTCTACGTCCTATCACTCAGAACAACGAGTTTGTGGACCTCCACCACGTCCAGGTGCAAGATGAAGTGGTGGTCGAGATCCTGAAGGTGCACCCGGTTGCATACTCCATGCAAGCCGTTGCGGAGGTACCTATGATCTACGTGCAACAGTTCTGGAATACCTCCCACCTTGAGACTAGAGACGGCGTTCTAACTCTGGTGGGACGCATCGATCAGACGGAGCTTGCCGTCACTTTAGAGGACCTTCGACGTATCCTTCAGCTTCCTGCCGACACTGCCGAGGCACCTTTCGAGCCGCTTGTCTCTGGGCCTGAACTGTTCAGTGAGATACTCGCTCTTGGCGTCCAGACGAACCCGAACCAGGGGCTCAACGGGATCTCCCAAGTCTCCCAGGGCATGCTGCCTCCGCTGTGGTTCACCCTGTTCAACCTGATGAACAGGTGCCTATCCTCCAAAACACGAGGAGTAGATAAGGCCTCAACGTAGGTCTGGCATGTGATTCACTCTGTCACCTACGGACGGAGAATCAATGTCGCACATCAGCTATGGCAAGACATCACTCGCGACGTCGATACAGCCCGAAACCAGCACTCATACATCCCGTGGATGAGGTTTTTTAGCTTAATAATCCGCAACATGAACCGTCATCCGGAGGTTCGTCGTCCATCGAGCCATCCGAGATTCCACAGCAAGCAGATCCACCGCACCAACAAAAGGACTCTCAAACCGGGCTAAGTGGAGATGCCGGTTCCCGAGAACGTTCTAGACACTGCGGACCAGGCGGCGGTGAGTGTAGGTCTTTATAGGATTTCCATAGGTCTAGAAGCCGCATCTACGGACTCCTCAGAACCCGGGAGCCCTACCCAGGATGCGCAACCCGTCCCTACTGAGCCTCGTGGCCTAGGCACTGAGCACCGGAGCTCCATTGGGGGAGCATCCGGTTCGGGTGTTATGAGCGTAGACGTGAGGGGTGACGTGGGTAGAATAGTTAGAACCTTCGCCACTCCGCACTTGTCTAGAGAAGAAGTCGACGCGGCCTACCAACGGATCGTCAAGGCAAGAGCTCACCGCGCTCGCACCCGCACTTATTCAGAGGAGCAAGCTGCTATTCTCTTTGATCTTGAGTGTATGATCGGTGCTAGGATCAAGTAGTACACCGGAATTCTCCGCGTATCTCCACGATCTCCTATATCTAAGGAAGCCCCAGTGTCGTCGCCGCCGGAACAACATGAGTCAATTGGTGAGGATGTGGAAGCTTCCCCACAAGAACAAGCACCTCACCAACCTGGCGATCCATCCGGCGAACCCTCCGGTGATGACTCCGACGGTGGACATTCATCCGAACATTCACCATCAGATCGATGTGACGACGATGTCGAGGCTACCGAGTCCGAGCAAGTAGATTACGGCTCCGATGAAGAATTCACGGAATCCATACCGGTTAAAGGCGGCAAAGCCCAACCGGATGATGATGATGAGGCTACGGCGTCCTTCAACAGCGATTATTCTAACGACCTCAATCTCAGAGGAGACATGGAGTCCGATGACCGAACCGTCGTTCACGACGAGGAAGGTTAAGAAGCTGAGACCGCTTTGGAGAGACAAGGTGGTGAGGGTGATGGTGAGGCTTTAGAAAAAGAGGCTGAAGATAAGGTGGCCCTTCAGGACGAAGAGTAGTTACAGATCCAAGAAGAAGTCGGAGAAGAAGAGACCACTAGGGGCTAGAAACGGTCACCCATCATAGCCTGAGTCTATCCAATACAGAGGCAACCCACACCGAGACCAGTCAGCCTACGCTATCGGGTCAAGACGCTGGCAGCCAACCAGCGCACTTGCACACCTCAACCACCCACTTAACTATCTATCAACAGATAGTTGTTTCATTTTCTCATGAGGATTCAGCACAACTTCCATCAGCCACTCACTCGGAGTCGGTCGATGTTGAGTTGAGAGAGAAAATGCCCCACCTCTCGCCTTCTTTCGATACGCATCGAGTCCTAGAGCCACTTGGTGGGATCTTTGATGTCCATTCTTTTCCTAGGACACTTATGAGCGAATCATCAGGCGCGATCCTATGGGACTCGGCCGGAATGGACGTAGTTCGTGCGTTTACAGACGCCGTTCGAGGATCCTCCGGAAGCCCTGCCATGGTCAACATTACACCAGCCATGAGCGCAGGCCGAGAAAGTACCTTTATAGGACTATCCTCGTCAACCGGAGCACAAGATGCATCGGGCACAACACCTTTGGGACCGGGTCCAACGGATTCAGACGACATCCTTAAAGTCGTCCAAACCAGGTTACAGAAGCTGGAGGAGGCAGATGCTGCTAACGAAAGACGGTTCGAGGCGCTTGACAAAGCTTTGGCCGAAGCCAACAGACAATGACAAGCAGACATTGAGGCATTCCGGAAATCCAACGAAGACCAGGAACGTAAGCTTCAGGAAATCTTACGCCAAGTGAAAGGCAAACATGTGGAAACTGCTCCACAACCGGACGCACCGATCGCCCAACCATCCGGGGATGTCCTCCGCCTTCCACCTCCAAGATCGACTACTCAAGCCGGGATCCCTTGCTATGTGACAGAAGAAGAGCACCAACTGGTGATTGCCGGTTACACCCTCCAGGTAGACGGCCTGTTAGAGAAGCGGCGCCAATGGGTGTCAGAGATCGCAGCCAGGGACGAGCAGCTCGAGATAGCTCAGCGGTGTATTCGGGAACTCGAGGCTGCGTGCCGGTCTAAGGCTCAGCCTTCAAAACGGAGGCATGATGACTCTGATAACTCCGCACCAGGTCCTCATAAGGGGGAAACGCAAGCCAACAAACGGCTTCGCATCGACCTTGCTCCCGCCTCGGGTTCCGGATCCACTCATGCACCAGCTTCAGGATCAGCTCCGTCCAAAATCGCTCCTCTATTTAAGGATTCTGATGACGAACCACTTGACATAGAGCTGTTCCACTATGAGCCCATACCGTTGGATGAGGTAATCCAGTTTCCTCACGAGAAGCCTACCGTTGATGTCGAGATAGTCACTCTGGAGTCGGCACCGACAGATCCTTTTGAGATACAGATTTCCGATGAAGCTAGAAAGATCCTTCGTTCTATTGCCCAGTGTCTTCAATTCTACAAGAAAGGGGATGACATCGTCAACAACAACGAGTACAACCTATTCCTCCCAACGGTACAGTTTTCGGATACAGACATGGCGCCCACCATAACAACAACCGTCCCAGACTCTCCAAATCCTTCAGTCATTCAACTCAACTGGAATCACTCCGTGATCTTCAGGCCCTTCTTGGAGGAATCATTCGCGAATATCTTCCAACAAGAAAAGCTCCACAAATGGTCCGAAAGGTATACTTCGGAATCTCACACTTGAAGAAGCTTCATCGAAGAACCGCCTACGTCCACCAACGGGTTTGCAACTGGGTAAAGCATGGCAGAACACGTCTAAGGCGCCAATTCGTGAAGGTAACTGATGTTCGACCCTACAGACACGGGTACCAGTTATTCTCGAGTTTGATGTCCTTATGTATGGAAGAGGCAAACCTAGCGGAGAGCTTAAGAAGTGGACATTTACCGAAGTTGATCTTGATCGAATTCACCTTGAAGACCTACTCATCCTAATCAAGTATCTGCAAGGAACGATCCTCCGCCCTGATTACTACGTCGATGGCCTGAAGTTCTCAAGAAGTATGTCCGTTACACCATTTCCTTGGCGCATGTGACGGACTACCAGATGGCCATCAAAAGCCGTTAGCCAAAGGTGAATCTGCTTCGACCGAATCTGGAAGTACAAGCTATCAGTTCCTACCTTCTCTACTTCCCGACGAAGATTCCAGAACACGGTGTCGTCTACCTCACTCTGAAGAAGAAAGAGCGGAAGTTCATGCGCTTTGGCGAACTTGCTCACTTTTGTGATGTCACCCTTGTGTACGTCTACAACGGACTACAGAGTAGATTGCTAACCGACCAGATTTCGAAGTTGAAGCACAACGACGGGAAGGCAAAGATCATTAAGGCGATGGATCTTATTGAAGTAAAGCTCTAGGAGAGTCTGATGTTTAGAAGAGTTCAAGTTGCGCTGAATTTGAGATTAAGGATCATAGGCGAATGGGACGAGTACCTGCAACTTTCCAAGTGGCAGCCGGACTTGAAGTATCCACCACCCTTCTGACTTCTTCCCAAAGGGGGAGATTTTTAGACCCTCTTTTCTTAGTTCAAGCTTTAGTTATCTTTTGGGTTCCTTTTAAAGGAGTCATAGACTCCAAGGACCATTTATGTATTTCTTGTATACCTTGGTGCTATATATAGTATGTGTGGCATCTAGGGTTTAGTGTTGTTTTTGTTAGCCTCCATCTTGAAGAATTACATCAATCCCAAGAATTATTCCCTTACCTCTTTTGTGTTCTTCATTATTACCAATCACCACCTACTTGATATGTTTAATGCTTATCTTCTCTCAAGTATCTTTCATCTTGTTTCTTACATTGATTGGGACTATCAAAAAATATTTATATCTTGAGGTTTTAATTAATATATTTTCTTTAGTTGAATAACTAATTTTGTAATGGTGATTAAGTTGTTAGAGAAATGATTTAAAACTTCTAACAACCAATTATTAATTTGACCTATGCCTTTAATTTATTGATGACGTAAGCATCCATCCCTACCAAACATTGATATTTGATAAACTAGGTTTGCTTTTGTTTTCGTACATCTAGATTGAGCCTGTTAATCAGTTTTCGTTTGATTTGATGCTGTTTATTATAAAATAGTATAATTATCATTCACTAGGGTTAATAGACAAAACTCGAGTTCCAATCGACGGGATCCAATCTAACAATAACAGGTCAAAAAGTAGATTTCATCGAGTATCACTATGATCAAACTCCGATATGCTTGATGGGTTACAAAACCGCGACTACTCGACACTCTCGAGAATCGGTTTAAACTCGACCACAGATGAACCCGCATAGACGAAAAATTTGTCGAGATCTACGCTCTCGAGCTATTATGGCTCGACTCGGCCGTTTAGATAATCAAAAAGTAGAGAATTTTTTTTTGAAATTACAAATTCATTCTAATTATCTCACCATAAGATGTTCCTTGAATTTATTAAATAATAGGCGTGTGTGATTACAAATAATTACCCTTAGAAAGTTATAATGAAAAAATTTAAAACATAATTAATCTCCTTTAAATCAATTCTACTTGATCTTTTACATTCTATTGAATAACTTTCACCTTTTTTTCTTTCTTCTCTTTCTCCTTTATATAATTATATAGGAACGATTTAAAATTTCCTATCAATAATTCCAAGAAATCATAATTTAGTAGTAAGACTGGAATTACCAGTTGATCTTTCTTGAATACTATGATTACTGACTATTGCAAATATTTAAAACTCCACCTTTGCCTTAGAGGAACTGTACTATGTTAACCAATACTTAAAGAGGTGCTGATTGGACGATCATTAGGTAACCAGGTTATAAGTATTTACATCAGAATAATTGTTAATTTAATAGTGTTCAATCTTTTGCACTTATTTAAAATAGGATTATAAGACTATGGAGTGGAGATCATTTCTAAAACTTTTACTATGGTTGAAATTTTTGATTTTCTTTGCCATAAGGCATCTTATTAAATAATCCGGTTATTTATGAGGTGCAAAATATTTGCACCAATCATTGATAGTCTAGACCAAATATTATTCTTTTGAAGAGTTTATCCTTTTATACATCTTTGATTTGGTTTCATGCTTTCGTTCATACTATCAATAGTATGGAAAGTTAATGTGACAACTTTTGTTGTAACGGGCTAGACCGAGAGGCGCTCGTGTCCCGAATCCAACGGTATCACAGGTTATTAAGAAAATAACTAAAAACAATTAATTGCCATGACTGATCTCGCTGATCAGACGGATGAGTTATGTGCTGATCTCCAATACGACAAACTTTTTGTTTAGTTCTTAAATACTTGGTCACATTCATTTGTGTTTGTTGTTTTTTGTTAATAAATCTAAGTATTTATTAGTTGTTTAAATCTTATTATATATCCCATTTCAATGGAGTGGCTTGGTAATTGTCAGATTTCATAAAATCTTAGTAATACTCATGGATCGTAATACAATCGCTATTGATCATTTAAAATCATGCATGATATTAATAAGCCTCAATTCATTGCAACATAGTTCTATAAGATACTTTTCTATGTTACATGACTTTATTAGCTTAATTTGATATTTGATAATTTAAGATAGTAGGGTTAGGTGATCAATGGAATCTAACGTGCTCAGATTCTTTACCCCATTTGGGTAGCGGCTTTGTACAAAGGATTGCGATCATGGGTTGCTGTGAAATTTGTTGTCATGTTCCACCAACATTCACTGTCCTTTCAATGATTAATAAATAGTGATTATTTTAGAATCATAATTGTAAATATCAACTAGGTTACTTATTATTTAATCTATTTATCACAATATATAAATCGACGGACCGGATAATCGGGCATCGATTCAAGAGATATCCATTAACAAATTCCCTAACCTCTTCTTTGCGCCTCTTTCTTTACTCTCCTCTGTCTGAGCCGCACATCTGCCCTTCGAGCTCCTCCCGGTCGACAGTCCGTTTGGGTCAAGTCACACCCCACTGTCACACTAAATCACTCCTGTCGGTCAATACACTCTCAGAGTACCCGCTGTACACTAACTCATCCCAAGTCACCTCCAAAACCAATACGATTTCTGTTCACTCATTTAACACATGCTGTCTACCACCCACCATAGGTGTTCCACCTGTAATGGACTGTTTATATCACATGATCTAAACACTTATACGAGTTTAATAACAAACAATCACATACAAACATACATACATATGATATATATCCCTAAAAGGGAAGATTAATTATGTCCTGTCTTGACTACGCTGACCGTTTGCTACACATCCAGGACGGATACAATCCGTCCTGATTTCCCAATCATCACTGAATTATTTAAAATTTTAATACGATAATAATTCCGTCACTGGATCAGCCGATACAGCGACGAATTTCTATTTTGTTAGTTTTATAGGGATATATTAAGCGTTCTATGGTTTTTGTCTGCTTTGTTAAATAATTTGTATATGTAAGTTGGAATCAGTTTTTTATGATAGCGAATGTCATTACGTAACAGGACAAGAAGTGTACTATGTCCACTGATTATGTAAGACACAACGCCAACTCACTTTTGGTTAAAACCAAACTCTTTAATTCGCTCATCAAATATGTATTCCAGCTTCGAGATGCTTGCTTCAATCCATAAATAGATTTTAGCAGCTTACACACCTTATTAGGATTCTTAGGATCTTCAAAACCCTTTGGTTGTTCCATATAGACGTCTTCTGTTAACTTTCCATTCAGAAAGGCTGTCTTGACGTCCATTTGCCAAATCTCGTAGTTAAAATACGCTGAGATGGCCATAAGAATCCTAATTGACTTTATCATGGCCACTGGTGAAAAGGTTTCATCATAGTCAATGCCATGAGTTTGCGTGAATCCTTTTGCAACCAGTCTGGCTTTGAAGGTGTGTACGTTCCCATCCATGTCGGTTTTCTTCTTGAAAACCCATTTGCGTCCAACAGCCTTACAGTGTTGTGGCAAATCAGTCAACTCCCAAACTTGGTTGTCGTACATGGATTGCATCTCGGCCTTCATGGCTTCCTGCCATTGTTCAGACTCACTGCCTGACACAGCTTCTCCATAGGATGTTGGTTCATTTAAGTCTCCGCTGTCTTGAGAAACTAGGAACCCAAGATACCTATCTGGTTCTTGTCTTACCCTGCTGGATCTGCGAAGGTCCTGTGTTTGCACTTCCTCAATCGGGTCTGATTGAGGTTCAACATTGTTATGTTGAATTTCTGGCTCAACAACTGGTGTAGTGCTTTCTTCGTCTACTACCTGTAGATCTACATCCTTTCTGGTGTTCTCTAGACTGAGAAACTTTTCTTCCAGAAATTTTCCATTTCGAGCAACAAAAAACTTTGTTCTCTTCAAGGTTGTAGAAATAATATCCCACGGTGGTCTTGGGATATCCAACGAAGAAACACTTGTCGGATTTGGGTTTGAGTTTTTCTGAGGTGGGTCGTTTGACGTAAACCTCACAACCCCAAATTTTCAGAAAAGATATGTTGGGTTTCTTACCCTTCCATAACTCGTATGGAGTCCTTTCTACCGACTTTGTTGGCGCTCTGTTCAGTATGTGTGCTGCTGTTTCGAGCGCATGTCCCCAGAATGATATTGGCAGCGAAGAATGACACATCATCGTTCGTACCATGTCAAGCAAGGTACGATTTCTCCTTTCTGATACACCATTCATCTGAGGTGTATGCGGAGGTGTAAGTTGGGATACAATCCCACACTCCATTAGATGATTGTCAAACTGGTCACTGAGATATTCGCCACCACGATCTGACCGTAAGAACTTGATCCTCTTGTTAAGTAGATTTTGTACTTCATTCTGATACTCCTTGAATTTCTCAAAAGTTTCAGACTTATGTCTCATCAAGTAGACATAACCATACCTACTGAAGTCGTCAGTAAAGGTAATGAAGTACCGGTATCCTCCTCTTGCTACATGACTGAAAGGTCCACATACATCTGTGTGGATTATTTCAAGCAGGTCAGTAGCCCTTTCATTTTCATTGTTGAAAGGTTGCTTTGTCATTTTACCAGATAAACAAGATTCGCAATTATCAAAAGGTTTATAGTCGAAATTGCCAAGAAAACCTCCTTTTAGGAGTAGTTCAACGCGTTTCTTGTTTATATGGCCCAAACGACAATGCCAGAGGTAAGTCTGATCCTCAATATCCTTGGATCGCTTACTTATATGATAGATTTCACTATTGTTGTCTTTTAGATTTACAGTGTATAGACCATCTACGGGTGTAGCTTTAAAATAGAAAATATTATCTTTAAAGACTGAAATCATTTTATAAGAATATTTATAATAAAATCCCTGGTCTACCAATAAATCAAAAGACAATACATTCTTAATCATATTTGGAATATAATAACAATTATCCAGTTCCAAAACTAGACCCGAGGGTAAACTAAGACTATAAGATCCCACGGCTTCAGCAATCAACGGAGTGCCTTCGCCAACTCGTAGGTTCGAACGGTCCTTCCTCAGAGTCTTTCTTCTAGTGAATCCCTGTAAATGATTACAAATGTGGTTACCACTGCCTGTATCAATTACCCATGATTCATAAGAAGTGATTAAGCAATCTATCATAAAGATACCTGGAGTATCGGGTAAACCGATATCCATCTGGTCGATGTTCATCGAGTGCTCGCAAATATCCCTCACTGCCGCACTCTGGGCAACTCAGATCTCCCAGCTCATCAATTATATCAGTGTCCATGAGATTTGCAGGTTCGGGTACTGGCTCTAGACTGGCTAGAATATCTTCATGAACTTTATCCACGTCATTCTTTGGTTCCTTCATGTAGGCACTAGCTGTGTCCTAAACTTCCTTTGTGAGGGAGAACCACATAAGATACACTAACTCTTCCTGAGTCATCTTGTACCCCAGACGTGATAAACATTTAAAAAGCCTTCTCATATCAACAAGATGGTTTTTAACTGACTGACCCTTCTGTAGCTTCAGGGAGAGAATCTCTTGCATGATCAAAAGCTTTCCCGTGTGCTTGTAGAGACCTAGCTGGTTCTCCACATTTCTCACAACCTCGTGACAGGATTTAACTCTTAAATCTCCCGTGAACTCGGGTGACATAGAGAAAATCAGAATGGACATTACATCCGATTCATCTGTCATGTATCTAAAATACTCAGCAAATTCCTCTTCAGGGGCATTGCTTTTAGGTCGTGATACGGGCTTATTGATCACATAAAGCTTATCCTGGGCACTTAAAACGTTCCTCAAGTGTAACTTCCAAACTGGAAAGTTATGGCCCGTAAGCTTCCACTTGCCCATAATAAGGCGAAGTGACTCTTCAGGTGAATAAAACGGAATGCTAATTGGAGACATCTACAGAAGAATATAAATTCCAATTTTAGTTTATAATTATATAATTCTAATAAATTATTACCCTTAAAATAAATTTATTAGACTAGAATCCACATTTCACATGCGTCGGTAAGCATGTGATCATGTCATACCGACTCATGCGATCTATGGTAGGTAAAACTATACCAATCGCATCCTGATGCGACTTCTAGATCGTCGGGACATCGGATATAATCCGTGCATATTTAGTCCCTCTAGTGCATTTTGGCCTGGTACCACCCAGTGAATAAATAATTACCAAAATAGATTGCACCACCCGGGACCTGGACAAACTCTGGCCGGTACCACCCGGAGATAATTCGCAGAGTTTTATCACCTTCCAGTTTCGGTTTGAACACGGGCGTTCATAGTGTGTGCACTTACAACGCCCTATGTACCTTACACCGGAAGTGCCCCCAAAGTGGGTTGCACTTACTAATCTATGATTTAAAAAAGGTTAAAATTGCCAGTTTCCTTTTCAAAAACTTTGAAAAACTGGATCCAAACACTAACTGTATTTGTATCCTCGTAATTTTTAAACAGTTTGTTCAAAAAGGAATTTATATTTAACAACTATCGCGTAAATTAAACAATCACGCAATTTAAATATAAAAGAACAGTCATAGCTTAAACCCTTAGACTAATGTTGTTTTGTGAGCCAACACAAAACAACGGTCCAAACCCTAAGTGACTAAGGTCTTCGTCTTCTGGCACTCCCACTGGCTCCGAGATCCATGATTGTCGTCTTGTTTCATCTTGACTCCGTTTTTAAAACTAACTATTACATATGGGTTTTAAATGGTACGCAGGCCTCCCAACTAGTTTAAAATTAATTAAATTTACAAAAGGGTTGTAAATGGCACGCAGGCCTCCCTTGTAAAACAGATAAAATAAACACAACCACGGGTCTAGAAAGGGTTCAGCTATGACTCAATTAATAAATTAAAACGCAACTGAATCTTAATTTAATAACTACAAAGCTAATAACTAATTCAAAACCAATTAATTAAAACTTATCCTGAATCGTTTTAACCTTATCTGAAAAACGATCCTTAATTCGAAATTCATCCGGAAACAGATCCCAAACTGAGATCCGTTAACGATAAAATTCGAAACGAATCACGACATCGAATTGCCACCGATCCGCCAAAAACTTGGCCGTCGATCGGCGGTTTTCAACGCCGGCGACGATGATGACTCGATCGCCACCACCGCCGCCCGTACTACCATTGAGACTCCGGCGACAGCAGCAGCTGGGAAGCCACCACCGCCGCCGGCCTCTTTCTCGATCAACAACAACACGATCGCTGCCACCACCACAAACGGTGGTGTGGCGGTCAATCTGGAGTACAACGGCAGCAGCAGCAGTCGCTACCACCACCGCCGCTTCCGGCGATCTTAAACAACAAAACACCATCGCCACCACCACCACAATCGGTGGTGTGGTGGTCGAATTGGAGAACGACGGCAGCAGCAGACGCTCCCACCACCACCGCCGCCCCCGGCGGTTGCGATCGTATAGAAAACCATCGCCGCCACCACCACAAAGCGGTGGTGTGGCGGCCGATCTGAAGCACGACGGCAGCAACGGCGTAATGCCATCACCACCGCCGCTTTCGGCTATCAAAACCATCGTCATCACTGCCGACGATGGCGGCATGAGCCACTACCGCCGGTTGTCCGAAGGCAGCGATTAACACCACCACCACCACAATCGGTGGTATGGTGGTGGTGCTTGTCTGTAGCCGACGCCGCCCCACTTGCGGTGGTGCGGCTGGCGGTTTTCTTGCGAGGGCAGCCGGCGATCACCACCAACTGTGGTGTAGCCGGCGATGGCCCATGGTGGTTTATGGTGGTACGGTTCTGTGGTTCGGTCGGCTAACTGCCAATGTTCCACCACCGGTTCGGTTTATATAAGAAATCCAATTTTAACAATTATATAAAAATCGAATTTTAACAAACCTAATTAACAGATTAAACCTGATCTGTTAGGTTTAGGAAGTGGCTCTGATACCACTGTTGGGAACCATAGGCATAAACATGCGCAGCGGATAACAAAAATGATTCCCAATCGAGGATCCAATCCTAACCATAACAGATACAATTAAAGTGGGTTTGATAGTTTACCTTTGATGAATAAACTTCCAGAATGCTTGTAGGGGGTACACCGCTACTGACACGTCTCGAGGAACGGTTGCTAGACCACCACCACAGATTACTCCGCAAACGAAAATTTCGGTTCTCGCTTCGAGCTTATGATCGCCGGCGGTGGAAGAGAGAAAAGAGAGAGATTGTTTTTGAGAATTATCAATTCAGTTATTATTCAATCAAACCTTATGCCTTTATTTATATTAACTAATAAGGCAGTGTTTGATACCATATGGAATACCCTTATAATTATCAACCTGATAATTAGATATATATTCCATAATTATCTCTTTATTAATTAATTCAACTGATTAATTAATTTATAAATAATTCAACTAATTATTTATTTCTTTCTTTCTCCTTTTATAATTAATAAACGATTAATTATTTCTCTCAACCAAGTAATCCAAACATCCTCTTATTTAGTGTGCAGCGGTGTGACCTACTAGTGTCCTATAACATTGGATACAGTAACCTTGTTACTGTCTTGCACATAATTCTAACAGTTTAATTAATAAAATAAGTATAAGTGTATTCTATTCAAACTAGGGGTGTAAATGAGACGAGACAACTCGCGAGCTACTCGAGATCGACTCGGTCAAAACTCGATCAAAACTCGACACGAATGAACCCGGTCAAAACTCGACTAGAATAAAACTCGACTCGAGATACCAACTACTCGACTCAAACTACCTGATACTCGGCTCGACTCGGCTTAATACAAGAAAACTCGCGAGCTACTCGAAATCGACTCGGTCAAAACTCGGTTAAAAACTCGACTCGAATGAACCCGGTCAATACTCGACTCGAAAAAAACTCGACTCGAGATACTAACGGCTCGACTCGAACTACCTGATACTCGGCTCGACTCGGCTCGTTTAGACCCCTAATTCAAACCAATGTTAGGTAGAACAATGTTATTCTTGTCTAAAAACAAAATCACGTCTCTAACAACCAACTACTCTTCACCCATGAGAAGGGATGCTTCCTATGAATTTAGTTACTAGATTTGCTTGGTAGATCGTACAAATTAGTTAACTCTTACGAAAGTTAATGAAAAAAACTTTAAAACATTAACTTGAAAGCCACGGTTAAGATCAATTATCTACTTCGAATCTTTTAGCACTTCTCATGTGAACCCCTCTCTCTCTCTCCCCCTCTTTCTCTCTCTCTCCTCTCTCTCTCTCTCTCTCTATATATATATATATAGGATACCGCCACTAGGAACGTTTCCTATCATGGTGACTGGAACTTCGCGAAGGAAATAAAGATAGAGTAACGACCTGGAAGTTACCAGTTGATCTTTCTAGAATTACCATGATCAACATCACTATTGGAAAGTATTGTATAAATTCCATCGCTTTCACTTAGGAGGATACTTACTATGTCAAACAAACTACTAATAAAGATGGTGCTGATGGTGGTACGAATCATACGGTAAGCTCCGGTTATATGTATTTAACAAATATTGGGTTAAATTTAATATGTTGTATCAATCTTGTTGGCATTTTTAAAATACGGGATTATACAACTATTTTGAAGTGGTAGAACATTGTTGTAACTTGTTGACTATGGAGTTTGAAATTTTTTGGATTTTCTTTGAAGGCCAAAAGGCCTCTATTCATAACATTCGAGGTTATGTTTGATGGTCAATAATAATTAAGTAGAAGACACCAAACTAGCATTTGATAACTAGAACTACAAATAATTAGTTCGAGTATTAAGATTTTTTCGGCTTTTATACATATCTTTATGGATTTTGTTTTTTCATTGTTTTATATATATATATATATATAGAGGAAAGTTTAAATGTGAACAACTTTTTGGTTGTGAACATGAGGACAGCCGAGAGCGCGACACGTGGCGACGGATTAGCGACGGAATTATTTAAAAATAATTAAAAAATACATAAATAATTCCATCGTTGATCCGTCGCTGATCAGCGACGGATGAGTGGTATCCGTCGCTGATTAGCGACGGATCAGCGACGAAATTTTTCATTTTTTTTTTTTTACTGTTTTTAGGGATATACTTTAGTCATATGTATGTATGTGTTTGTGTGTGTTTGTTTGTTAATGATAATTGATGTATATTAGTTGTTTGAATCATGTGTATTATATATAGCATGTCCATTACGAACCATGGATGAAGCTTGTAAGTGTCAAGTTCATTAAGAATCAAGCAATACTCGTTATGGGTTCGAATACAATCGACTATTGATCATTTCAAAATATCTCATGCATGTATATACATACACGACCCAATGTCATTGCTAACATAGTTCTTTAAGGGTCTTTTCTATGTTAATGGACTTTATTGGCTTAATTTGATATTTGATATTTAAATAGTAGGGTTAGGTGATCAAATGTGAATTCAATAACGTGAACTCGAGGATAAATCTTAGCCACACATCTTAGGTTAGACGGACGTGATCACGAAGGATTGACGCGATTCATGGAAGGGTGGCTGAGATTCGTTGTCATGTTCACAACCAAAATCGAGTTCACATTTAAACTTTCCTTTTAATTAGTATTAATAAAAATAAGTATTAATATATTAATAATAATATTTAAATAATCAACATATAATACTTATTTGTTTATAAATATATATATATATATAATATTACCGACCGATAAATCGGTCGCTGATGGTCAAGAGATATCACTTAACAAATTGAACCCTAATCCTCTTTCTTTGTCGCCTCTTTCTTGTTCTCCTCTGTCTGCCAAGCACCCGACGACACTCCCTATCGAGTCTCCTCGCCGGCGACAGTCCTTTGCCGGTCACCATTCAACACCACCACTGTCACCACTCACCACCATCACCGCCGCTGTCACCACTCACTACCATCACCGCCGCTGTCACCACTCAACACCACCGCAACTGTCACCGTTCATCACCATCACCGATGCTAGTCACCATTCAACACCACCGTCGCTGTCACCACTCACCACCATCACCGCCGTTGTCCCCCCTCCGTAATGGACATGGTATATATAATACACATGATTGAAACAACCGATATACACCAGTTATCATTAACAAACAACACACACAAACACATACATACATATGACTTAAGTATATCCCTAAAAACGGGAAAAAATAAAAATGAAAAATTCCGTCGTTGATCCGTCGCTGATCCGTTGCTGATCAGCGACGGATACCACTCATCCGTCGCTGATTTGTCGCTAATCAGCGACGGAATTATTTAAAAAATAATTAAAAAATACATAATTAATTCCGTCACTGATCAGCGACGGATCAGCGACGGAATTTTTCATTTTTGTTTTTTACCGTTTTTAGGGATATACTTAAGTCATATGTATGTATGCGTTTGTGTGTGTTGTTTGTTAATGATAATTGGTGTATATTAGTTGTTTGAATCATGTGTATTTTATATAGCATGTCCATTACGAACCATGGATGAAGCTTGTAAGTGTCAAGTTCATTAAGAATCAAGCAATACTCGTTATGGGTTCGAATACAATCTTCTATTGATCATTTCAAAATATCTCATGCATGTGTATACATACACGACCCAATGTCATTGCTAACATAGTTCATTAAGGGTCATTTCTATGTTAATGGACTTTATTGGCTTAATTTGATATTTGATATTTAAATAGTAGGGTTAGGTGATCAAATGTGAATTCAATAACGTGAACTCGAGGATAAATCTTAGCCACACATCTTAGGTTAGATGGACATGATCACGAAGGATTGACGCGATTCATGGGAGGGTGGCTGAGATTCGTTGTCATGTTCACAACCAAAATCGAGTTCACATTTAAACTTTCCTTTTAATTAGTATTAATAAAAATAAGTATTAATATATTAATAATAATATTTAAATAATCAACATATGGGTTAAGTTCCGGTGAGACCAAGCCTTTTTGGTGAGACCGGTGAGACCAACATGTTTTACTTGAAACTTCACATCAAAACATTTGTGAAGGTAAAAAAAATTGAATATTCATCGTTAAAACATACTAAAAAACACTATTGAAAAAAAAATTTCCAAAAAAAGGTTAAAAAACGAAACCTTCACAGCTGTTTTTTTTGTGAAGGTTTGCATTATATATATGTAACCTTCACAGAACTTGAGCTGTGAAGGTTACGTTTTTTAGCTTGTTTTCGATATTTTTTTGCATCGAAAGTGAATTTTAGGTCTGCGTATTCGTGTTTTATGGACATTCACGGTGTTTTTTTTGTGAAGTTTCAAACGTTAGGTATTGGTCTCACGCGGTCTCACGATAACAGCTTGGTCTCACATGATCCTAAGTCTCAACATATAATACTTATTTATTTATAAATATATATATATATGATATATATATATGATATTACCGACCGATAAATCGGTCGCTGATGGTCAAGAGATATCACTTAACAAATTGAACCCTAATCCTCTTTCTTTGTCGCCTCTTTCTTTGTCTCCTCTGTCTGCCAAACACCCGACGACACTCTCTATCGAGTCTCCTCGCCGGCGACAGTCCTTTGCCGGTCACCATTCAACACCACCACTGTCACCACTCACCACCATCACCGCCGCTGTCACCACTCACCACCGTCACCGCCGCTGTCACCACTCAACACCACCGCAGCTGTCACCGTTCATCACCATCACCGATGCTAGTCACCATTCAACACCACCGTCGCTGTCACCACTCACCACCATCACCGCCGCTGTCACCACTCAACACCACCGCAGCTGTCACCGTTCATCACCATCACCGATGCTAGTCACCATTCAACACCACCGTCGCTGTCACCACTCACCACCATCACCATCACCGCCATTTATATTATAGCATTGTGGGTGTCAACGAGTCGAGTTGCTCTAGCTCGAACTTGATTATCTCGAGCTCCAGTTGATCTCGACCACAAAATAGAACTCGTGTAAATTGACAAGACGAGCTTTATAACACCAATGTTCGACTCGGTCATCAATATGGCTATATCCATGACCATTGAGTAACTATCAAACATGGGGTTTAGATGTAATTTTATAAATCTAAAATAGATTATATGGCATAAATGACTTAATACCGATTAGGATATGCATATTAACATTCCCCATATATGTTTGGATAACCTTCCATCTATATCAGAGCCTAAAAGAACAGTTAATTCCCCATATATGTTTGGATAACCTCCCAAATAAAATTACCAACTAAAAAAAAGAGACTACTAATACTTGAATAAGGTTGTGTTTGGCAAAATTAAGCTAGCTTATAAGCTAGTCCATCCAAACATGTAAGCTTATCAGCTAGCTTATAAGGTTATTAGCTAGGTAGCTGATAAGCTACCTTATAAGGTTATTAGCTAGCTAGCTGATATTATAAGGTAGCTTATCAGCTAGCTTATAAGCCACCTTATTACCTTATCAGCTAGCTTAAGCTTATAAGCTAGCTTAAGCTTATAAGCTTACATGAACGTTATTAGGACAGCGGTATCACGGGTTTGCAGGAGCTTAATGTTGCAACGCTTTTGAATTGTCACCATCAAAAGTAACCATCATTAAGCCATCACAAAATGAGTGCTATTAGTATTAGATGATAATTTAGCATGCAACTTCAGTAAATCTTTCTAATAAGCATTTGATCAAAAAACAAGGTGTATTAATATGATTATGTGTTTATCTGTTTTCTGTTATAAGATTGTTATAAGGTGTATTAGCTTATAAGGTAGTTTGTAAGCTAGCTTATAAAGCTTAGCTTAGTATGATTATGTGTTTATCTGTTTTCTGTTATAAGATTGTTATAAGGTGTATTAGCTTATAAGGTAGCTTATAAGCTAGCTTATAAAGCTTAGCAGCTAGCTTATAAGCTAGCTTATTTTTGGTGACGTCATTGTTAATTGACCAAACACCATTTTCCCAAATATTTAAATCTCAATTTTAAAATTCAGAAACAAAGATCATAAAAGTCCATAACCAAAGTGCTTATTTCTTGGTCCCTTTAGCAATAGATGCATATTTTCTGATTGAAAAAGCAAAATCGACAGCAATAATCTCAAATCTTCGAAATCAAATGCCCTAACTTCAAAATTAAGGAGATGAGAAACGAACCTGAGTGACAGAAATTACGCAAATGATTGAGAGATTAGTTTCAGTAGAGCAGTGAGATCGACCAGCTATGGCGGAGGATGAGCTATGGTGGACGACGAGCTATGGCGGACGACGAGCTATGGCAGACGACGAGCGACAAGGAGAGGTCGAGAAGACGTGAGCGATGATGAAAAGCCTAATTAAAAAACCTAATTACTTTTTATATATTTTCTTTTTCTTTTCTATTTTTTATATAAATTAAAAAACCTAATTAAATCTTTTTATTTAATTTCCAGATTTTTTTTTAAATCTTTAGGGAAGCTAACCAAGGGTTAGTGAAAGTTGATAGGTCTTTTAGAGAGTCTTTTTGTAAAAAGCTTCTCTAAAGCTTTTAGTAAGATTTCTTATACCGTATTATTAGCCTCTACATCCTTTCCAAAACACTATCAATTTTTAGGTAGGCTTTTCATTTTTGTCATCTAAATCCTTCTCTAAAACCCACCTTTAGATACACTTCTAAAAACCTCCCTAAAGCTTCCTTCCCTAAAGCTCATTTCTCTTGTATGTGAACTTTTTAATACCAAATATAGTTTATATTAATCTTGGCCATTGATTTTCTTAATCTATGGTGATTAAGTGGGTTGCACGGTTTGTATTCTAATGGTGGTTTGTAAATGAAAGCACCTATATATTATATATATATATGCGAGTCACTTCCACGCTCAGTGCAAAGTAAGCAAGAATGATAAAGAGTTTGTCAGTTATTGCGAGTTGAATATAGATTCGCCTCAAGAACTCTGAATCTGATAAGCTCACAATAGAGAAAAAACTAAAGCTTTGATCACTGAAACACCGTATGGAAAGAATAGTTGGGAGTATATATTGAACGAGATACTCATCTTTGATCTCTCTACTGCTTAGAAATTTAGTCGATTTCCTAAAATCTTCCAAAATGTCAAGTAACCAAATCAGATCTAGTCTTCTTAGTCAAATGGATGACGACCTTCACTCAAAATTCTACATCGTAACCGAACCTCCACGACAGTGAAATGGTTAGGAATTAAGCACATAACAACAGTACCATTCACCGAATCTGGCATCCAAAGGAAAAATTCAACTCGTATGCCCAAGAGGAATAATTCTATATAAAAAAAACTCTAGAATAATGGTTGTAGAGAGTCAGGCTTCTGAGTAATCTAACCAAATACAGAATCCGAGCACCGTCGTTCTAAAATCATTACAAATCTAACAAATCTTTAAAGAATCTGGAACAACTAGGGAAATGAGAGAAATTCAAGTTTCACGGTTAAAAACTGAATTGGGCTATAACCGGGATGATGCGATCTTTATAAACCAAATGGGAATGAAACACGGTTAATTAAACACGGGGATCTTGAAGCAACAAATGTATCTGAATTTGTGTGGATCTGGAGCAATACTGAAAGTGATCAGCCACTTATGTCAAATTAATCTTCAAAGCCTAATATGAATGCAATGCCCAAAACGAATAAAACTTAATGCCCGATTGATCGTGTAATCTTCAAAGCGCATCTGAATATAATCCCCTATCAGGATAAAAATAATTAAGTACCCATGAGATTGTTGATCGAAGAAAGTGTTAGGACCAAATTGTCCTAATTAGAGAAAGTTTTTATAAAGTAAGCTTTGAGAAAGATTAATGTGTAATTAGCTAGTCATTGTAGCTAATGGGCTTGGGCTTGGGCTTGATGTAATGGGCCCTATATATAAAGGGTTTAGGGTTTGGGAAGATGAGTGAGAAGCCATTTCAATGAGTGTCTTGTAAGAGAGATTGTGTGTGTGTTTTCTTGTACCATTGAGAGCTCCCAAAATAAATGCAAGAACCAATCTTTTGTTTATCAATTTCTTCTCTTAATTAATCCTCTTATTGTTTGATTGTTTGGGACCAATAGAAAACTCCTTTAATCTCAAACCACCTGATACAGGGGTTCTGCTGCCTGGTCAGCGAAAAAAATTAACCAAAATTTTAAAAAATTCAAAATTATAGCAAACTGCAGGGACTAGTTTCGACGATGAAGCACATTTAATCCAGAATAAAACCCAAGGATTGGATCTGTCAGTTATCCAAACTTAGTTTCAACAACAAACTGAAGGGACCAAAAATGACAAAACCTCAAATCTATTATTAAACAGTGCAGGGACTTGAGCTGTCATGTTTTCAACCTTGATCCATTAAGTTATCACTAACTTCAAACTGCGGGATTGGCAGTGTTAAAGCTTCAAAGTTGAATTAAACTTGTTGGATGCTGCAAGTGATTTCAATGGAAAGAAAACTATATTTCCCGAGTTAAAATCAATTTCCCGAATGTTGCATGTGACGAAGGAAACCAACCCCATTTTTCCGAATCCAGTAAGTGACATCGGGAAACTTCATTTCTTTTTTTTCGATTGGAACTCTTTAAGCCATGAAAAGGTTTCCCACATTACGCCATTTTTCCAATTCTAGATTTTCCGGTCCCTATTTTCCGATTGCAACATATGAGGTCGGGAACTTCGATGGGTTGGGAAATCAAATTCAATAGGTTTGGGAAAAATTATTACCCATTTCCCGAGTAGGGAAATTAAAATGATGGGTCGGGAAAAGTTTGAGGTCGACAAATAAGAAAAATCCATACCTTCTCGAGTCGGGAAAACATAATGGGTCGGGAAACACGACCCATTTCTCGAGTTGGAAAAAATGATGAGGTCGGGAAATAAAAAAAATCAGATCTAAAGAGTCGGGAGACGACTTTCAAACCGAAAATCCTCTCCGGATCCAAAAAAAATTGATGAAGCAACTTGTAAAATCCGAGGAATTAAGCGTGAAGTTGCTTCAAATCCCAATCTAAACACCAATCATTATCATCCAGATCCAACGTAACGACTCAAAAATTTTAAATGCGTATTTAACGGTAAAGTAACCTCAAGAAGCGAAAGTAAGGTCAAATTAATAGTTTGTAGTTAAAAACCAACGGCCACAATTTCATTGTAACGTAAATTAGTTACACAAAGCATTTGAAGCCAAAAGATTTTTTAAGTGTAACAAAACAAGTTTAACAAACGGTAATGGAAACTAGAATTCATTCATAAATCTCAAAACAATGTTTGTGTCCAAAACAGCTGAGCTGCCTTTACTGCACCGGAGCTTCACACGTAAGCCTTCCCTTTGTCCACAGAGGACTTACCTGCCACTAAACCACATAAACTACAATGGGTTAAGCATAGAGCTTAGTGAGTACAAACAAGTACCCTATACCAATTACAATCATATAATCACATGCACACATCAAGGTTGGACATGCATCATATCCCTTTAATTCCTTACAGCTCTATACCATCAAGGAATTTAACAGATACTTGTACCAGACATCACATACTTGTCCTCACGCCGGCACATGCCACTACAATGAGTCCTATCAAACACAATTACATGTCAGACTTGTCCACCACATAGCACATGTAAGCAATCATCAATTATGATCCATAGAGATATATCTATACTACTTTATAATGCATTTGACACCCAAACTCTTAAAAACAATTTTTATTGCATAAGGTACTACCCTTTGAAGCACTATCTCTTAAAAAGTCTTAAAATTTCAACATGTTGACATTTCAAAATAAAATCACTTCTGCTTCCTGCTTAAATCTCTTAAACTCCAATAAAACTAGCCTTTTACCCGTCCGTTGGTCGGGCAGAGACATGACTTCAATTTAGATTCATATAGAAATTTTAAGTGTCATTCTATCTTTTAATCATTTTATTTTTAATGTTATGAAACATAATTAATCCAGAAAAATTACAGCATGTTAAACCTGACTGTTGGTCGGCTATTATTCAGTAACAAAAAGTCTTGAAGGGGGTCATGGGTGAGGAGGAGAGTGGAAACAGAGAGAGTCATAATGGAGGTAAAAGAAGCAACGGAGAGGTGTTTTCATGGTGTTTTAGAATCAGGGTTTTCTAAAACAACTTATATGTTTTTTTAATGTGTTTATCTACATATTTGTTGTTAAAACAAAGTAGAGCGCGTCACGTTGTGTTTGGTTCTTATTCAGTCTGAATAATACAGGATTATTCCAACTGAATATGCCACTTTGGCGAGTTCTCGGTTGTCCTCACGTTCGCAATCAAATTTGAGTTTTCATTTGAACTTTCGTCTAGTATCATACCCGTCTTTTGGTCACGTATGCGACATAACTTTAATCTAAATTTAGGTGTAAATCAACACACTTTGACGATGTTTTTTTCTTTACGACCATTGACCATTTGCCCATAACGCGTGACAGTCAGCCCATTATCGCCAAACCTAGAAGACCGGCAATAACCATCGAATCATAAACCACAAGGTTGTGGTGTACTGGTTAAGGCTTGTGGAGGAGGTGGCTAGTCAACCCTTCTACCCTAGGTTCAAATCCAGGCGCTTTCAGATTGTGGTCACTTGGGATTAACTCAGGGCAGCGTGTTTTGGCTGTCGGTGAACCTTGTTGGGATTAGTCGGGGCAAAGCTTCATATACCTTTCCACAAAAAAAATCATCGAACCCATACTAAATTGGGGAGCCGGTTGTTCCTTTTACATAAAACATCAAGTTTAGACCAAAAATCAATAGTCTTTAGGTAATATGATAAGAATGTATGTAATAATAGATGTACAAGGTACCTAGAAAAAACCATCTAAAAGATAGAGATTTCAAGTACATCGTCAACTTTATTGAAAAAAGAACTTCAAAATTCTGTAGTTGTGGTGCAAAATAGTGCAATCATTCTGCCAAATGAAGGTCATTTTTTTTAAGAAAAACACTAATACACATTAATGCATAAATGCATTTATGCTAATTCAATGGATAATAGCACAAGTTACATGCCATTAGGGGAAAATATCAAAATTTACAATGATCAAGTAACTATGAGAGTTTTATGTAAAAAAAAGAAGGAAAAACTATTCTTGCGGGGTGATTTTTGACTTGTTCTATATGGCATCTTCCATACACAATATATATTTAGAGTCTTATGGATTCCTATTATATGTTTGATAATTCAATGGCAGTGTATAGAAGGGGGAAATTTTAAACCAGAAAAGAATAAAACCACAAAAACTGTACTCCCAAGTGTCTTAACCATGAGTTTGATCCATAAAATACATTTCCAAAAAGAATTACGATTTTTCACGTATACCATTCTTGGTTACCACTACATCAAAAATTAGGGGCCATTTTCAAAATGCATACTCGGATAAACGTTTACCAAGTTACGGTAAGAGTTGCGGTAATGACCGAGATTCGTACCCGGTAAGTAGAGGTGCACAAAAAAACCGATTAACCGAAAACCGAAAAAAATAACCGAAACTGGTTTTTTTTAACCGGTTGAGAAAAAAACCGGATCGCTTTTAACCGGTTCAATAACCGGTTTTTATCCGAACCGATTTTTAACCGGTTTTAAACCGGTTTTTTAAAAGGCAAGCTCTTTTCAAAATATTTCAAACCGTTGGGTTCTAGGGAGGAATCTAGCCAAAACCGGTAATGAACCGGTAATAAACCGAACCGGTAATGAACCGAACCGGTTTTTTAAAAAACCGGTTAAGAAAAAAACCGATTAATAAAAAACCGATTTTTAAAAAACCCGTTCGGTTAAAAAACCGGTTTTGTGCACCTCTACCGGTAAGTGATGGACTATTGTCATAGTTAGCGGTTACTGAGAATAATACCCTTTTGGTAGATTAAAATCTTACCCGATAAGTGATAGTGTTGAATTTTACCGATACCCCTTAATCCAAAAATAACATTTATTTCTAATCAGACCATGAAACAAAAAGTAGTGAATGTTATATAGGGTAAATGAATGAATTACTTTGAGAACGTGCGTACTTATTGATTGATAGCAATTGGAGCAATCATAACAAATGTTGGAGTTTAATTGCTATCAATCATAACAAATGTTGGAGTTTTATACTCTAGGATGGTAATTAACATATCTATTTTGTTGACCTCCATAAGAGTTTTTACAAACACTAATGTTAACGAAGTCAACATATATATGACGAATTATATGCTCACTAAAGTTTTTGGAATTTCAAATAAGTTTAGAAATAGAAATCACCTTTTTCAAAGAAGGAAAAGTCCCAATTATCCAATTCTACCATCACATATATTTAACATATTGCAAATACTTACATCTAATGTTTCCCAAAAGAAAATTAGCTACCTAGTGCTAAAAGATACTTATGTCTAATGTTTGCCAAGTTATATAAAGTATACCAGTTCAGTATACTGTAAAGCTTATACAGAGAGAAAATCCTTCAAATTTCCAAGGAACTTTTGCAATTGCTATGACGATGAACCTGACAAAAAGCATTACACAAATGGCATGAAATTATCATCACAACAAAGATAAAATTATGAAAATCTTCACTGACATTTCATAGAATACTCACAGTGTCATTCCTTATGCACCAATAACCAATTAAAATCACGATATCGCGAGCCTGGGTACCAAATGGGATTGGAATACCATACATTGGGCCGATAATAAAGCTATTAAAAACAAAGGAAGCTCTTTGAAAATTAAGTGATGGAAGTAACAGTAGCTGCCAATTTGATCTGTAACCTGCGTTATAAGCCCAGTTCCATTTTGGAGGAATTGGACAATTAGTTCCTAGAAACCATCTTGCCAAAAACTCCTCTTTTGCTGTATACCAGCCATGTTTCAAGCATACACAATTCAAACTTGATTTGGATTTGTGATTAAAAGATTTTCTAATATCATAAATAAGGGCAAATCTTACCAAGTAATGCAAAGGTCTTCATCTAATTTGTTCCTCACATTCACAACAACATTGTTGTGTGCAGTTGAATGTATCGTAGGCCCAGAAACTTCCTTCCCATTTATAGCAATAGCCTACAAGAGCAAATTCATAAACAATAGTCAAATTTTAAATCAAAACTCAGTTCTTGTGATTTTAAACACAATCCCAGATCTTAATTAGTACATTTACTGATTTCGTGAAGAACACCAACACTTATAGCAATAGCCTACAAGACCCAACATCTGCTCTAATTAGTACATTTACTGATTTCGTGAAGAACACCAACACTTCTATATCAAATTGCAATCACCTTCCATATAATACTCTATAATAAAATAAAAAATTACAACCACATTTTGAACCAAAGCGGTATGCATCAAGATTATGAATGAGATCAAGACCGGACCCGTTGGTACCGAAAATTTATCGGACTAAAAAGTAGAACCGAAAACCAAACCGTATGTACTGGCTTGATAACATTGTCCTTAAGCTGTAGTGTTTTCAGAAGGGTCTGTAGCTGATTGATTTCTTCAAGCATACGGACGGTGATCTCACCGATGGCATTGGAGATGAGATGTTCGAAAAAGAACTTGTCAAACCAGAAGAGTTCAAATCCGACATGATGAAAAGAAAATAATACTCTAACCTGTAAAATAAGTAGATGAAACCCAATGAAGAAACATATGAAGGGAGGTAAATGAAACCAAATTGTCGGCTAATTGATATGAAAAATGCAAATAATAAATAGCAAAACAAACATTCCAGTACTATAAAACAAATAATATTTGGTGTCATGTTATAAGGGCATATTACAAAACACGAGATGTGTATTTCTCATGCAATAAACCTTACAACTCTAACAATGAAACCAACTAAACCTACTCATGGAAAATACAATATTAAATCTCATCTTGCTATTATTATTACCTTACCGGATAAAGGTTGTCACTCTCACTTATTGGGTAAAGCTCTCGAACTTTGTCGTCGCCCTTACCAGATAAGATTCTCAATCCTTGGCATGTTTATCCAATAAAGTAACATGAGCTGGTAAGCACCTATGGCTTACCGGATAAGCGTTTAGTAAACATCCACAAACACCATGCATACCTTGTCATCATGTAATCCGACATCCTCATACGCCGAGAAAACATCAATAGCCTTCAACATTGTTGACAACCTAAATGACATGAACAAAATTATGATTATGCTTGATTATTACTAACCATTTGGAAAACATAAAATCATCAATAAACCACCATCCAGGATACAATAGCCTTAAACATGCAGGGTATTTAGGAAGTGTTATTTTCACCTAATTAAAACAATTTCCCCCACCCAAAACCAAACATTTGAAAAGATAATCAAGGGCCACGAAAAGGTACATAAAATTATACCTTATCAAGTTATCATATATAATGAGAAGAGGTACATGTGAGCACATAGAGTTGGTAAATTAATTTGCAATTAAGAACCTAGATTGCCTCCAGCCTCCAGGTGTTTAGAAGCATACAAACTATACAAATGATATATTTTTTTTTCCCAATTTGAAGAGAAAGGTAGTAGAGTTGATATGTAGTTATTTCATGTTATCCATTTTAAAAGTTACTTTTCTGTATTGTCCTATATATTTATATAACATTCACGAATAGAAAAGGATCATGTGATAATGATATATTTTTAAAATAATGTACGAGAACTAACAAAAATCACAGATGATTTTGCATTAAATTTTGGAAAAGGCTATGAGAATGACTTTGACTCCAAATAATCAAACTTATAGTTGGCCTTACTACATAATACTTCATAAAACAATCTATAATTCTATATCACAATACTCAGCCAAATCAATCTATAATAATATATCACAAGAAACTAATGGTTAAAGTCATAATTGCCAAATACATTAGTATCAATGGCAGTATCAACAAAAAGTGTTGAAATTTACAAGTTTCTTTTAAAGTTACAAACAAATAAAGAAAAGGGTTTCATATTCTTCACTAAAAGATTAATCTTTTACTATTAAATATTAAGCTAACCTAGGATCTAAGAACCTTCCAGAACAAACTGTATCCCATCAAAGACACAAATACAAAAACACATTGTAAATCATACCAGAAAATAAATCCAGAGGCAATTGAAGAAAGTGAAAAAATCGATCAAGAAGCAAAATAAACCATTGACCACTGAAACCCTAAACAAAAGAATTCGTTACCTGTGAATCCAGATAAGACCGTCGTTTGTGGTAACATTCATCCTATGCCCCATATTTATAGCAGTCATCGGAATTAGAATCGTGGGGGGAGTTCCAGTTAACAGAGATGATGGAGAGGTTAGATAGGTTAGAACGTGGGTTTCAGACGTGGACAGAGAGGGTGGAGAGGGACAGAGAGGTTGAAGATGATGGAGAGGTTAAAAGATAGGGTTGGTTTTTTAACTGTAAATTAAGGTAATTTAAACGGTGAGGATTTAATTTGAGGCTGATCTAAGGGCTGAGATTCACCCCCCTTTTTTCCGACTCCTTGGGGTCATATAGATATATAATCTGCTAAATTGTTAGACATTCCCATACGACTATTCACTTTCCCATCTGACAACACACTCTCCAAACCCATGATTAAAATGCAGCCTCAAGCTCTCATTTTGAACGACTTCCTAATTACCCCTTCTTCAATCAGGTAATCTTCTTAATCGATTTCTTTTAGGTTTTGAAATCCATTTCGTTTTTTAGGTACTGCCTTCTTAATCGATTTCGTGTTTTATGTATTGTCTTCTTAATCGATTTCGGGTTTTTAGGTATTGTCTTCTTAATCAATTTGAAGAAATACCAGATATTGTTTTGTTTCAGGATCAATATCTTTTATGGATTTCAAAATACAACCATACCCCTTTATTCAATTTCTTCTATCTTAATCGATTTTGAAACATGCTTGATTTCAAAATCGGTTTTGAAGAAATACGAGGTTGTTTTGTTTCAAGATCGATATCTTTTATGGATTTCAAGAAATTTGTAAATCCAACAATGTTGATTTTAAAATCGATTTCTTCTAAGTGGACATTATTGGATTTACAATTTCTAGATGCAAATAATGTATCTAAGCTGGTTTATATTCATTGATTTTTTTTTACTTTATTATGTTTGTTCTAACTTGATTGGTGTTTGCCTTTTTTCTTGAAGGTTTTCTCAAGGTTGTGAAGCCAAGATTCTACTTTTTTGAGGTTTTTGAAGTCAAGCTGTAGAGTGTTATTGAGGTCTATGTGCTATTTGTTGTTTTTCATATTGTGCTCTCTTTGATTTGATATCCTTATGCATTTTGGTTTATTGATGCAAAAGACATATACATACAGCTCTGGAAATACTTGGAAAGAAAAAACAATAACTCATAATATTGTGGTTATGAAGAAATCAGGAAGTAATGAAATTATCCATGTTCTAAATCCCCTATTTTTATGCTTTTTGAACTCTTCATTGTTGACAATTTTTTTATGGTGCGTTTGGTTGTGGAAATTTTTTCAATTTTTCAAGAAAATTTTCCAAGGTAAATGAAAATTTAGAAAACGCATTTGCTTCATTTACTTTTAAAAGTTTTCCAGAAAATGAAAATTTTCTGCTTTTTAAATTATGTGTAAATTAGAAAACTCATTTTAGTAGTTTCCCAAAAAATTTAAAATGTGTTTTTTAACATGGAAACTGAAAACTCTACCATTTCAACCAAACGCGTTCTCTAAAATTTTCATTGAAAACTCAACTCCATTTTCTAAAAACGTGTTTTATGAAAATGAAACAATTTTCTACCACCAAACACACCTTTAGTTTTTTCCCCCTTTACAGTTTATTGGTTAAGAACACGATCTCCCTTTTTTTCGACACAAGGTAAAACAGAGGAAATGAAGAGCATATGTGTTCCAATGCTCCTTTGGTATGATAGCTTAAATGAATTGAGTAGTTGGTTGCTATTCATTGATTAATGAGGTTGCATTTAGATTGATCTATTGCTAACTCATGAATGATATTTATTTGTGCCTAAAATTTAATTGATTGAGAATATCAAAAACTGGATAAGTTCCAAATGTTTTCTGTAGTTTGATGGTTGTCGTTTCTATTTCTGTCACCATTGTCAACTATACATAAATTTGAGTAAGTTGAAACTTTGAGCCTCTATCTGTTGTTTGCTGTTTTTGTGACACCGTTGCGAACTTAAGCAAGAGTTCAACCATTGTAAACCTATTTGTAAGTTGGAGTAAGTTGAAATTGTGAGCTTATATTTATTTGTGTGGTTTTACTAAGTAGCTCTAGAGATTAGTTAACAATCTAACTGCATAAACTGCTGATTGACATCCAAGTCACTAATCTTTTCTAACCGGAAAGATTAATAGGGATAGTGAATTGATTATTATGTTCTGATTTTACTGTTGAGTTTTGTTTAGATGTATTTCAACTATCTATCATGCCCCATTTGGTTTTTGTGACGGTTTCAACTTTCAAGAAACGAAGCCTTATTAAATTGACACCCAATCATTTTGTCTTTTGATTACAACGACTGTGGGAATTTGTTTCCATATACTTTTTATCTTTTTTTTATGAATTGATCCAAAATAAGTTTTAAGTATATTTATATGTTCATGTAACTTGAACTCTTTTGTGGTATAGTTGATGATGGATTCTTTCATTGCTCCTACTTGGCATTAAGTTGGTTTCTAACGACTGTTTTGTGGTATATTTATAACATGCTGGTTGCTTTTGGTTCTTGCACATGAAAGGATAGATAAACTTGTATTCAATAAATATGCACATGAATGGATAGATTAGCGTTCGTGTTCGGGTACTAGCGGCGGTGGCTCGTGAAAACGATGACTTCTCAAAATGCGATCAAGCAGATGGTTGGTGTTGAATTCTGGATTGGTTCGACATATGGTCGGGATTTCTACAGCGTGGTCAACAGGAAAGCGGATACAAGGATGTGTCACTGCAGCAGCAGATTACATGCTCGGTCAGTAAATAGTTGTTGCCTAGAAGTAGTGACAGGTAGCTAGGGTGTCTTCCTTAATAGTCCGGTTTAGGTATCGCGGTTCGGTGTTTGGGAATGTCGTGCGGTGCGGTGCGATACCTCTTGTAGTCTCCCGGCGTCACTTGTATTAACAGTTATGTGGTTCTGTTTCGGATAGGAGGGTGGTTTTTGGCATCTGTCTATTACATCTTTCCTTTTCCGTTTTGTAGCTATATTGTGTTTTGGTTTGGTAATAATAAAGATGGTTACTTGTATTCAATCTTCTGTAAATGTCCACTTAGTTTGTACTATTAAATAAGGAGTTATTTACTCTGTGGGGTTGCTTTATCAATGGGTTGATTGGTTTTTACTAATATATGGTTCGGCTATTTACATAGCACTCCTTTTACCTATTAGTCAAAATTGTTAGATTTTAAGTTTATCTTACTGGTATATTAATTGGAATGTCAACCACTAAACACTATATTTTTCTATTTAATACTAAAAATCATTCTTTATATACTTCTTGCATTATATGTTTATGGTGAGAATTTTTTTTAAAAAAAATCATAGATAAATATAGGTTTAATTTTCTTTTTTAAAGAAAAGATTGGTACCTTGCAAATTCTTTATATTGTTCTTGCATTATACATCGTTTTCTAAATTTTTGATATGCATTATTTAGAGAACAATCTTAATCTTGCAAAAAGTTAGGGATACTGTTGTTAGGACTCGATTCACTAGGGGCAGTTCAATGTGCCTTATAGTTAACCATGTGATTTTATGGAATCTGGATATTAAACATTATAACAGAATGTTGTTGCAATCGGTTTGATGATAGTGTGGAGCTAAAAATGTATTTGGTTTTATATATATAATATTTGATTTATTGACATCTTTGTACTTCAGAAATGATATGTTCCTTATGATGAAAATAACATGTAGGATGAAATGAGCGAGAGAAATGGGTATTTATTGTTGGATGAGTATCTTAAAGGTTTATTTTTAATAACGTTTGGTTTGCATAATAGAATTTGAAGAAATTAAAATTCATTAAAGAAATTTGGCTTTGAAAGAAATTGAATGGAATTGCGGAATTTGACACACATTTGGTTGAGTGATATATATCGAGTTTGTTTCAGATTGTTTCTCGATTCAAAAACATTTGGCATCCCGCCGCATTGCGCGGGTACCCAACTAGTATATGTTAATGTACTCACTTGTTCGAGATGCTAGAACAATCAAACATTATCCCAATGTACGACGGTTAACTCGGAACACCTATAAACACACGTACATACATAGAGCATATCAATGACCAATCGCCAAGTTAGGTTCCAAGACCATACCCTTCCCTTAAGCATTAGATATCGTAAAACTCTCTCGATTGATCTCAAATTCTACCAAACACCATCCCTTACAATACCCTTAAGGGGGCCCTACGAGAAAACCCCAAAACATCGCCCCACAGAAAAGTCAACGGGACAATTCATGGTATTGGCGGGTTGTCCACGGGTATAAACCGTGTGTTACCCCGGATAAGCCTAGTTCGTCCCTTTCGCAGGTTTCAACCCCATAATCGAGGGTTTCCAATCAAATAACCAATTTTCAGTGTTGTGGGTCCATAATAGCGAATGTAATCGAACCCCAAACAAATGGTATCATTAATTCTATAAATAAATTCATTACATAAACATAAGATTGATGATCAATTATTCATCAATTCAACCCATCTACTTCTACCATTACCATCTAACATAAACTAGACTACCAAAAGCATAGAATACATACCTTGCTAATGAAGACGACTTGATAGACGATTCTCCTACAAAAATTCCTCCACCAATTGGTCTTGCACACAACCGATTCTTCCCAAAGCCACCAAAACCCTCTTTCTCTCTTCTCTCTTGAAATCGACCAACAACAAAGCAAGAAGGGAATTTTAGGGCTTTCATTCCCTTATATACTTGCTACAACAAACCCCTAACTTTCAGATTTAACACATCGGCCTGTGGAATTCTAAAAACGAAATAACGAGCCAAACTTATGGACTTAACCAACTTAACGTTGAATATAAATAAGGAAATGAAAATTGGGCGTTACAATTAACACTTTTATTCATATATTTGTAGGTATACACGACATGACATTAAAGTAGGAAATACTCGCATGAGTTTATTAGATAGTAGTAGATATTACACAACAATTTTATATAGCTTTCTCTAGAGCTCCTTTATTCATAAAAGCACACGGCTTCCAACAACATGCATACATGGCTATTGGCCACATATATAACTTCTCCTAGCATCATTTATGGAATTGAATAAAGACACCAATTGAGTCTAGCAAATCCCCACAATCCCCGAAGAACCCGACAATATAACTCTTGATCGTCGGCAGTGAGAAACGAGTCCCTTCCTCTTGGCCGTATGGCCCATAAGTCCTTTTATTAGTAGTAAAATATAGTGACATAACAGATTCTCCAAATGTTCCACCAATCGATTCTAGCTTCTCGTTTTCCTTCTGAAAGATAATCTGAAAATACAAATACATCCATCATAAACTAATGCGATGTATAATTAAGTAGATATCATTGATTAGTACATTTAAATTATAAGCAAAATGTGTAATTATCGTGATCCCACCTTTTGCATTGTACCCCCATTGCCACCGTATTTAGGAGATTGGTGTGTGTCTCCGTTTTGATCCTCATAAATGAACGTAATGGAATCAATGTAGTTGTCTCCACTAGCGATCCAGATCTCGTAAGCTTGCTACCATTGAGTTGAATGTCCAGGATTTTTCGTGTTACGTCCCCATGGTCCGACTTTCCAATACATTCGGTAGCCTAGATATGGATTAAAAAAAATATAGAATTAATAATAAGTGAAATTAAGTACAGAAATCATAATCCTCGAATTGATCACTTATATGATAGTTAATGAATGTTCAACTTATAGTGAAAGATGTTACCATTTTCCTTGTCAAGAATACTGGAATAGAGAGGGCAATGATTCGTATGTAAATTATGTTGTACATCTAACCCTAATCTCGGCAAGCCTATTTATACATAAAAAATGTAGTTGGCGATGGTTGCCTTTATTTCATCTTTAATGCCAACAAACAATTCCAGAGGAAGCTGTGCAACCTGGTTGTTAGCCAAGCATACCAAAATGAATTTGATATACTTAATTTATTGATGATGTAAGCATGTTAGCCAATCAAATAACCAATTTATTGTTATAGGATATGAGTGTCATGATATCACAATAAAGATAGAGATGATTATAACGAAATTAGATTATAACTGAAATATCTTGTTATTATTTAAATGGGGATAGTTCTCCGAAATGTATTGAACTATCTCCAAAAATCTATTGTGTGTATCCAACTACAAAAAATGCTATTGTGTGTATCAAATTTTATTTTTTTTGCTATTGTGTTACAAATGACTTGTAATTTTGGTAAACTGATACACACAATAGAAGAAAAAATAAAGTTTGATACATTAAAAAAAAAGTTTGATACACACAATAGCAAAAAAATAAACTTTGTTACACACAATAGCATTTTTGATAGTTGATACACACAATAGATTTTTGGGATAGTTCAATACATTTCGGAGAACTATCCTCTATTTTAAATCTAACATATTCCTATATAAAAGGCTTATGATCAATGAAAATTACAGATTTCAATTCTATTGTTGTTCAATTCTTTTTTTCTTTCTTTAACACGTTATCAGCATATAGGCTCCATACTTGATATTTTTCTGCCGCAAAACGTTTTTTATGTCCGTTCCTCGAAACTATTGGATGGCATGCAACATGCTTTCCACAACTTCAATTCAGGTAAGTTTTTTAAACGTTATTGTTTGTTTATGATAAATGCATTGTTGTACAATTTTATCACTGCTCAGTTATCCCTTGCTCGTTGCCAGATCCCTTGAAAATTGTAGTAAGTGTTTTATCAACTTCTTCAAAACTGAAAATTAAGAGATCATGTTTATTTAATTTGTCGTTGATATCAATTGAATTATATATAGGTGTGGGTTCAAATGTAAAACCACTTTTTCATTGTGAACGTGAGGACAACTGAGAGCGCCACGTGGCAATCTGACTTTCGTCGCTTAGTTTTATTCAGTCTGCATAAAGTCCACGGGTTAAGTTTATTCAAGCTTTATTCATACTGCATAAATCTATTATGCAAACTGAATAAAGCTTGAATAAAGCTAATTCGCGCGCTAAGTCGTCCACGTCAGAGTGTGACTAAGCTTTATGCATTATGCATAAAGCTTTATTCAGTCTAAGTGATAGTATGCATAAAGCTTAGTCTCGTGTTTTTCAGATTGTCACGTGGTGCGCTCTCAACTGTTCTCACGTTCAGAATTAAAAAGTGGTTTACATATGAACTTTTCTCTCTCTCTCTCTCTCTCTCTCTCTCTCTCTCTCTATATATATATATATATATATATGTGTGGAGGGGCCTTCAATTAAAAACCATTTTTTTTGTAAAAACTTTAGGACTAATCTAAGCCTTTGATCTAAAAAGGGCATGATCGTCATTTTAGATTATTCTTCAAGTTTTTACAAAAGAAGAGGTTTTTACAAAATATGTGGTTTTTACAAAATATATATATATATATATATATATATATTCATTTTTTTGTAAAAACTTGAGAAATAATCTAAGCCCTTGATCTAAAAATCGCAGTTTATTCATTATATGAATATTCACCATATTAATATTCATCATATATTCACCATATGAATATTCATATCCACCAGATGAACACCATATCATATTCATCATATATTCACCATATGAATATTCATATTTCTCATACCATATTCATCATATATTCACCATATGAATATTCATATTCACCATATGAATATTCATATTTCTCATATCATATTCATCATATATTCACCATATGAATATTTATATTTCATCGTATATTCATATTCACCATATGAATATTCATATTCACCATATGATTATTCATATTTCTCATATCATATTCATCATATATTCACCATATGAATATTGAATTTAAGAAATTAAATTCAATATTGAATTTAAGAAATTAAATGGAAGGGTGATAAGGGTTTGAAGAAAGGTCAATTGTGGATATAAATTGGACTTTATTTGCTTTTCACACATGATGAAAAAATGGTGGGCAACATTTGGTATCATAAAAAGTAGTCACATTTTAAATATTTTATCTAACATAACTTTTCGTAAAAACTTTTTTATGATATAACCTGTCGTTAAGACATGTTTAAAACTTTATTGATAATAACCATGCAGCCAGTAAAAAACTGACAACATATATATAGGAGACAATTAAGCATGGGCTTATTAGATTTTCATGTTAAAAGAAAATAGGAGCTACGTAAGTTAGTTACACATGAAAGGAGAACATAAAACTGTTTAAACTAGGGTTAGATTTCTATACATAAAGTGAAAGGGAAATTGATTTTTTTGGGGTTAAAGTTGCAGGTTTGGAAATGGGATAGGAGAGAAGTTAGAGTAATTTTAAAATGACCAAATTACCCCTTTGGGGTTATAATCTTGTGTGGCACACTAAAAAATTAAAAAAAAAAAATTATGGTGTTCCTTTGTGTTAATAACCATTGATTAAAATAGATAGATGGTTGAGATTGGTCCTATAGTTTTTACAAAAAAAGTAGTTTGTATTTGATTTTTCCTCTATATATGTGTGTATTTATATATAAAGGGAAGTTCATTTACAAAGCGTGATAAAAATACAAACTTACAAACTCTCATTAACCAATCATAATTTTTGTATTTTATTTTTATTTAATATAATTAAAAGGGTAAATAGGTCAATTTCCAATAGCCTTGCTTAAAAAGGAAAGGAATTTTACTCGTAATTGTTATGGATATTTAATGTCTGCAACAAACTTCTTCATTATCTTGTTGCTTAAGGGGTTACATTTTAAAAAAATCAAAAATTAAAAGTGGATTAAAACCAATTCATCCCATTTAAATACTTAAATAATATAACAATACATTTTTCTCATCAAAACAATAAACATGTTCCAAGCAACCTTTCATTACCAGATGGCATATAAAGTTCAAAACCGGTCTCTTGACATCATGGTACCAGATTAGGAACACGCTGGAGACGCTCTTTTTATTGAGGTTAATTCAAGTGCAACCCCATTCCATTTAAAGTTTCGATGATCCAAAATAGGCTTTCATAATCTATGACAATTGTGTCATTGAAATGTTACCCAGGCCCGTTCCTGCCATTTTTTGGGCCCTGGGCGAGATGCAAAAATGGGCCCCCAATAACTACGAATAATTTTCAATATATTGTTTATATCATAAAAATAACATTGAATTTAAGAAATAGTAATAATTCATATGAAACTGTTTTTCCCGGTATCCTTTTTTTAAACGGCAATTCATTAAAAGCTAGCAAGAGGTTAGCGGAAAAAGAACACGGTTACACCTTATCGAGACAATTACAAGGAAATGTTCTCCACTCTATGATGTTCTTATGACACTCATTTCATCTAAGGATTATCTAGTTCAACGACTTATTGACAACAAGATCGAACATATCTTCTAACCTAGGTAAAGAGTTGTCAAAGATGGATCTTGTGGCGGAAGCACCGGATTGAATAACAATTATCATTTTTCTGGTATTCCTAACACAAGACCAATAAGTCTTTTTAACAACCATCAATCTTACTTAAAAACCTTTAATATAATGTTTTTCATTAATATTTGAAACTTTTTGAGTTGAAACAAACTTTTTTTAACAACCATGGATCTTAGAACACAATATTAGGTAATAAGAAGTCAATGATGTAAGAAAAGATGAAGTAGTTTTGAAATCCTAAATATAGGTATAACTTAAGTCGTCTTAGTTACAATAAATCTATTATATTTTAACACAAAATTAAATTCATGCGGATGAAATATGTAAAAGAGTATGTGGAAGATGAATAATAGACTTATATCAAGGTTTCTAAGCAAAAAAAAGTTTTTATATATTAATATGAGATAATAAAACTCAGAAACAACAAACAATACTATAATGGAAAGACTAGTTTAACTTTCTACAAATTTTATTGTCCAACATAATTAATTAATACATGTTTGTACTCTTAATATGATGCTAAAATCTTTTTGGGCCCTATTATATATATATATATATATATATATTGTCTTTTTACAATTTTTGTATATCGCTACTATATATAGTATATACTTAAAAAATTTCGGGCCCCCTTTTGCCGTTGGTCCCTGGGCGACCGCCCGGCCCGCCCTCCCCGAGGGACGGCCCTGATGTTACCTCCATCTTTAATTTGTAATGAAGACGCAACAGCAAACCATAGCAGAAAACGTAATATATCACTGGAGTTACATTTATTTGTGAACAATGTATTTTGTGTTAACTTTGTGAACCTACTATCAACCAATCAAATTCAATCTTTGGAGTTTGTTTTATGTGGACGGTTACCAATAATAGATGACAGTTACCTGAATTAGGAATTCCTAATTTCTTTTTTAAATTAGAAAATTAATCCTAGCCATTAATTATTTTGATCAAGGGCTTAAAATTGGTTCACAAAGTAAACACACAATACATGATTCACAAATGAAGGTAACTCTATATCAGTATTGAAATAGTTTCGGGAACAAAATGGTTTCGCGAACTAAACCGTTACGTTAACAAAACTGTTTCACGAATGAAACAACTGAATGCTCGAAACACCCATGAAACACCCATTTACAACGAATTTAAATTTCTCATGCTCGAAATACCCATGAAACGGTTTCACGAACGAAACGGTTTCGCTAATGAACTAAACCGTTACGTTAACAAAACGGTTTCAAGAACAAAATGACTTCATGCTCAAAATAGCCATGAAACACCCATTTACAGCGAATTTAAATTTCTCATGCTCATGAACCGGGTTTCGGGAACAAAATACCCATGAAACGGTTTCATGAACAAAACAACTCCAAATTTCTCATCCTCGAAATACCCATGAAACACCCATTTACAACGCAATTAAATTTCTCATGCTTGAAGTACCCATGAAACGTACAGTTTTGGGAACGACATACCCATGAAACGGTTTCGCAAAGGAAACCACTTCATGCACGAAATACCCATGGAATACCCATTTACAACGAATTTAAATTTCTCACCACATTCACTCTGTTTTTTTGTTTTCAAAATTTCTTATGTGGTTACAATAGTAGCCATAGCAAAAATCTTTTCACAAAAACGCCAATTGCTAGTTTATTTTAATACATCCACCACAGAAACCCTAAACAATTCCCCTTTCCGGCTTTGATTTCATCAAATCGTAAATAAATACTATAAATAAAGCTTCAACAGCTATTGTTATGACCAAATTGTCCTAATTAGTAAAAGTTTTATAAAGAAAGCTTTGAGAAGGTTTAATTTGTATTTAGCTAGTAATTGTAGCTAATGGACTTGGGCTTGGGCTTGAGCTTTTGTAAATGGACCCTATATATAAAGGGTTTATGCTTGGGAAGAAAGGGTGAGAGTCATTCAATGAGAGTCGATTAAGGTGAAGTGTGTGTGTGTTCTTGTAGCTTTGAGAGCTCTTAATAATAAAAACAAGAACTTTGCATTTTATCTTCTTGATTTCTTTATCCAATCCTCTTATTGTTATTGTTTGGAACTCACAGCTATGGTGATTTGCAACAATGGAAATATATCTCTGGTGTGTAAACCGGGATTGTGATAAACAATTCCTAATTTGATTTAATCTTTAAATGATAGATATACCCTTTCTACCCGATTTTTATTTAAATTTAGTCCAGAAAATGTAAAAAAAAACTATAAATAGAGTCAATTTCATCTCAACCATCTATTTTGTAGTTAAGGATTGGTTTGTAAAATTTGTATTTTAAAATAGGTTTGTAAATATATATATATATATATAGAGAGAGAGAGAGAGAGAGAGAAATGTTCAAATGAGAAGTGTTAAAAAAATTCGAAGTAGAGAAGTGATCTCAACAGTTGATACGATTGAGATCATAGTTGAGTAGTCAAAACCGTCTTTATTGACCAATACATGGAGAACGCGATTCACAGAGGATTTACGTGATTCATGGATGATGTAGACGATTCAAGGAGGGTGGTCGGTCAAAGCCGCTTTTATTTATCGGATGAGTGGTGGAGATCACTTCTGTATTTTGTATTCTTTTAGCACTTCTTATATAAACTATATACATATATGTAAATCTAACAATCCATGCAACCCACATCTTAACATTCGATTAATGATATATATATATATATATATATATAACACTAGGGGACTTTTATTATGCACCCCTTCAAAAGGTTGTCCATCTTGCACCCCAAATCTACACCACACATCTTAGAAGATTAGCATTTAATTAATTTATTTTAGTTTTCCTTTATTATCAGTTTAAAGGGCTATTTGGTCATTTGGTAAATTGTCTTTATTTTTAAAGAAAACTAAATTTCAATTAATTCCATGATTCATGCTGAAGGTTACAAAATAAAAAAATACAGTTTCCAATTTTTCTAAACCTGCAATAATTATCGATTTGTTTGAATGTGCAATTTTATGAGACCCAATATTCGTTTCATGTATTTCATACTACTTCATGGCAACTGATTCGATTCATTAAATATATTCATTCAACATAAATTATTATTCATGCCATATTAAAACATGAATATATATTCATTATGAGTTTCGTACCGATGAATCACAAATGTTTCGAATGAAATTTGATTCATCACTAATATGAAAATCATTTTTGTCTTCATAATCGTTGGGTTCATTACAAAATCATCAAGGTCTTCATAATCAACATCATCATCGTCTTCATAACATGTATTCATCCAACGTGAATTTTTGTTCATCATCATCGTCTTCATAACATGTATTCATCCAGCATGAATTCTTGTTCATCATCATCGTCTTCATAACATGTATTCATCCAGCATGAATTCTTGTTCATCATCATCGTTTTCATAACATGTATTCATCCGACATGAATTCTTGTTCATAACATGTCTTCATCATCATCGTCTTCATTAAATATATTCATCCAACATGAAGTCTTGTTCATATCATATTTCATACACGAATACATATTTATTATGAGTTTCGTACAAAAGAATCTCAAATGTTTTGACTGAAATTTGATTCATCACTAATACGAAAATCATCTTCGTCTTCATAATCGTTGCCTTCTCTTCTGTATGAAAAACATCATACTTGCTGGGTTTACCATAAAAATCATCATCATCTTCATCTTCATCATCATCATCATTGGGTTCATTATGAAAATCATCATAATCCTTGGTGATATCATTTCGGAAAATCAAAAACTAATTTGAGGAAGTGGGCAAAATAAGTGGGATATGATTTGAATGAATTTGATTTCCTTTTTCTACGTTTGAATAGAATTAAGTTTTCTTCCCAAATTACCCTTCAATTCCATTAATTTGTTTTATAATTTAATTATTTAATTATTTTTGGTAAATCAAAAGGTTGCTTTTAATACCATCCGTTGATTCATTATTAGATGGTAATCAATGGTGATCAAGTGGGGTGCAGGGGAGGTAACTTTGTTATGGGGTGTATTTTAACCTTCCTCTATAACACTAAAATACATTCATAATTATTTCATTTTTGGATTAAAATAACTAGATAAATAAAAATTGATGTTGACATAAAAGCAAAAAAAATATATAAGAAAATCATATAAAAGATAATTATTTAAATTTACATGGGGTTCTATTGCGATTTTATTATAATTAGTCAAAGTTAAGAACCATGTCGTCCTTTCAACCTTTTCCTTTTAACTATAAAATAAAAAATTATTTTAAAAGTTAGGTTTCTGTTTTCTTTTTTAACAAAAGAAAACTAATTCTTTTCCTTATTAGTTTATTAGGTTTTTTATTTAATAAATATTTGTTACATTAATGTTATTTTAGTTGAATATATTTAACTTTTACTTGTCTATTATAATTCTTATAATTTCAAAAAATACCATTTATTATTTATTAGCTTAATTATTATATTAGAAATATTTAATTTAATTGTAAGTATTATTTACTTATGGGAGCCAATTTTGACTTATTCGTGAACGTATTTACTCGGCTTTATTTAATTGGATCTATTAAACCTATTTTTTAGGCTAGTTCCAATAACAATTAGGGTACTAGTTAATTTGCAAATACACCTTTTGGTTGAATGAGACCGTCCTTAAGAACTTGACAATTCTTTAGTTTTCAAGTGAAGTTGTTACCAAAGAAGCATGCATCCTTTAGTAAGATTTTCCAATATATGACCATAAGTGTTCTCGTTAAGAAACTTACCAAAAAAAAAACTTATTGTTCTTTGATTTAGCTAAACAATTGATCACCATGCATTTCTCTTCGGTCGTAAACGATGTACATATTAATTTAGTTGTAAACCAAATAACATATATATATATATATATATTATTGTTGAGTGAGTTCTTAAGGGCTTGACAATCCTTTAGTTTTTAATTGTGAAGGGCCTTCTTACCAAAGAAGCATGCATCTTCCTGTGGATCCTTAGAAGACTTTTTTCCTTGTTGTAAGATTTTCCAATATGACTAGAAGTGTTTATGTTTCCATTAAGATACCAAAAAAAAAAAAAAAAAAAAAAACTTATTGGTATTTGATTTAGTTCTTCAAACCACATATAGTTTGAGATGTGGCTGCCAGAAAATTTGTACATGTATAAATTGAAATGTGTTTACTTGTTGGGAGTACTCAACTTGACCAATACTTTATTGCCATAGAAATTCACTCTTTTCTTTCTTATTAAATTAATATGTTGTTGACATTGAAAAGAAGAGATATTTTTTAGGTTTACTTGAGCCAATACTTCATTGCCATAGAAATTCTTAGGTTTCATGCAAATTTAGTTGCACATAATTCCTTTCATATAGAACACTCATTGCATTTACCCTTGATTTTATATATCATTGCATTCTAAATACGAGCACGTTACTGCATGCTCTAGTATTCTTATTTCTTCGCTGAACAATTAAATATGGTCTAGCCTAGTGGGTGGAAGTAACACCCTTGTTACTTCAGGGGATGGTATCCTCAGTTGGCCAAGGCTCAAACCCCGCAGACGACGACTTGCTGCGGTATTTAGCTCTTGGGCTGGTTCATAGGGCCAGTTTAGGGGCGAGTTTCATGGGCCGGTCCATAGGGCTAGTTCATGGGCGCGAGGAGATTAGTCGGTGCCCGTTTGGATCCGGATACCCCCGAAACGTGTGTGTGAGTTATTTACCTTTCAAAAAAAAATTAAATAGGATAACAATATTGAATTGTGTTTTAATTAGGTCAAGCATCATTTATGATTGGAAGAAATTTTCTATCGAAAGATAACGACTACACTAAAAGTTAATAAATTGTGGGCAACTAATATGTTTTTAGCTTAATTCTATTTTTTCAAAAGATTTTTAAATGTTTTTTTTCTTTGCTCCATTTTGAGTGATTTTTTAACTTTTTGTATCGATTTCATAGAACATTTTCGTTTTTTTCTTTGATTTAAAATTTTTTTTTTCCATTCTTTTTGTTGATTTCAAGTTTTTTTTTGGTTTTTTGTTAAATTACGAGTTATGGTTAATTGGTTACACCTTCTTAAACAATACAATGCGCCTTCTAAAACGATACCATCGCACATTTCATGAATCTAATTTTTTTTATCTTATGACGGGAAACAATACAAAAGCACGTGCCATCGTTGGCACTTAAGTAGGTCGGTCTATGAGTTTAGAGGATAATGCAAAATTTATAAAGGGAAATCTCTTGAATGCATTTTAGGTTATATATAGAAGAGCTATTTATAAAAAAAAAATAAGGGCATTATAAGAGAACTATACCTATTGGCCAGCATGCATGGACTAAAATCTTTTCTACTTTTTGACAACACAATTAAACGGATGACGGCACGAGAATATGTTCAAGATCCAAAAAATATTAGGGGACTAAATTTTTCCATGTGAACATAGAAGCAATATAAAAAATATTATTACATTAAAGGGACCCAAAAATTGTATCATATAATTAGATGCAAAAGAAGTTAGAGCATCTTAGTCATGAACCTCTTCAGAGCTTCAGAGGTTCATGACTCTGTCATATCAGCTTTCTCTCTGCCACATCAGTTTTCTTTATCATACATATTTCATAAACCTTTTACTCTCAATCATAAACCAGTTAATTATTTTTATAATGTAGAATTATTATAATAAAAAATTATAAAGGTTAAAATTTATTTATTATAATTAAAATACAATAACTAAATTTAGTTATTTATAATTAAAAGACAATAATTATACCTTAATTATAATAATTAAAACGCAATTGCAAAAATTAAGATCATAATAATTAAAATTCACAATACTAAGAAACATTTTTTAATAAATATACATCAATCTTCAGTAAATTATTCCCAAATATGTTCGACCAAATCTGCTCGAAGTTTTTTAAAATAAAAATATTGTGATTTTTTTAGTTTTTCTACAAATGGTTTACTAAAAAAACTAAAAAAAATCACCATATTTTTATTTAAAAAAACCCGTGTTCTTGGAACGGATGAATGAATGAGCTACAGGTTCCATTCAGCTCATGGAGAACTTGGATTCAAGTTGTCTGTCCCTAATCAGCTAATCTACAAGAGACTCTCATAGTCAAAATTTGTGTGAGCATATATAATCTGTGAAAGTTTCATGAACCTCTTCCACTTGAATGGATGCAATTAATTCGGAATAATTCTATATCAAAACTAAAATGTTCATCATATGTTGGTTTAATTGTGTGTTATCGGGGTTAGATAAGTGTCCTTGATTTATTAGAACCCATGGGTTAGATAAGTGTCCTATAAACATATATTGTTGGGCCAGTTGTTTCCAATGAATTAGGTTTTTCTAAAACAAGAATATAGATTGTGCAACCTCAAACTTATTTGATTTGCTGACAAGTCAAAGTCGACACAACAATATATGCGAAAGATTTCTAGTCTTCATTACGTTGACGATGCAGATTTTCTCGGTTCGTGGGAAGATGGGAATGTGAGGAACCTTATTTGTATTCTCAAGTGGTTTCGTCGTGCCATAGTTCTAAAAATTAACTAGAGTAAGAGCACCATCACTGGTATTAAACTTTCTGATTTTGAACTTAATAGGATGGGAGCGGTTTTGGGCTGTAAAATTGGAGAAGTTCCTTTCAAATACCTTTGGCTGCCAATTGGGTCTTCAATGTTTAAGATTAATCAAACACAGCCGTAAGGCAAACAAACTCAAATGAGAACCGAAGCTTTTGTAATCAGTGGTGTCTGTGTTATTGGCTGGTTGGTTTTTGTGATGGGCTTGGCCTGGACTCTGTAATTGCCAATTGCTTGGCTTTGTTGGTTTTAATCTTACTGCCTTTTCAAAAAATATGTTTAAGATTAATCATTGCAAAAGTCTGTAAATGGTGGCCAACTTAGTTGGTCTGATGCAGTTTCCATATGGTGAAGGTCAGGAGTTCCACTCCCACTTGGCTCCATTGTGGGGGATTTTCCCTAAACGGGTGCCGGGTTCGAATCTCAGCTTATGTCTTGAAGCCTTCAAATGGAAACGGATGGCTACGCTGGGGGTGGTTAATTATTCTCCTTGGAGAGGTTTCGAACTCGGGTCATCGTGTTTGGTGCCATGGTGGCACGATGATACTCCGTTGCACCAACATGCCATGTTAAAAAAAATCATTGGAAAATCTTTTTGATAAGTTTTGTGGCAAGTGATGGATTTGGAAGTCAAAATGCCTCTCGGTAGGAGGAAGACTGATTTTGTGTAAGTCGGTTCTTGGAAGACTTGGCATTTATATGTTTTCACTTTATAAATCCCCAATTACGGCGTTGAAGAAGCTTGAAAGACTTCGGAAAAGTTTCTTTTAGGGATGTATAGAAAACAAAGAGAATATCCCATAATTTTTGCCAAAGTTAGTATTACACTAGCCTTCTGTCTGATAAAACATTGTCTTATTTTTTTTCAGATATGGCAAACCAAGGCAAAAACCCACCATCTCCGGTAGATGAGGCTGCCGACGATGAGCTCTGTCCTCCGAACCAAATCCTTCCTATCATGAGAACAACTACATCGATTTTGGGAATTTCGAGGCGGTGCACCAAGTCATGGTCGAGATTCTCCGGGCACATCCTATTGCCTACTCGATGTCTGCATTCATGCAAGTCCCGGAGATCTATCTTCAGCAATTCTGTAACACCTGTCATGTAGAAAGACGAAACCGAGTGGAGACCATAGTTGCGCGTGTAGATCATTCCGAGATCACTATCACTCTGGAAGATTTTCGACGCATCCTACACTTTCCATCGGCGACTGACGAAGGACACCAAGCTTTCGAAGCACCACTATCTTCGAACGCTTTGGTCGCAGATTTGCATCGACTGGGACTCTTCTTTGCACCGAATTCTCGCCCATTCGAGAACCCTTCCCAGTTCGTGGTCACTATGCTCGAACCGCTATGGGCTACCCTGTTCAATATCATGAGCAGGACTCTGTCTGCGAAGACGCAAGGAGTGGATAGAGGCACTACCGCATTCTTACACATCTTCCACTCTGTTGCTTTCGGTCGACACATTGATATCGCCGAACAACTGCAGAGCGACATCGTTAGAGATGTGAAGCGAACCACCAAAGGCCACTCAACAATCCCGTGGCTAAGATTCTTCCAGTTGATTATCCGTGACTTCATGGATCGCACTCCTGCCGTTCGCCGACGCTCCGGGAACATAATGGTTCCACCTCATCCGATTCAGAGAGGCAACCTACGAAAATCTCGAGGTATTCTTCCGATGAACATTCCTTTACACGTTTTTAACATGGCAGACCAGACGGCTGAGAGTGTTATAGGGTATAGAGCGTGCCTAGGTCTAGAAGACGCAGGCATGGCACCACCAGTACCGGTACTGCCTGTCCCGCCTGCGCAACCCGTCCGGACTGGCCCTTGTACCATGGGTGCAGGGTCCCGGAGCACTAGTGGGGGTGCCTCTGGCTCGGGAGTGCATCGCGTAGACGTGAGGGGAGAACCGGGTTAGAGTGAGTAGGATAGTCGTCTGTATCTGCTCATGTTCCGGAAGCTTACCTCACCGGAAGTCCTCCTGTCGCCACTTCTAGCTCCACCGCATCAACGGATACACCAGTTGTTTCGTTTACCAGACGGCGCGCATCAAGTTCATACACTCTACGACGTGGATCACGACACCACCGAGGTCTCCCTCTCCTGAGGCCTCCCTCCACCTGTCACCCCCTCAAGCGACCGATGAGGCCATTATACCAGTCACACAAGAACCTGGACATGGCTCTACATCTACAGCTCCTGCGGTCACCGCCCCTCTCATGACGATCCTGCAGGTGACCCCAGTGGAAGCTCTTCATCCTAGGACACCGAATCCGAAAATCTGGCCGAGGGTAAAGTAGATGCAAGTGGTGACGAGTCGGAAAACACCGACGAACTCTTTGCCTCTGCGAAAGTTGATTCGGGAAAGCATGTTGATGCTGCCCTCGATATTGCAACAGTCGAGGTCGAGGAGGAAGAAGAAGAAGACGAGGGAGAAAAAGAGTTAAGTGAGGCTGAGGGTGGTGGTGAGGATTTGAGTGAAAAAGAGGCTGACGAGGAAGAGACCCAACAAGAAGAAGAGGTGATAGAATCCAAAAAAGAGACCCATGATGAAGACGTCCAAACTATCGCAGACGAAGATGTCCCATCCATATCGGATGCATCCTTGCAACTTGCATTGGATAGACACTTCAAAACCTTCACTATTGAGGGCCATGAACGCATTCCTTGCTTCCATCCGAGGACGAAGGATTTTAACCTTACCTCCGGCCTAGTTAATATCAGCACAAAGGCAACGCACACTATCACCAACCTACACGAATTGTGGGAAAAACTTGGTGAAGACGCTGACAGCCAATCAGCGCACTCGCACGCCCAAGCCAGCCATTCCACCGTCTTTCAACAGACGATGGTTTCACTTTCTCACGGGGATTTAGCACATCATCCATCGGTCACTCATTCGGAGTCGGCCGGTGTTGTACATAGCGAGCAGCTGCCCCCGCTCGCGCCTTCCTTGAGTGCACAACGTGTCTTAGAACCACTTGCTTCGACATTTAACATGTCTTCTTTCACTAGGACACTATTGGAGGGAACGACCGCAAGGAGCCTAAGTGGCTTGGCCAAAACAGACGTAGTTCTTGTGTCATCTGATGCAGTTCGAGGATCTTCTGGAAGTCCTACCTTAGCTAACATCACGCCAGCTTTTGAAGTAGGCCGACAGCCATCCTTTGTGGATGTCACATCGTCAACCAGTGTTCTAAGTGAGCCGAGTGTTAGATTACCTGGATCTGTTCCACAGGAATCGGACGGCGCCTTAAAGGCTGTCCAAGACAGTTTGGCGTTCTTGGAAAAGGAGAATAAGGAGAGAAAGAGGGAAAACGAAGAACGAAAGAAAGAGTACGACGAGATCAGACGCCAGTTAAATGGCAAGTTCGTACCTACCAAAGAAACTCCTCCAGTTTAGACTATAGTTCCCAGAGTTACCTCTCCGCTACGTCTAGCCCGACCGACACCGACTGCTCAGCTTGAGGGTTCAGGCTACAAAACCGAGGAAGAATTCAACACCTTGGTTATGTCCTTTTCAGTTGATCAGGAGAGGTTGGAAGCCAAGCTGCAGGCCAAGGAAGAACAATTACAGATCGCTCTCGCTCGCATTCAGGACCTTGAGGCAACCTGCCGTTCTCAGTCTCAGGTTCCGAAGAGACGACATGATGACGCCGATGGGTCGGGTCCTCATGAGGGGGAGGAGCGCGGGTCAAAGAGAACTCGCATCGATCTTGCTCCGTCCTCCACATCTTCTACACCAGCTTCAGCATCAGGCCATTAGCATCAGCTCCCTCGGGATCCACTTCTCACAATGTGGGGTCCCTAGGGGCCTTAGGGGATCAGCCCCTCGATATAGAGCTCGAACTAGGCTCTCACTCTCTGGATGCGTTCTTACCGGCAGACTTTGGGCCGATAGATGACGAAGCGGAAACTGCCCCATGTGATGTGATCAACATTGATACCACTAACTATGAGTTGAACGAAGAAGCTCGGAAACTACTCTGATAGCTAGCCGTCAGTTTTGGGATCATTCAGGCAGGAGAAGAGGTTATCCCCGACGAAGAGTATGACGAGTCTCTTGAGTCGGGTTCACTAGTTCAGACAGATGCTCCGCAACAGTTTCTAGATCTCCCACAAGTCATCCAGCTACAGTGGGACCATACCACCATTTTCAAACTTTTCTTGAAAGAGACCTTCCAGAGGATCTTTCAAAGAGGGAGCATTCACATATGGTCTCTCGCTGTGAAATACGAGATCTCCCACATCGAGCCGGAACGACGCCGAATAGCCTACATCAATGATCGAGAAACCAGTAGTGCGACGAAGGGAAGCGAGAGAATTAAGAGAAGATTCATCAAAGTGAAGGACGTCAGACCCTACCATCACGGCGAGCACACGTTTTCCGAGTTCTTCTGTTTGATATACGGGGACGTCGGATTAGAAGAGTTTAGCTTCAAGGAGGCCGATCTTGACTCGATAGACTTGGAGAACATAACGTTCCTCATCGATTACCTTCAGGTCCCATTCTCCGCAACAGATTCTTCGTCAGCGGGCTTGAAGTGTTCAAGAAGTATATACGTCACTCCGTCAACCTCGCTCGAGTTACATATTATTAGTTAGCTATTGAGAACAGGTCTCCCCAGGTAAATCTTCTACCTCTGGTTCTTTCACTTGACCTGATTCGTCAGTATTTTCTCTTCTGTCCGATCTCATCACCCGAAGAAGGGATCGTTTACCCAAACCGCAAGGGTGAACGTCGTTTCATGGGCTATAGAGAGATTTCTCATTTTTACAACGGTACTCTCATCTACATACTCAACGGTCTGAAGCACAGAATGAACAAAAGTGAGATGTCGGGTGCACAGTGGGAAAACAGGTTGATAAAGTTCAAAGATGGGGTAAAGCGGATCGAGAAGAAGCTTAAGGAAAAAATGATCTATCGTCGGTTGAGATGACTCTGAGGCTTCGACAGAGGATGATTACGACTTGGGAACAATATCTGCAGCTGTCCAGGTGGATTCCCCTTCTGAGCACTCCACCTCCATTCTAGTGATACTTTTGCTTACCTTGAACTTCTCTCCAAAGGGGGAGATTGTTAGACCCAATTTGATGTTCTCAAGAAGTTCGAGGGTCCTTTTGTAATTTACTGCTTTCCTAGTTTAGTTGGTTAAACTTTTAGTTCTCTTTATGTAAATTGTTTGTAAGCCCAAGGGGCATTTTGGTAACTTCCTTTTTTAGTCATACAAAAAGGAATGTGTGTATCCTTCTAGGGTTGTGTGTTGATTTGATGTATCAGATATTAATGCAGCAGCCATTTTTATCCTCTCCAAACATTCTTTGTGTTCTTCATTAAATACTTCATTTCTTCACCCATAAACTTTGTTTTTCACTCATATATGTTTATGATCAAGTTTGTTTACATCTTCTTACTATTTGGATTCACAGTATGGGTGGCTTGGGATCTTACCGTCAACTCTAAAGAGAAAGGTGGCCTAGATATTGGGAGCTTAAGGGCTCAAGATTTGGCTTTGCTTGCTAAGTGAGGATGGCGTTACAAGAATGAAATGGGGATCTTTGGAGAAAGGCGATCGTAGCATTGCATGGTGAAGTCGACAGTTTCATTGGGAACAATCTTATAAAGGATAAAAGAAGCACATTGAGTAAAATCAATAATTCTTCGACGTTTTTGACCCGGTTAATCTGACGATAAACAATATTTTATAAATATTTTGGGCAATGGCGATATTATTCAATTCTAGAATGATATTTGGTGTGACTATATTTCTTTGGCAGAGAGATATCCGAGATTGGCAGCTCTCGATGTTTATCAAAATTGTTAGGTGGCAGATCGAGTAAGGAAAACGAATATGGGTTTGATTTTTTCATGGAATTGGAATCGTAACATCAGAGAAGGAAGGGAAATGGTGGGTGTAGAGAACAGTTCGGTTTTATGTCATCGAGCTTCTCCTCTCTAAAGAAAAACAGTGGTTGGATCTGGAGCCTCGAAAGTTTTGGAGTTTTCAAGCTAGCCTCTCTTCGAAAAACGTTTGATGATCTTACTTACGAAGGGGAAAATTCTTTACGCACTGGAATAGTAAAGTGAGTTCAAAGGAATTCGCTCTAAAGACGCTTTTAATCGCTCTGCTGGTGCGATCTGGTCCAGAGGTTGTCTAGTCATCTCGGTGAGGAATTCCGCTATGCCGCCATTCACCACTTGAGGCTCATTTTAAACAGGTACCCACAAAAGACAACTTGAGAAGGAAATGAGTAATGCTCATAAACGATATATCTCCACTCTATAAGGGTGTTCCGAAATCGCGGGATCATATTTTTGCAACATGAAGATTAGCGGTTGAGTTTAGAGTCGGAGTAAACATTTGGCGAAATACTATGAATACCAACGGAAACTCTCTAGAAGACATTTTATCGCGGTCGTTCAATCATGAAGTAAACAACAAGAAAAGGGTGATTAAGGATGTGTTGTGGCATGCTTATGTATGTGGAAAGGAAGAAACGTGGCGGTGTTTTCGAACGAGACTTCCAATCCATGGTTAGTGGTCGACGACATTCAAAGGTTTGTTTTTTTGTCGGTTACAAACATGAGCAGTTTCGGTAAGTGTTTCAAGTTGGAAGATTGGGATGTAATATAAACTTATTGTAGTGGCTAGGTGTTGTTTCTCTCACTCTGGTTGTCGTGTTCCCTTTGTTTGCGGGTTTTAGCGTCTCGCTTTCCTGCCTTTAATAAAGCTACCGCTTTAAAAACAAGTTGAAGTGGAAAATACTCATTAAGAAGCAAAGTGCACGGCAAGGCCGTAGCGTTTTTCAAAATATAAACTTAATTATATGCAAGTTAAAACTTTTATTTATATATCTTAGGTATACACAAAATGGCATTAAAATGAAATACTCGCATAAATTTATTCAATAGTAGATATTATACAACCATCTTATATAGCTTTCTCTCGAGTTCCTTTATTCATAAAAGCATACGGCTTCCAACAGCATGCATCCATGGCTATTGGCCTCATATATAACTTCTCCCAGCATCATTACTAGAATTCAAGAATGGCACCAATACGGTCGATGTAAGCCCCACTATACCCGAAGAACCCGACAAATTTACCCTTAGCCACAGGCAGTGAGAAATGTGTTCCTTTAACTCGACCGTATGGCCCGAAAGTCCATTTGTTGGTATGAAAATACAACGAATTAACATACTTTCCAGTTGTTCCACCGATTTCTATCAGCTCCTCCTCCTCATCTTTCAGAAATTTAATCTGAAAATACAAATACATTCATCATAAACTAACGTGATGCATAATAAAATAAGAATATATCATTAGTTAGTAAATTTATATTCCAAGTAAAAGGTGTAATTAATTGTCGTGATCTCACCTTTCGCAGTATACCCCCATTGCCACCATATTTAGGAGATTGGTGTGTGTCTCCGTTTTGATCTTTATAAATGAACCTGAGGGAATCAATATAGTCTCCACTAGCGATCCAAATCTCGGTAAGCTTGCTACCATTGAGTTCGAATGTCCAGCTGTCTCCACTATAACCAGCTCCCCATGGTCCAATTGTTCCAATACATTCATTAGCCTACATATGGATAAAAAAATACAATAAAGTGAAGTTGTGTTGATGATAAAGAAATTAAGTACAATAAATCATAATCCTTAGATTAATCACTTATATAATAGTTAATGAATGTTCAACTTATAGTGATAGATGTTACCATTTTCCTTATCAAGAATACTGAAAGAGAGAGGGCAAAAGTTTTTAAGTAAATTATGTTGTACATCTACCGCTAATCCCAGCAAGCCTATTTATGTATGAAAAATGTACTTGGCGATGGATTCCTTTATTTCATCTTTAATGCCAACAAACAATTTCAGAAAAATTTGTGGTAACCTGGTGGTTGTTAGGCCATCCTTACCCTAAGCAAAGGCTTAATGGCACACCCTCCGTAGGTTTCCAAGCCCGATGAACCCAAGCTTCTATCTTCCCTCTTTCCCTCTTTCTCTCGCTTACATATATATTATTTTAATAAAAAATTAGAAGGTATGAAATGTTGTGATACTTAAGGGTTCAGAGGAAAGGAAAGAATAAAAAATTAATGTGGCGCTGAGGTGGCATGACGGTATGAAATGTTCGTGGTACTCATTGTCTTAGAGATATTATTTGTTGATGTAGAATTTTCTTAAAACTTAAAACTTAATATGAAAATGAATATTACGTATTTACTTAATTTATTGATGACGTAAGAATTTATTTTTCTATCTCCATCTGTTGTATATCAAATTGTCATAGGATATGTTTGACATCGATACGACGATAAAGATAGAGATAGAAATAATTATAACGGAGTTAGATTATAACTGAAATATCTTGTTGTTATCTAACTTTAACTGATTCCTATGGTCAATGACAATTTAAACATTTCATTCTCTTCATTCTATTGTTGTTCTATTCTTTTTTTTTCATTAACACGTTATCATCACGTAGGCTCCATACTTAATATTATTCTGCCCTAAACATTTTTTATGTCCATTGCTCGACACTATTGGATGGCATGCTTTCCACAACTTCAATCCAGGTAAGTTGTTCCAAATGGCTATTTTTTGTTGTTGAACGGATTGTTGTAAAATTGTATCACTGCTGAGTTATCTCTTGCTCGTTGCCACATCCGTCAAAATTCTAGTAAGTATTCTATCAACTTCTTCAAAGTTGAATATTATGAGATCATGTTTATTTAATTTTTCAATTCTTAAGTTTTGTATAGAATACTTCTATTATATTTTTCTGGTTGATATACATAGATACATATATATAGAAAGGTTTAAATGAGAAACATAACTTTTTAAGAGAACGTGAGAAACAATCTCATTCATTCATCCGGTCAATAAAGGCGGCTTTGACTGGTCCCCCTTTAATAATCTCTACCCTCCCATGAATCGCGTCAATTCTCCGTGATTACGTCTATTGTAACCGAAGATGGGTGACTAAGATTGCTCCTCACGTTCTTTTAAATTGATATGCTTCTCGCATAAACCTTCCTATATGCAGGGGCGGAGCCACCCCATGACCAGAAGTGGCCATGGCTCCCCCTCACCAATTCAAAATTTTTATTTTTAAATTTTTATGTTAAGAAGGTTTACAAAAATCCAATGGCCCACTTATAAAGATATTAATGCAAATAAGTCAATGGCCCATTTACAGGACTATACCCAACTACTGTGGGAGTGGAACAAGTTAAAATTTCAAAGAAAAGATACTCCTTTAACATTTTTTACGGATAATAATATTTGTTTTTATGTATCTTTTTTTCCCAAATCTTTTAAGTATTGACGTTTTCAAGAAGAAACAATATAGAGATCTGTTCTATCTGTTTGTAAAAAAATAGATACAATTATGTTTTTAAGGTACTCATGCTTTTAACTATTTGTAAATCGACGTATCCAGGACAACTTTTATTACAGAACGTATATTTATAAACCTTTTCACGCTTAAAATTATGGATGCTCTTTCATTTTCTCTTGGCACCCTCTAAAAGAGATTTCTGGCTCCGCCCCTGCCTATATGTGTGTGTGTGTAGAGAGAGAAAGAGGATCATATGAGAAGCAAACCAATTTACCAGAATGCGAGAAGGAATATGAGCTACAGAAATCATTAACTAAAAAAATGAATAAAAATAGAAAATAACTTTAAAAATAGAGAGATTCATTAACGCCTTAGAATATTTACAGATTCACTAAGCGGTGTAGCTGGGAGCGGTGAGATAGTCTCAGGTGAGTTTGTTAGGATTATGTGCGAGACAGTAACAGAGTTTACCGTGTCCAATGTTATAAGACACTAGTAGGTCACACCGCTGCACACAAATTAGAGAACATGGATTTATCATAGAAATGGGAATAATTAATTTAGTATAAAATTAATTATTTGGGAGAAATAAATAATAAAAGTAATTTATTATTTAAAGATTAATTAATTAATTAAAGAGTTTTAAATGGGCTTTAAGTCCAATGGGCTTTTTTGGTTAGATATGGACATTACCATGTTTATATAAATATGGTAATACCTATCAGTTCCTGAATTCATTCATTCATTCAATCATAATTCCTTGAAAGCCAAGAAAACTCTCCCTTCTCTCCCTCTCCCTCTGATCGGCGATCATAGCCTAAAAACAACAGACAGTTGTTTTTCTGATAAATCTCTGGTGGTCTAGCAGCTCGTTCTCAGATCGTGTCAGTAGCGGTGTATCCCCTGCTCACAGTCCAGAGTGTTATTCGCAAAGGTAAACGATCTAAACCCCCTTATTTGTGTCTGTGTGGTTTGGATTGGATCCGGCTCTTGGGGATCTGTTTTTGTTATCCGCTGCGCGTCTGTACGCTAGGATCCCCAACAGTGGTATCAGAGGCACTTTCCAAAACCCGCAAATCAGGTTTATCTGCGTATTGTTTTGATTAAAAATTCGATTTTTATGCGTTTAGAGTTTTTGTTTAAATCGGATTTTTGATCAAAAGTGAAACGACGGAAGTTAGCCGACCGAATCATCGCAACCACCAGTAACCACCGCCGGCGAAACCATAGTTCGTGGCGGCCGGCGGCTGTCGATCGAAACAACCACCACGCCGCGCCACAGACGGTGGTCGCGGCTGTGGTCGATGAATAACCACTACACCACGATTGTGGTGGCGGTGGCGGTGGATCACGGTGGCAACGGTAGTGTCGAATTGCAACCACCACACCACCGTTCGTGGTGGTGGTGGCATTGATTGAATCGATCGAAGGCGGGAAGCCACACCACACTCGCGTGGTGGTGGCGGACGCCGTCTGTCCAACCGCAGCCGGCGGTGGTGGCCCTTGCTGCCATCGTCGGCGGCAACGATGGTGATGACGGTTCGATGATCGCCGAAGTGGCGATGGTGGTCCGATGGCCGCTGTCGTTGCGACGGTGGTGGGGATTTGGTTGTTCGTCGCCGATCGGCGATGGTGGTTGTAACCGCTGTCGTCGACGGCGGCGATGGTGGTCGATTAACCGCTGCCATCGCAACGGCGATGGCGGTTGTTATTTTCGATGGCGACGGCGACGGTGGTGGCTTGCGCTGCTGCTGTCGTCGTTCGTCGATGGTGGTGGCGAATGGTGGCAATGGCGGCACAACTGTGCAACCATCGCCACAGAATTGTAGCCCACGCAACACGCTCGCGCCACGAGCAAATTGGCTTGCGCCGCGAGGGTTTGCTGTCTGGAAGGTCACCACGAGCCACAGGCTCGCGCCGCGAACAGACTGGCTCGCGCCGCGAGCGAAGCCTGGTCATGACCAGTTTGCGTCGTGAACAGTCAGGCTCGCACCCCGAAGTAGCTGTTGTTTGCGGTTCGTAATACGGATAAGGGTTATCCGAAAAACCAGATAGGTTTGGAACCCTAGAGATAATTTTATCTGCTTGATAATTAAAATTAAATTAAATTATCTTTTGCGTCATAGTCAAACCCTTTAGACCCATGGTTGCTTTTTCGTATGTTTTATTTAATTTAATTGTTACAGGAGGCCTGCGTGCCATTTACAACCCGCTTTTGTAATGCAATTTTTCTTTATAAATAAAATAACCGAAGAAACCTGAAGACGGAGCCAAGGAGACAACCATGGAGCTTGGAGCCAGTGGGAGCGCCGAGAAGTTTTGTCCCTTAGGAATAAAGACCGTCGTTTTGTGTTGGCTCACGAAACGACAATAGTTAAGGGTTTTTGACTATGACATATTTTTATGCATGGTTGTTTATATTTATCAGTTATATAAATTGCGTGGTTGTTTTAGTTACGTAGTTTTTAAATATAAACGCTTTTTAAAATTAAATGTTTTAAAAGTAAAATTGGATACAAATACAGTTTGTGTTTGGATCCAAAGTTTTTGAAAACTGGCATTTATGACCCTTGTTAAAATCATAGATTAGTAAGTGCAACCCACTTTAGGGGCACCTCCGGTGTAAGGTACATAGGGCGTTGTAAGTGCACACACTATGAACGCCCGTGTTCAAACCGAAACTGGAGGGTGACAAAACTCTGCGAATTATCTCCGGGTGGTACCGGCCAGGGTTTGTCCAGGTCCCGGGTGGTGTAGTGTATTTTGGTAATTATTTATTCACTGGGTGGTACCAGGCCAAAATGCACTAGAGGGACTAAATATGCACGGATTATATATCCGATGTCCCGACGATCTAGAAGTCGTATTAAAATGCGATTGGTATAGTTTTACCTACCATAAATCGCATGAGTCGGTTTGACATGATCACATGCTTCCGACACATGTGAAATATGGATTCTAGTCTAATAAATTTATTTTAAGGGTAATAATTTATTAGAATTTTGTAATTATAAACTAAAATTGGAATTTGTTCTTAATTTGTAGATGTCGAAATCTGTAATTCCGTTTTATACCCCTGAGGAATCCCTAAGACTCATCAACTGTAAATGGAAGCTTACAGGCCAAAATTTTCCAGTTTGGAAAATGCACCTTGACAATGTCTTGCGTGCACAGGGTAAGCTGTATGTTCTGGAAAAACCTGTTTCACGACCAGAGAGTAATTCTCCCGAGAGGGATTTTACTCAGTACTTTAAATATCTGGCAGATGAATCGGATGTAATGTCCATTCTGATTTTCTCAACATCACCCGAGTTCACGGGAGATTTAAGAGTTAAATCATGTCACCAGGTTGTGAAAGATATAGAGAACCAGTTAGGTCTCTATAAGCACACAGGTAAACTTGTGATCATGCAAGAGATTTTTCACTGAAGCTGAAAAAGGGTCAGTCAGTTAAAGACCATCTTATTGAAATGAGAAGGCTCTTTAAATGTTTATCGCGTTTGGGGTACAAGATGACTCAGGAAGAGTTAGTGTACCTCATGTGGTTTTCCCTCACGAAAGAGATTCAAGACACAGCTAGTGCCTATATGAAGGAACCAAAGAAGGACGTGGATAAAGTTCATGAAGATATTCTGGCCAGTTTAGAACCAGTACCGGAACCTGCTGATCTCATGGATACTGATGTGATTGATGAGCTGGGAGATCTGAGTTGCCAAGAATGCGGCAGCGAGGATATTTGCGAGCACTCGATGAATATCGACCAGATAGAGATCGGTTTACCCGATGCTCCAGGTATCTTTATGATAGATTGCTTAATCACTTCTTATGAATCATGGGTAATTGATACAGGCAGTGGTAACCACATTTGTAATCATTTACAGGGATTCACTAGAAGAAAGACTTTGAGGAAGGACCGTTCGAACCTACGAGTTGGCGAAGGCACTCCGCTGATTGCTGAAGCTGTAGGATCTTATAGTCTTAGTTTACCCTCGGGTCTAGTTTTGGAACTGGATAATTGTTATTATATTCCAAATATGATTAAGAATGTTTTGTCTTTTGATTTGTTAGTAGACCAAGGTTTTTATTACAAATACGATTATAAAATGATTTCTGTCTTTAAAAATAATATCTTCTATTTTAAAGCAACACCTGTGAATGGTTTATATACAGTAAATCTGCAAGACAACAGTAGTGAAATCTATCATATAAGTAAACGATCCAAGGACATTGAGGATCAAACTTACCTCTGGCATTGTCGTTTAGGCCACATAAACAAGAAACGCGTTGAACTACTCCTAAAAGGAGGTTTTCTTGGAACTTTTGATTATAAACCTTTTGATAATTGCGAGTCTTGTTTATCTGGCAAAATGACAAAGCAACCTTTCAACAAAGAAAATGAAAGGGCCACTGACTTGTTAGAAATAATTCACACAGATGTGTGTGGACCATTTAGTCATGTGGCAAGAGGAGGATACCGGTACTTCATTACCTTTACTGACGATTTCAGTAGGTATGCTTATGTCTATCTTATGAGACATAAATCTGAAAGCTTTGAAAGATTCAGAGAATTTCAGAATGAAGTACATAATCAACTTGGCAGAAAGATCAAGTTTTTACGGTCGGATCGCGGAGGCGAATATCTTAGTGACGAGTTTGACAATCATCTGATGGAGTATGGGATTGTATCCCAACTCACACCTCCGTATACACCTCAGATGAATGATGTGTCAGAAAGGAGAAATCGTACTTTACTTGATATGGTACGAACGATGATGTGTCACTCTATGCTGCCAATGTCATTCTGGGGACATGCGCTCGAAACAGCAGCACATATACTGAACAGAGCACCAACAAAATCGGTAGAAAAGACTCCATATGAATTATGGAAGGGTAAGAAACCCAATATATCTTTTCTAAGAATTTGGGGTTGTGAGGTTTACGTCAAACGACCCACCTCAGAAAAACTCAAGCCCAAATCCGACAAGTGTTTCTTCGTTGGATATCCCAGGATCACCGTGGGATATTATTTCTACAACCCTGAAGAGAACAAAGTTTTTGTTGCTCGAAATGGAAAATTTCTGGAAGAGAAGTTTCTCAGTTCTGGGAACACCAGAAAGGATGTAGATCTACAGGTAGTAGACAAAGAAAACACCACACCAATTGTTGAGCCAGAAATTCAACATGAGAATGTTGAACCTCAATCAGAACCGATTGAGGAAGTGCAAACACAGGACCTTCGCAGATCCAGTAGGGTAAGACAAGAACAGGATAGGTATCTTGGGTTTCTAGTTTCTCAGGACAGTAGAGACTTGAATGAACCAACATCCTATGGAGAAGCTGTGTCAGGCAATGAGTCTGAACAATGGCAGGAAGCCATGAAGGCCGAGATGCAATCCATGTACGACAACCAAGTTTGGGAGTTGACTGATTTGCCACAACACTATAGAGTTGTTGGACGCAAATGGGTTTTCAAGAAGAAAACCGACATGGATGGGAATGTACACACTTTCAAGGCCAGACTGATCGCAAAAGGATTCACGCAAACTCATGGTATCGACTATGATGAAACTTTTTCACCAGTGGCTATGCTAAAGTCCATTAGGATTCTTATGGCCATTTCAGCGTACTTTAACTACGAGATCTGGCAAATGGACGTCAAGACAGCCTTTCTGAACGGAAAGTTAACAGAAGACGTCTATATGGAACAACCAGAGGGGTTTGAAGATCCTAAGAATCCTAATAAGGTGTGTAAACTACTAAAATCCATTTATGGACTAAAGCAAGCATCTCGAAGCTGGAACTTACATTTTGATGAACGAATCAAAGAATTTGGTTTCACCAAAAGTGAGTTCGAGCCGTGTGTCTACACTAAGTTCAGTGGGAGCGTAGTAACCTTCATGGTCTTGTACGTAGATGATGTTCTACTCATAGGAAACGATGTTCCAACTTATAGAGTGTAAAGAGTTGGTTAAGCAAATGTTTCCAGATGAAAGACCTTGGAGAAGCCGCTTATATACTTGGCATAAAGATCTACAGAAATAGATCTAAGCGGCTTATCGTACTTAGCCAAAGTACGTACATTGATAAAATCTTGAAGAAATTCAGGATGGATGAATCCAAGAAAGGATTTATCCCGATGCAACATGGCATAGTGTTAAGTAAAACACAATGTCCTGTTTCTAGTCAAGATCAGGACAAAATGAAATGGTTCCATATGCTTCAGCAATTGGATCGATTATGTATGCCATGTTATGTACCAGGCCCGATGTTGCTTACTCAGTAAGTGTTACAAGCAGATATCAACAGAATCCAGGAGAACCTCACTGGGTGGCTGTCAAGAACATTCTCAAGTATCTGAGAAGAACGAAAGACATGTTCTTGGTCTTTGGAGGATCTGAGGATGAAATCAGCGTCACAGGATATTCTGATGCTAGTTTCCAGACCGACAGAGATGATTTTAGATCACAGTCGGGTTACGTCTTTACCCTAAACGAGGCGCGATCTCGTGGAAGAGCTCGAAGCAGGACACGATTGCAGATTCAACTACAGAAGCAGAGTACATTGCAGCATCTGATGCGGCAAAGGAAGCTGTCTGGCTAAGGAATTTTCTGTCGGATCTCAGAGTGATTGCCAGTGTCTCTAGACCGATCGATATATTCTGTGATAACTCGGGAGCCGTGGCGCAAGCAAAGGAACCTAGAGAGCATCACAAGTCAAGACACGTGCTCAGAAAATATCACCTTATCCGAGAGATCATTGGAAGAGGGGATGTGAGAATATGCAAGATTCCAACAGAAGAAAATGTCGCAGATCCGCTGACAAAGCCACTAGCAAGGGTGAAGCATGAGGCACATGCAAATTCCATTGGGATGCAGTACCTGGAAGCCAGTAGCTAGTTTTTAGTTTATTAATTATTACTATAGTTTAATTTTGAACAATACAATCATGTAAATTTTACAGTGTGATAAAATAAATGGAGGTTTAATTCATGACTGTTCTAAATTAACTATTTTTCGCATATTTAACGTATCCATGATTTTTACAAAGCTTTGTATGAAATCAAAATTTCCGTAGCCACTTATTGAAATGGGAATTTCAATAGGGAGTTTAACGCTATTATGAATACTTGATGATTTATTCGAAGTAAAGAATAAAAGCACAAGTGATGTGACCAAGTATTTATAGATACTCATCAGAGTGTTTGGGTATTGGAAGTGACCAGTAATCAAGCCTGCTTCATGGAGCCTCAGTCATAAGCATTGACTTGATAGGTTGTCCTTAGACCTGAGATACTTGGTCTAGGAACATGAGGACTGCTGTACTCTTAGCATGTCCTAACGCTGCACCGTAACAGGGCGGCCATACGGGACGTGACTAGATGCAGCGGAAGCCGTGGATCCAAATGCAAGTAGTCAAGAAGGGATTTGCACCTCTTACAAAAGAGAGATATTTCGGGCCCCTTGACGATTAAGATTGGCAGAAAACGCGTGGCCACGCTCGGATAGAATAACAGGTGTTATTTAGTGATATCCGTTACTGCAGGCAATCGAAATCAGAGTCAAGAAATACTTAATTTTAAGAAATGAATCCTCCACTCCATGTCTTAAGATCATTTTAGAAAATCGTGTGCAAAAGGAATGAACCTGTGTACAAATTCAAGCGAGAATTGTATCTCTGGATATAAGAGATCTTATAACCTGGTTAACCTAAGTGTTGGCTAGGGACCTCCTTAGGCTAATGGTAACAGTACAGTTACATGTCTAGCACAAGTGGAGAGTCTGTTAGGATTATGTGCGAGACAGTAACAGAGTTTACCGTGTCCAATGTTATAAGACACTAGTAGGTCACACCGCTGCACACAAATTAGAGAACATGGATTTATCATAGAAATGGAATAATTAATTTAGTATAAAATTAATTATTTGGGAGAAATAAATAATAAAAGTAATTTATTATTTAAAGATTAATTAATTAATTAGTTAATTAATTAAAGAGTTTTAAATGGGCTTTAAGTCCAATGGGCTTTTTTGGTTAGATATGGACATTACCATGTTTATATAAATATGGTAATACCTATCAGTTCCTCATTCATTCATTCATTCAATCACAATTCCTTGAAAGCCAAGAAAACTCTCCCTTCTCTCCCTCTCCCTCTGATCGGCGATCACAGCCTAAAAACAACAGACAGTTGTTTTTCTGATAAATCTCTGGTGGTCTAGCAGCTCGTTCTCAGATCGTGTCAGTAGCGGTGTATCCCCTGCTCGCAGTCCTGAGTGTTATTCGCAAACGGTAAACGATCTAAACCCTTATTGTCTGTTGGTTGGATTGCCGCTCTTGGGATCTGTTTGTTATCCGCTGCCTTGTACGCTAGGATCCCCAACAGAGTTCCCTTGCCTGAATTGAATGGGATTTACTGTTTTGAACTGTATTTTAAAATGCCCATTCTGTTTTCATTAAATGTTTTGACTGAAGGAATGTTTATGCTTTTATGATAATATGATGTGAATGATAATTACGTTTAAGCATGCTTAAATGGTAATACATGAATTGTGTATAGACAGATATGTTGCATTAAGGGCACTGGGTACCTTGGAGCTATATGTTCCTTGGGAGTGTTACCATTTGGCCTGATCAGTCACTTGGGGTACCTCGGGACTATGTGCCTTGGGAGTTATCGATAGGCCCGGATGGGCCTGAGCTGGATTGCCACTATGTGGCGAGGTTTTCTTTGCCTGTAACACATCTACTTGATTGAATGTTTTTGAACTATGGCCAGGGGCCAGAATTGTAAAATAACCGTTTTGAGGGAATTCATAGACCCTATGGTCTAACCCTCGCTTTCCAAATCTTTTCTTGTTATCTTTTACAGGCGAGGCCCGTGGAAGTGGGAAGGGTAAGGAGAAGACTTGAAGGATAAGCTGGAAGCCTTTAGTTTTCATTTATGCACTAGATACCTAAAATTTTATATTTCAGCCGTGGAGGGTTGTTCCACATGCAATTATACACGTTTCTTTTGCTTGATTTTTAGTAATATTTCCGTTGCGTTAGACACTGGGATTATTATTGCGTTATTTATCTGTTTGGGAAATTGGGGTGTTACAATATATATATATATATATATAGAAATAGGTTCAAACAAGAACAAACCAATTTGCAAGAACAAAGAAACCAACCTAAATTACATATGATGTAGGCCCATGTGGTTCCCCATAATAAAAAATTATATATGATTCAGGTGGATCCAACCACTAAATCATATATGATTTTTTAATATGTGACACCCACCATGGGCCCACATCAATGTATGGCTACAATTCTTCTTTGTTCTTGCAAATAAGGTTGGTTCTTGTATGAACCTGTCTTATATATATATATATATATATAGAGAGAGAGGGGGAGGGAGGGAAAGTTCAACTGTGAACCACTTTTTGGTTGTGAACGTGAGGACAACCGAGAGCGCGACACGCGGCGACTTTGAGTGTGGTCCCCCCTTTAATTCAATGCCCTCCCATGAATCGCGCCTAGTCACCCGCCGTGGACTTGATGTGGCGCCTAGTCATCTGCCACATGTCGCACTGCAGGGATCGTCGCTACTATCGACGTGCAGTCGACCTATCCTCACGTTCACAACCAAAAAGTGGTTCACATTTGAACCCTATATATATTTATATATAGAAAAGTTTAAATGTAAACCACTTTTTTCATTTTGAACGTTAGGACAGCCGAGAGCACGACGGCCACATGGCAATCTGAAAAACATACGACTAAACTTTATGCATATTGCATAAAACTATCATTCAGACTAATAAAGCTTTATGCATAAAGCTTAGTCGCACTCTGACGCGGGCAACTTAGCGCGCGGGTTAGCTTTATTCAGTTTGCATAATAGCTTTATGCTGTATAATAAAACTTGAATGAAACTAACCTGCGAGATTTATGCAGACTGAATAAAGCTAAGCCGCGGAAGTCAGATTGTTACGTGACGCGCTCTCGGCTTTCCTGACGTTCACAATGAAAAAGTGGTTTACATTTGAACCCACCCTTATTTATATAGTCGAGATCGGCCACGTGACAATCTGACTTGCACGGCTTTAGCTTTATTCGTCTGTATAAAGCTATTATGCAGTATGAATAAAGCTTAGTCGAGTGCGTTTCAGATTGCCACGTGGCGTGCTCTGAATTGTCCTTGCATTTACAATGAAAAAATGGTTCATATTTGAACTTTTCTATATATTTAACCAAAGCGTATTAATTATTTTCATTTTTAGATTAAAATAATTAAATAAATAAAAATGGATACTGAAATAATAGCGGAAAAAAGTAAAGAAATCACATAAAAGATAATTATTTGAATTTACATGCGTTTTATTTTGATTTAAATATAATTACCCAAATTTAATAACCACGTCCTTTTAATTTCTTTTCTTTTAACTAGACTTTTTGACCATATAGCTGTTTTTTAAAAACTTATTTACCAAATGGGTGTTGTTTTGAACTTATTTACCAATTAGGGGTATTTTTCTAATTTTTACCTTTTTCTAAAATACACGGTAAAAAAAATAACCCTAGAAATCGATTGCAGAGAAACCAATACGCTCATCATCGCCTCACTACTCCTCGCCGCCGATCATCACCGCCGGCAGCGACGCCGCCGCTCATCACCGCCGGCAGCGACGCCATCTGTTATCCCCTAATTTCAAAGATCGATCGTTCTCTGCGTCGTCGATTCATCGCCATCACTCCGTTGATTAGGTAATCAAAAGCATTGTTTTTCATCGGAATACAAAAATTAAGTTGTTTGATTGATGTTCTTCAACCTCATTTATCGTTTTATAGATGCATCTATGGTTTTAATTTAGTTTTCTAAAGTTTTTTGTTGTTGATATTTACTCTTTTGAGCGAAAGATGATGCAAATTATATAGAGTTATACAAATTTTTGGTTCTGATGTTTAAATGAAGTAATCATTCGCCTTTTGAAAGTTAATGGAGTTATATGTATAAATTAAAGGATTATAAATAAATAAATAAATATATATATATATATATATCTTACTTGTATTGGTTGTAGAAATAAACAGTAAAACAAAGTAAAAAAAAAGTAGTGAAAATTACAAAAAAAAAAATTTAAAAAGGTAGTAAGAAATAGAAGAAAAAAAGAGTAGTAAAAAACACTTTCAAAAAGCAGTAAAAAAACTAAAAAATGGAAAAAACCTTCTTAATTAGAAAATACCCCTAATTGATAAATAAGTTTAAAACAACATCCATTTGGTAAATAAGTTTTTAAAAAACACCTATTTAGTCAAAAACTCCTTTTAACTATAAAAAAAAGTATAAAAAGTTACCGTTTATTATTTATTAGCTTATTATATTTAGATATATTTAATTTAATTGTAGATAAGTGCACTACCGAAGTTCTGTCCCTTACGTATTATTTACTTACGGGAGCCTATTTTGACTTATTCATAAACGTATTTACTCATCTTTATTTAATTAGATCTATTAAACCTATTTTTTAGGCTTATCCGTCCTTCAAAACTTGACAATCCTTCAGTTTTCCATTATGTCTAGAAGTCTTTTCGTTAAGAAATTTACCAAAAGAACTTATTGTTCTTTGATTCAGCTAAGACCATCCACAATGGTTTTACCTGGTACTAATGGTACTAGCTGCTACGTCAGTGCCACATCAACTTATTAATACCTAACTAATTTTCACCAATTTATCCATACCGATACCAACTCCATACCAATTTAACTTATTAATTAAAAAAATAAAAGAAAAAGAAAAGAAGAGAGAAAGAAGAGAGAGATAGAGAGAAATGTGGGGTGGGGTGGAAACTCAACGGTATAGCCATACCGATTTACTCTCCATACCGGTGGTACCAATTCACCCACGGCGGTGTTACTGGTGGTACCAACTGGTACCGGTACCCATACCGGTGCCCACTGTTGATGGTCTAAGCAATTGATCACCATGCTTTTCTCTTCGGTCGCAAATGATGTATATATTAATTCAGTTGTAAACCAAATAACATATATTGCAAAGATGAACTGAAAATCCAAAATTTTCTATTCAACCACAAGGGCAAATTTTAGCAGTTAGGTAGGTTCTGGGACCTACATAACTTTTTGATTTTATTTAGAACCTATATAATTTTTTTGGGGATTTACCTTAAAAAGTTTTTAGAAAGCATGTTAAAAATTTGTTTAGTAGATCAAAGAAACTAAAACTTTGTTGTTGTAACGGATAACATCGTATACTATGTATAGAAGTGTTGTCCCAATAATAAAGAAATGGAGGAGAAATGGATTGAAATCAACGAAATGATGATGAACACAAAGCTTCAAAATGCATCAATGGAGATGTATATAATATTGCAATAAAGAGTAACTTTTCCAAATGATTAAGCATTCATCAATAAACCCTAAACCATCTCATTCCTTTTATAGGAATGAGGCAAAATACATAAAAGTCATAAACGGCCCCCGAGGTTCCAAACCTCTAAACAAGGGCAATACAAAACATAAATTGTTCACAACTTAAGGACTTAAACTAATAAAGCTGTAAAGATAGACCTTCTGACTCTTCCCAACAAAGAGGTCTAACAATCTCCCCCTTTGGGATGAAGTCAGAAGGGTGGTGGTAGCTCCAATCCCGGTTCCCACTTGGACATCTGCACGAACTCATCCCAATCTCCTATTATCCTTGTCCTCATCTTCATCGCGGCTTCGACCCGGCGACACATCAGCCTCTCCTTCAGTTTGCGCTCAATCAGGTTCATCGCCTCCAAAATCTTGCCCTTCCCATCGATGATCTTCCGCCCAGGAATCTGATCTGCCAGAAGTCTGCTTTGCATCCCATTGTAGACGTAGAGTAGAGTGCCGTCGCAGAATTTTGCAAGCTCGCTAAAACGCATAAACTTGCGTTCCTTTTTCTTCCTGGTCACGTAGAGGACCCCATGTTCCGGTACCCTGGTTGGCATGTAAGGAAGGTAAGCATCAATACCGGGCACTTGCAAGTTTGGACGGAGAAGGTTGACTTTAGGCTGGCGGCTCTCAATGGCAAGTTGGTAGTCCGTCACACGTGCAAGAGTGACCGCATGATGAACATACTTCTTCAGAATCTCGGTGCCATCACGGTAGTAGTCGAATCGAAGGATTGGGCCTTCCAAATACTTGATGATCGAGAGGAGGTCTTCAAGGTGAACCCGGTCCAGATCTGCTTCAGTGAACGTCCAGTTCTGTAACTCTCCCGCAGGAATGCCGGTCCCGTACATGCGAACATCCCACTCGAGGAATAACTGATGTCCGTGTTTGTAAGGACGAATACCAGTTACCTTCGTGAATCGACGTCGGATTCTTTGACGTCCGTGGGTCGCCCAGTTGCACTTCCTTTGGTGGACGTATGCAGTTCTTCTTCGCAGGTTCTTGATGTGGGAGATCCCGAAGAAGACCTTTCGAGACCATACATGTAGTTTCTCTTGCTGGAAGATCCGGGTGAAAGACTCCTCGAGGAACGGCCTGAAGATGACCGTATGGTTCCAGTTTAACTGGATGATGGTAGGAGCGGAGGATTCTGGAGTTGTTGTGGAGATCGTTCGTGGAGCTTCAGGAGTGGGGAACTCAATCGTGGAAAGGAGGTTGTCGTAATCTGTGTCTCGGAGGATGTCGTCCCCCTTCTGAAAAATCTGGAGGCTTTGGGCGAGCGACCGAAGGATTCTCCGGGCTTCTTCCGGAATCTGGATCTCTGATAAGTCTGTCGGTGCTGCTTCCGGGGGAACGACATCAATGTCAGCTGTCTCGGTTAGATGAGGGAATTGAATTACCTCATCTAACGGGATTGACTCATAATGCCAATCCGACACATCAAGGGTCTCCGTGTCTGAATCTACGTACGGAGTATCGGCGGCCGACTCTGATGGACCGCTTGACGGAGCGGTGGTAGAAGCTGGAACGGAGGACGAGCCGGAACCAGAGGCAGATTGGAGGTCGATGCGGAGCCGTTTGGAAACCTGCACCTCCCCCTCATGAGGACCTGGTGCCGAGTCATCAGGGTCGTCATGCCTCCGTTTGGAAGGCTGAGCCTGAGACCGACACGTGGCCTCTAGTTCCCGTATACGCTGCTGGAGCATCTCTATCTGGGCGTCTCTCTCTCGAAGCTGAGCGGATAGGCGATCATTCTGCGTTGTGTACGAGGAAATCAGGACCGCATGCTCCGCTTCCGTGACATATCCAGGAATGTCAGGAAGATTGCCCGAGGTAGGAGGTGGAAGTCTGAGTACATCTTCTAACTGTCGGGGAATCGGAACTTCGGTTGACGGGGCTTCCACCGAGTGCTTGCCCTTGATCCGCCGTTTGAGCTCATAAAGCTCCTGATCCCGGTCTTCTTGAAGCTTTCGTGATGCCTCAAGATCTGCCAACCTCTTCTTCTCTGTCTCGGCCAAGGCATGCTCCAACGCCTCAACCCGTGCATCCCTAGCCTTGTTGGCTTCCTCCATCGCTAGCATTCGTGAGTGGACGACTTTTAGGATGTCGTCCAAATCCGTCGGACCTCGAAGTCACGTTGGTACTGGGGTGGTTTTAGGGATTCCACCCGAATCCGTCAGGCCTAAAAGCCTCGGTGTTGCGTGAGCGTCTTTAGAGACTTCGCTCGAGTCTGTCGGACCCGGTCCCAGTGGTGCAAAACCCAGAGCTGCCTGAGCTCCGGTTGTCGAGAAGAGTCCTACTGAGGTGCTCTCTCGGGCTAATGTCACCGCTGGTGTGATGTTGACGATGTCAGGGCTTCCGGTGGATCCTCGAAGGGCGTCTCCTGACGCACCAACTCTCCCTGTTCCGGTGGAGTCCCATGGGATCTCCGCTTGTGTCACCGAATATCGTGGCCTAATGATAGAAGGGATCGTATACGTCCCGGGAAGTGGCTCTACGACTCTAGGTGCACTGAAGGAAGTCGAGAGGTGGGGAAGTTCCTCTCTTATCTCAACACCGGCAGATTCCGAATGAGTGGTCGGTGGAAGTTGTGCTACATCCCCGTGTGAAACTGAAACGACCATCTGTTGAGAGATGGTCGAGTAGGTGGTTGAGGTGTGCAAATGCGCTAGTTGGCTGCTAGCGTCTTGACCAGACACCATAGGGTGCCCGGTCTCGATGTGGGTTGCCTCTCTGTTGGTTTGACTCTGGGTAGGGGGACTTCCGTTTCTAACCTATGCGGCTCTTCTTCTCCGCCTCCTTCCTGAATTTGAGCCCACGGCTCGTCTAACTGGACCTCTACCTCTTCGGTCTCTTTTGCTAAACGCTCTCTCTCTTCCTCATCCTCACTATCTAGCCTACCCCAACTGGTAGCAACTTCGGCTTCTCCTTCTTCCTCATGACCGACAGTCCGGTCATCTGATGCTAGATCCCCGGCCAAAACGGGATCTTCAGACATCCTGTCGTCGTTGAAAGATGAGGTAGCTTCATCAACATCAAACATCTGGGCCTTCCCGCCCTTCGCTGGTTCGGTCTCCTGGAACACTGAGTCAGATCCGTAGTCAAGCTTCTCGGATTCTTTGGCCTCGTCATCATCCTCACGACGGTCAGATGGTGTGTGATCAGAAGACTCGTGACCGTCGGAGTCATCTCCGGAAGGATCTCCAGATGGTTCGCCGGTTTGTTGTTGGGTCGCGTCCATATGAGGTGGAGTGGGGAAGTGTGCTTGTTCTTGTGGGGAAGCTTCCACTTCCTCACCCACTTGTTCGGTTTGTTGAGGCGGCGACAGCGTGCGGCGTTCCTCAGAAGACGAGTGCACTGGTGATTGTTGGAGCGTTCCCGTGTACTGCTTGACCAGGTAGCCACGCATGATATCACGTTCAACGGCAACGTGTGTCGATTCTTCGACGTATGTGCGAGTGCGTGCACGGCGAGCCCAGGCTTGAGTGGCTCTCAGATAGGCCTCGGCACCTTCGATGTGAGGAGTGGCGGACGTACGAACAATTCTACCCGCTTCGCCCCTTACATCAACGCTCATAACTCCCGAGCCAGAAGCTCCCCCACTGAAGCTTTGGCCCGCCGTGCCAGTGGCACGGCTTCTACGAAGGACGAGTTGCGCGTTCGGGGAAGGGCTCCTCGGTTCTGAGGAGTCCGTGGATGCGGCTTTTATGCCTATAGACACACGGTATAATCTAACGCTATCAGCCCTACGGTCCGCCATACTCAACACATTTTAAGGGATAGGCATTTCTACCTGGCCGGGTCGCAGATTCCTCCTGTTCATCCTTCCGATCTGTTGACTCTGGAATCGTGGGTGGCCGGATCTGCACCTTACTGTCTGATTGTGATCCATGTGATCACGGATGATGATGCTGAAAAACCGCATCCAAGGGATGGAAGTGTGGCGGTTCCTTGCAGGGCCTGCCCGGACGTCATTGACGATGTCCAACTAGAGTTGTCGAGCAACATCAATTCGCCTTCCGTAGGCGACGGAGTGAATCACGTGCCACATGTGAGTTGTATCCCTATCCACGCCATGAGTCTTCGAGGACAGTGTGCGGTTCAGGATGTTGAAGACGGAGAACCAGATGGGAGGCAGCATCCCTTGAGTTACTTGAGAGATCCCGTTCAGTCTCTGATTTGGATTGACATGGACCCCGAGCGCGAGAACCTCGCTGAAGAGTTTGGGGCCGGAAACTAGTGGCTCGAACGGGGCCTCGGGAATGGCGGCCGGCAGATGAAGGATTCGTCTTAGATCCTCCAGGGTGATAGTCAGCTGGGTGTGGTCTACACGGCCCACGATGGTCTGCACTCCATCTCTGGTCTCTACGTGAGATGTCTTCACGAACTGCTGAAGGTACAGCAGTGGTATGTCGACAATGGTCTGCGTCGCGTAAGCAAGGGGATGCGCCTTCAGGATCTCGAGTACCACCTCGTCTTGAACAACGAAGTGAGCTAGGTCGACATACTCGTTGTTCTGGTTGATCTGACGGATGTCGTCCGGTGAGATGAGCGCTTGGTCAGCGGCGTTGTTGATCGGGGAAGGAGGAGCGTTCGGTTGACGAGCCATTTCTGTCAAGTCAAAACCATGAAACGGTGTTAGTAAGTGCTTTGATAGATGCTACGAGAAAAAGACTATACCCTCGACTAGGCGCGAGTCGGAAAACCTCGAAAACCCAAAAATGAGTATTTCGTATTTTCCGAGTCGAAAACGAGCAAACACACGAGGGGAGGTTTTCCGATTCGGAAAACATGGTTTTCCGATTCGGAAAACATGGTTTTCCGATTCGGAAAACACTCAGCACTTGGAAAAATAAGGCATGATTATAAAGACAAGTTTTCCGATTCGGAAAACATGGTTTTCCGAATCGGGAAACTTCACACTTAAAAAAATAAAGGCTCATATGCAAGATAGGTTTTCCGATTCGGAAAACATGGTTTTCCGAATCAGGAAACAATTGACTTAGAAATATTTGAAACGAGCTAAAACTTGTCCTCTTAAGTGATTCGGAAAAACTAGGAATCCCAAAAGGGAAATTCCATGTTTTCCGAATCGGAAAACTTGAAAAACATGAGGCTCAAGTTTGGATTCGGAAAACCTGATAATCCGAATCGGATTTATCTGCTTTTCCGAATCGGAAAACATTCAAGAAAACTCATCAGCTACAGATTCGGAAAACATGAATGTTCATGTTTTCCGATTCGGAAAACTCGAACCGTTCGTCTTCCAGAATCAAAAACCGACCACAAAACACAGATTTGAAGTTCTAAACTATTAGCATTCGATCTAAAACAGTAATAAACAAGTTTAGAAGCAACAATGGATCGATTTAACGCCCCGAAAGCCCATTCCAAGAAGTTTAGGTTTCGGGTATGTTTTGAAAAGTTTAGGCTTCGATCTAGACCTTAAAACGAATGATTTAAACGTTATAACTACGTAAGGGTTGATCGTTAACTTACCAGGAATCCAGAAACGTAATCGGATCGACGATTGGAGCAAAAACGTGCGATTTCGGAATCGAGCGCGAAGTGGTTATCGGGTGAGAGTTCAGAGAGAAAAAGATGAAGTTTTTGAAATTGTGAATAGTAAATCTCTAAATTTAGTATTTATATTTTTACCAAAAATTGTAACTGTGTTTGGCTGAGAAATACTTTTTGGCTCTCCTGTTTGGCTCTCTTAACCCGACTTTCACCAATTGGCAAAAACCTCCCCTGGACTTCAAGTTTTAAGAAACTTACAAACAAGTCCCTGAACTTGTAGTTTTAGAAAGTTTTCAAAACAGACCCTGGACAACAAGTTTCACATAAGTGCAACACGAGTCCCTGAACATAAGATTCAGAAAGTGGCAAAGTTAGTCCCCGAACTTGTAAGTTCAAGACATGTACTCTACCGCCCCCTGAACTTTCAAGGTCACAAAATTTACAAGTTCAGCCCCTGATCCTCGAGAAAAGGACTTACCTAGTACGTCTCAACGGGGTTTTGTGCGAGTTCTGATATGAAGTAACCAGAAGTCGTTGTGAGGTTCCACACCTACAAAATAAGGTCTAGAAAGGTATCCATTGAAGTGTGGATCCGAGAACGTTAGAGAAACAAGCAGATAAAGATATGACACTCCCCCTCGATTCATGCAGACATTCAAAGACTAGCAAAGACTCCCCCTACACACATGCATACATAAACTGAATTCCCGACTCCCCCTAGACCTCAGGCAGGGAGGTCTAGCATTCCTAATTTGCTTAGGAGAAATAAGTGACGCTTCTCATCAAACGGCTTTGTGAACAAATCAGCAAGCTGATAGTCACTCTCAACAAAGTAAAGTTCAACATTACCTTTCTCGACGTGGTCCTTGATGAAATGATATCGGATGTCGATATGTTTCGTCCGAGAATGTTGAACCGGATTCGCCGTGATCTGAATCGCACTCTTGGAGTCACAATAGATGGGAATCCTCTGCATAGTGTATCCAAAGTCGGCAAGTTGGGTTTTCATCCACAGAACTTGCGAGCAGCAGCAGGCGGCGGCAACATATTCTGCCTCCGCGTGGATAAAGATACGCAATTCTGCTTCCGGGATGACCAACTCACTAGCTTATCTCCGAGGAACTGACAAGCACCAGATGTGCTTTTCCTGTTGAGCTTACAACCTGCATGGTCTGAGTCTGTATATGCAATTAGTTCAAAACCAGAATCCTTTGGGTACCAAAGGCCAAAATCCGGTGTGCCCTTCAGATACCTAAGGATTCTTTTGACTGCAGACAAGTGAGAATCACGTGGATCACACTGGAAACGAGCGCAGACACCCGTGGAGAAGACAATGTCGGGTCTACTAGCCGTGAGATATAAGAGGGAACCAATGATTTGCCCGATAAGTCTTCTGGTCAACCGGTTTACCAGAAGAATCAGCGTTTAGTTGAAAATTCCTGGGCATTGGTGTTACCGCAGAGTTTGAACCACCGAAATCAAAGCGTTTTAAAAGATCTTGAACATATTTAGCTTGATTTATAAAAATGCCATCAGGGCGTTGTCGAACTTGAAGTCCTAAAAAGAACGCCAACTCGCCCATCATGCTCATTTTAAATTGGGATTTCATGGTGTTTTCAAACTCTTGGCACATCTCAGGCTTTGTAGATGCAAAGATAATATCATCCACGTATATCTGAACTATAATTAAGTCACTACCTGATCTCTTCAGAAACAAAGTGGGATCGATTGTACCTTTCTTGTAGCCAACTCCTAGCAAGTAGTCAGTGAGAGTTTCGTACCATGCCCTAGGAGCTTGCTTGAGACCGTAAAGCGCCTTGTCCAACACGTACACGTGGTTTCGATATTTGGGATGACGAATCCTTCCGGTTGTTCAACGTACACCTCTTCTTGAAGAACTCTGTTCAAGAAGGCACACTTGACGTCCATTTGATATACCGTCATGTTCTTGTGTGCGGCATACGCAAGGAAGATCCGACTAGCCTCGATCCGAGCCACGGGCGCAAACGTCTCGTCGTAATCAATACCCTCTTGCTGGCGATAACCTTTGGCAACCAATCGGGCTTTGTTCCGGATGATGAGTTCGTTCTCGTCTTTCTTGTTCCGGAATATCCACTTCAGCCCGATTATGGACTTTCCCCACGGTCTGGTTACCAAACGCCATACTTTGTTTCTCTCGAATTCCCAAGCTCTTCTTGCATCGCTAAAACCCAATCAGGATCGATGAGAGCTTGGGAAACACCCGAAGGTTCGAATTCACTTAGGAACCCTCCGAATAGAATCAGATTTTCTACGTTCTTGGAAGATCTCGTCTTGACAGGTTGTGAGGGACTCCCGATGATCTGGGAGGGGGGATGATCTCGTGTCCACTTTCGAGTGTGTGGAAGAGTGACATAAGCTTGTTGGTTGTTGGATGCATCGTTCTCATCTTGCACGGCCAAGACCTCTCGCTGGTTTCTACTCGATGATCCTGCTTCCAGATTAGTCTGCGGTGCTGCCTCTAACCGGGGCTCACGCACTACCAGAGCATAAGTTCTTTGAGCTGAACTAGGTGAGGGTAGCGGAGCTTCTTCCGGGATTGGTGCAAGAACAGGGTGTGGGGTCCCGTTCTCGGACGGGTTCCGGTGAGGTAGCGGATGAGGCTTCAGGGGGGGAGACCGCCGACTCTGGTGTCACTGAGTTTGTAGAAGTGCTTGAAGAAGGCTCAATGATGAAGGCATCGGATGTCACGGAAGTAGAGGTTGAACCAGCATGAGCAGGAACTACAATCGGACCCGTGAGTGTGGGTAGATCATAATCTGCGAGGTCTAAAAAGTCTAAAGCAGAAGAGTTAGTGGAAGAATCTGTGCTCGGTGGTGTGGTGAACAGTTCAGGAAATGAGGCATCTATATTACTTGAACTTGCAACAGAATAAGTTTCGGTTTCGGAAAAATCAACATTTGAGCTTTCCATGATGGTTCGGGTCGTTTGTTGAAAACCCTATAAGCCTTTGAGTTATGTGAGTATCCGATGAAGATAGACTCATCAGACTTGGGTTCAAACTTTCCCAAATCATCCCGGTCATTTAAAACATAGCATTTACATCCAAAAACTCTAAAGTAATCGATGTTAGGCTTACGCTGTTCGACCATCTCGTAGGCGGTTTTACCGGTCCGCTTAACGATCAAGGTCCAATTCTGCGTGTAGCATGCTGTTGAGACGGCTTCAGCCCAAAATGATTGAGGAACGCCAGAATGAGCCATCATGGATCTCGCTGCTTCGACTAACGTCCGGTTCTTCCTTTCCACAACCCCATTTTGTTGAGGAGTGCGCACGGCAGAGAAGTTGTGAGAGATTCCCACATCTTCAAGAAAGGATTGCAGCTTTGCATTGCGAAACTCGATTCCGTTGTCACTTCTTAACTTCTTCACCCGGCGACCCAAGAGAACTTGAATCCGCTTGATGAAGGCAATGATTCGATCAGCAGCATCAGATTTGGCTCGGAGAAATTCAAGCCAGGTGAACCTAGAGAACTCATCAACGAGAACTAACATGTACTTCTTTCTAGCTAGGCTCTCAGTTCTTGTAGGTCCACACAGATCCATGTGAATCATGTCAAGGGGATTTTTGCTGTTTGAATCCATCTTCGGTGGATGGGAGCTTCTTTTCATCTTTCCTTGCTCACAAGCAGGACAAAGTGTATCCTTGGAAAGACGAGTCTCCGGTAATCCCTTGACGAGGCGTTTTGAAACCAGCTTGTTCATGTCTTTGAAGTTCTGATGGCAAAGTCTTCGATGCCATAACCAACTGTCCTCCTTTGATGCCTTAGCGAGCAAACAGATTGCATTCCTCGGATTAGAAAGTGCTTCAAACTGAGGGTGTGTCTGAGGGATTGAACGGAAGACGGTGGAGTAAAGATTGCGTTCCTCCGTGCACTAAGGACGACGTTGTTATCTTCATCATTCACATCGCTTCCCGTATTGGAATTGCTTCACCCAGTATCCGTTGTCACAGAACTGACTGGAGCTAAACATGTTGTATCCTAACCCCTCGACATACCTTACATCTTTGATGATGTATCTCCCATCCGTAATTTTCCCATAACCCACCATCGGCTTAGGTGTCTTGTCGGCTGTTTTAACATATCCCTCAAACCTTTCAACATAGTCGAAAACGAAGGATCTCTAACCAGTCATGTGTCTATATGCACCGGAATCGAAGTACCACACATGACTGACCTGCAAGACAGATTAAGCTTGTTTAGGGACCCATTGGCAAGTGGGTTCCTTTGGGTTAGAGACAGATAAATCAGTCGGTGTAGTCCCCTTTTCGGGTTTCTCCTTAGGCGGAGGGGACTCCACTGACGAAGAGGATTTAGCTTTTCCTCTTTTTCTTCCCCTTCTCTTTCGGGATTTGACATTAGATTGAGGAGCATTGAAAGAGTTAGAAACACCATAGTGCAGGAAATTGTCAAACATAAAGCACATGTCATTGCGAAAAGTATTAAAGGCATCGTTTAAGTTGCGATTACAATTAACAACATGTTCGAATTCATTCCTACACTAGGTGGAGCATAGCCTAAACCCGCACGGCCAGGACTATGCTTCTTAGGGAAAGCAGAAAAAGAGTTGTTCCTTCCATGATGATCTTTCTCGGTGGCTTCACATTCTGTCCACCATCTTTCCTCCTCGCATCTGCATGAAAAGCAGGGTGTGAGTTAGAGGACGGCTTTGTGGGAATGGAGTTGCCACCTTTTCCAGATGATGTTTTGAAAATGTAGGTTTTGTGGAGTTGAAAGGTTGATTGGGTTGTAACTGAGAAGTCTCACCCACTTCAAAGGTACTTGAATGAAAGTCAAGACTTTTAATGGGCTTGACTGAGTTACGAGCATCGTTAGACTTTGAATGCTTTTTCTGGAGTCCATTGGGTGCGTGAGGCTTAACTGACTTTCCCTTGTCAGTACCAACACATTTTTCACCCTTAGGGTTACTTTTCTCAGGTTTGACTCAATAGGCTTCTCAGGTTTGAGAACAACATATTTTAGCTTCTTTGGAATAAAGCCTGAAGGATCATCACCTTCATCTAAAAACACCTTCAGATCATATTCAATATTTGGATCATGGACAGTCTTGGGTTCAGCTATCCTGTGGTGTGAATTGGGTGGTTCATCATCATCATCCGAGACTATAGAGCAAAGGTTTTCAAGACTCATGACTTTCTTTCTTAAAAGGGAATTAGACACCCGCTGGTTTGATAAAGATTGGCGATACATTATCCTTTCATCATGATCAAGTTCTTTTAATATTTCAAAATGGATATCTAGGAGAATGTATCGCATTTGAAGATCCGCAACCTTGATTTGGAAATCAGTAAAGGCGGAGGTTGCGGTCTCACACTCTGAAGAAAGCCTAATTCTCTCGGCATTGGCCTCGAGCAAGTCTTTTTCCAGGGTGCGAACCAGGGTGTCCTTTTCCGAGACAATTACTCTCAGGTTCAGAAGCTGATGTTGACAGGCGTCTAAGTCCATGGCCTTCAATCTAAGTTCAAACACCTCCTTTTCTAGCTTGACTAGGTCAGGACTCTTAGTTGCGGAAACATCCTCGGGTGGGATAACTAAGGTCTCTTCTGAAAAATTCATTTTCCTAGTATCATAACTAGTGTTAAGGTCGGTGTAGTTGATGGGAGGCATAGCTACTCTAGGGGTTCTGGCCTTAATGCCTTCCCATGTAGGTTCAGTTTTGGTCGGATCACTAGCCGGAACAAAGATTGGTCTATTAGAAGCGGAACTTGTGGGTGGACTACCTGAGGTACTGTTGGACGGACTTGTTGTTCTGGTAATGGTCTCACCGTTTATAACTTCCGTGTAAGTGATGGTCTGTCTAACGAATTCCTCGGTAACATGTCCTCCTACTAGGGCAGGTTTGGGCTTGGAGGCGGCCATATCCTCAAAATTATATAGATAAGAAGGTGCTTTGTCTAAAACATGGTTTTCAGATAGACCTAGGCCGGGTTTGGCTTTATAGAAAGGATTCTTTTTGGCATGCTGAGTGAGGATACTTAAAGTCTGTTCAGATTGTCCTCTTTTGAAATTGTTGTCCTCAAGCTCTTGGATTTTAGAAGACAACCTAGTTCTTTCTTCCGAAAGCAACTGGTATTTGATGGTGAGCTCTCCATGGTCACTGTTAAGTTCCTCATGGGTTTTTTGAAGACAAACAAGTTTGTTTGATAAATTGGACTCTCTAATGCCAAACTCAAGTGTTTCACGATTATAATCTATAGTCAAATCCTCGAGAGAGCTTTTGTAAATGGCACTGTCGATTCTAAATTTCGTGACGAGAGTTCTTTCCGATTGGAGACATCTCTCTAATTCACAAATTTTAGATTCCAACATTGCCACTGTATCAGTTATATCGGGAATAGTGGATACCTCAGATGGATCAATGTCTTGGTAAGTGCTTGGACTGACGGATTCAGATCCCTCAAAGTCAGCCATCAAGCATAGACCCTTCACCAAATGATCATCCTCGTCTGAACTCTCTTCTTCACATACCCAGTTCTCTTCATCAACCAGCAGAGCAACCCCTTTCTCCTTCTTCCTCATCAAGGCGGCCTTCTTCTCAAAGTAGGCGGCATCCTTGTACTTAACTGAGCAGTCTCTAGCGTAGTGTCCCAACTTACCACACTTGTAGCAAGTGGTAGTGGGACTTGCAGCTTGTTGAGGAGCGGAGTTTTGGGTTATGGGAATCTGGGGTTGATTTGACCTTTGACCTCCTTGGTCAGCTTGAACCTGTTGATCTTCCCTCTGAGCTTGCCTGGAACTGTTTCCCCGGGAATCACATCCGTTGTAGCTTCCTTTCCCGCGATTCATTCTCTCATCTGCTCTGCTGTCATTCCTATCCTGCTCAAACCCATAGCCTGGTCCTTGATCAAGCCTTCCACTCTCATACCTTCCTCCGTACCCGCCTTCATACCCTTGACGATCGATATACCCAGACTCAGGAGTGTATTGCCTTAAGATTCTTTGGTAGTTGAGGTCGGAGACCTGACCTCTCCAGTCTCCTTGATACCCTGGACCTCCTTGATAGTCTAGGTAAGTGTTGTCTCTTCTGGGTTGATCTCTGAATCTCCCTTGGTCTTCTCTGTACCTTCCTTGATCTTCTCGGTACCTCCCTTGATAGTTGCGAGAACTTCCCTGATCGTATCCCTGAAACCTTTCCCCTTGATGATAGTTTCCTCTGCCTTGATTTCCGTACTGAGCTCTATCCAGCTGGTAATGTCCTCCCCTGCCTTGCCCCATTCTGCCACCACTTGGAAATCCAGATCCCCGTGATCTGTTAAATCCACGATTTGCGTTCAACTTTTGCACGTTGTGGGAAATGAGAGCAAGCGACTCATTCACATTGAAGAGTTCTTCATCAGAAATGGTAATGATCAAAGGATCATCGGGATGTTGCACGCTCGATCCAAGGTTCGGGTTGAACTCTTGGTAGTAATCCTCTTGATGATACTGGGGAGGGATATTGTTGTACTGTGAGGGTTGGATTGGGACAGAGTTTGGTCCTCCAAAGTGTTAGGAATTATGTGCAGAGTTGACAAACCAAGTAATTACACATCCAATGTTGCAAGACACTTGAGGGTCACACCTGTGAGGACCTATAAGTCGAACAAGTTAGATGAAACCCAGAATGGGGAGTTAGGATTTATAATAGTATATTAAAAATCAATTGGGTAATTACAGTAAGAATTACCAAAGTTGGAGGATTATTAATTAATTAGGAGATTGTATATTTATTTGATAAAATAAATATATAATAGTTAATTAATAAAGTGATATATATATTATATAAATATATATATATTTATAATTATCATATGCAAATTCTTTTCCAGTTAATAAAAGGAAAGGATTTGAGATAATTATAATATGGAAACTGAATTCCTTTCAAACTGTGTTTTCTTCCCATATAAATAAGGCTTATGGGTTAAGGAATAATTAAGCTTTTCAGAAAAAAAAAACACAAATCAGTTTCTCTCCTCCTCTCTCTCTCCAATCGGCGCCGAATCTCCCCCCCATTCGGATTCCAGTTTTGTGTTTCCAGGTTTCATTCAGTTCAACTAGAAGAACAGTTCGTTAGGTCGATCACCGGTGGATTAAATCTCGAGCAATCCAGGTAAACTGATCTGAATCCAAATCATTAGGATTAAAACGATTAAAGATCAATAGGCTTTTAAGGGTTTTAGCTTTTATCGCTTCCGCATGATAAGATCGAAACAGTGTGTTTCTGATCACGTAGGTTTTATCAGTTTGATTTTAAACCTGTGAGATTTATCAAACCAGTGAGGTTCGTTAGATCTAAGTTAATCCTCGAGTCAGTTCGATCCGAGGATACCCACGAAAACCCAACAGTGATATCAGAGCCATTGTTATGAATCGTTTAGTTTTTATCTGTCTATCAGTTTATGTGAGATCCGTTAAAATATTTATTGTTACGTCTTAAGCATTATATTTATCGTTTTAATTTTATCGCTTCAATCACAAACACCCATCAAGAACACCTACCCGACGATTGGCGGTGGAACGGCGGCAGATCGCCGACCGGACCGCCAGGCCGATCGCCGGCGATAAAATCGCACCACACGAGCGCCGAGCCGGACCACCCGATTGGTGGTGGCGGCGTCGGCTACCACTATCAACCATTGAGCCGCACCACCCGATTGGTGGCGGCGGCGTCGGCTGTCAATTCGCACCACCAGCGACGGTGGTGGTGGCTGGTTTTATTCACGCCAACTCGCCAGTCAATCCGAGGCGATGGCCACGGTGGTAATTGACTACGGTGGTGGTAGTGGCTCATGGTTGTTGTCATCACCGGAGCACCACGAAACACCTGCCAGCCCCCGGCTGCCCTACGGCCACGCCAGGCGGCGGCGGCCATTGGCTCCAAAAAACGATCGAACACCGCAAGCCAAAAATTGGTCGCGATGGTGTGTCAATTGGTGGCGGTGGCGCCGTTGTTTTAATGGCAGCGGAAGCAAGTGGTGGCGGTGGCTACGGCCATCGTCGCCGCACTAGGCGAGAACCACCAGGCCGCCTACCGGCAGCCCTAAGGCTGAGCCATGGCAGGGGCGGTGGTTGTTTGCTGTTGATCGCCGTAGCAAACCACCGATTGGTGGTGGTTTCGATAGGCGGTGGTGGCGAAAGCCATACCGCCGGCTGTTGTCATCGGCGGCGACGGCGGCCTTTGCGGCTGCTGTCGTTGCGATGGTAGGCGGTGGTGATGATTGGAACCGGTGGTGGTGATGACGATTTTGATTGTTACCATCATCACCGGTAACTAGTTTGTTATTCCCGAAAGTCGATGGCGGTGATGGCCGATTACCATCGTCAAGCTACCAACGGCGGCGGTGGTTGTTTACCTTCGCCGTCATGAAACCGATCAAAGGGTGACCGTTTGTTACTATCATCGGATTGGTATCGATTGTTTTTCGAAACCCGAAGCGATAAAACGGGATTAGGATTTTTTCGATCCTCGATAGTTTTTCGAGCAAATCACGAAACCCTAATGGCCCAAGACTACCAGTTTGGTAATGGGCCTATAAGCCCAGTTTTTGGGACCAAGTTTGTGGCCCAAATAAGTTTTGATTGGTTTTTGACCCTTTTACCCAGATTAACTTATTCAAGTAATTTTATTGTTTTAGTTAAAATTTTTATAAAACCAAATAGTTAATAAGTCAAATAGGCCTAGTATTGTATTTGATAAAATTGGTCGAATCTAGATACAGTTTTAAGGCCAGTATTGTGTATCTCGACCAGTTAGTTCAAAAAAAATACCTGTTTTTTTTTTTTTTGGTAAAAGGTTGATATTTTAGATAAAATGGTTTTACTTTTATAAAATAAGGATTTATTGTTTATAAGTCTCAGTTTTTAAGAAAAAACCGTTTTTCAGCTTAAAATATTTTGGTTCATAAAACAGTTTGTTTTTGAATCAGTTATAAAACCAAGTTTTGCGATAATTAAGACAAAATAATTTTAACGGATCTAGGTTTATTTCTCGCTGTCATATTATGCTTTATATGTATGATTGATTGCGTGATTGCTTGAACTTTATATATGCATCTCAGTTTGAAATATATATATGTATGCCTAATATAGAGTTTTGCCAACTTAGACCCTTGACATATTTCCGGGGAGGCCTGCGTGCCATTTATAACCCCTTATGTAATAATGACCTTAGGATAGATGTTCGGGATAGCAAGGCCAGTGGGAGCTGCTAAAGTTCATTCTCTTACCAAAGTACTGACAAAACATGGCAAGGCCAGTGGGAGCTACGCAAAGTTTTGAAGCTTTTAGAGAAATAGGTCATTATTGGTCCTTAGGAAGTAATTGTTGGCAAAAACTATAATTAGCTGTTATGTGATTAATTGTTGTTTAATTGCATAGTTAACTGATTATTTGTGATATTTGCCTGTTAGTAGTTTTAAATGAAAAGCGTCATGAAGCAGGTATATAAACCTCAGAAATTTATGATTGCTTTATTTTGTCACTTCTTACTTGTTAGTTTACAAGTATACTAACACCTAGAGCAAATGACTATTGCAGGAGGTCAAAAGTGAAATGCCCAGAAGTTGCTGAGGATCTGAAGTACAAGTTTTTTTCGATATAAATCAAGACATTTTGAATTTATAATTTTAAAACAGTTATTTTGGATTTATGTTTTAAACAGCCTTTGGGATGATTACATTTTAGATTTATAATTTTATGGTTTTATTTTCAAAATTATTGTCTTGACATATCTGATTGTGCTTAGTATTCTTAAATACATATGATCCTAGTTGTTGCCTGTTATAATTACTTCAATAAAATCTATTAATTTGAAGTAATTTATATAAAAACTATCAAAACACACGAAATTCTATAAGAAGATGTTTTGAGAATAAAACATTTATGAATAATTGTTTTGTGATCAAATTTTATTTTAAAAGGAGAATTTAGGATATTAACTCAGATGGCGTTAATAACAGTATTTATAAAACTAGAAAGATCCCAAGTTCTGGAATTAGGATTTGACCAAATTCAGTTAAGTTTTATAAAAGAAATTCTCAGAATTAACTAATCAGGTTTGATCAAGTTTTATTATTCAAATGTTTTAAAAGAAGAATTTAGGATATTAACTCAGATGGCGTTAATAACAGTATTTATGAAACTAGAAAGATTCCAAAGATCTGGAATTAGGATTTGACCAAATCCAGTTAAAGTTTCATAAAAGGAAGTTCTCAAAGTTCATTACTTGAAATTAGAATTGACTAATCAAAGTTTTTGACAAAGTCAATAGTAAATTTTGAGTAATAGTTAGTTTTTATATAAGTAAGTGGGAGCCCAACTTATTCTCTATCTAGTCTGAGATAAAAGAATAAAAGATACAATTATTGATGTATCTCGGAATTCATAATCCAGATAGGATAAGAATTCATAAGATATAATTTACCCTTTTAGTCAAAAGGATAAAAGTTTCAAGACCCTTGAAACAAAGGTCGTGATTGACTTTAAAATCAATAGTTAAAGTGTTGGATTAAAATTCCGGTAGATTTGCCAACATTGCAAATGGAACCTGATTTCAGGTAGAAATCATTCATCTACACGGCAACTAAGGAAAGTTGTAGTTTTACATATTCAGGAACTGGAAGTTAGTCCAGGTCTCCAAGTTCATGGAATATAGTAAAAGTCTAGTTATTGTTTTAAAAGGTGTTTGCAAAACAATGATTAGCAGATACAAGTGGATTGTAAAACCAGACTTGTATTATTTGGTTATCACTTTGATTAGATTGGTAAACTTTAATCAAAGGGTTTAAACTGAAGATAGGTGATACTTCATTTTAGACCAGTATCTAACAAACGTTAAATAGATATTATGAAAGTTATTAAAGAAAAGACATTTAATTTTGTTATTATTACAGCGTGTCGTATGGACTATACAAAATTAATTTCTTTGTTACTTTCACATTTTGCATGTTTTAATTAATCCAGGAATGAAACTAGTTTCCAGTTTTCATTCAAAAATTGTCCGTGACGACTTATCATTGTGGGAACATGATAAGGTGTTAAACTCATTGTGAACTTTTAGGTAGTTATGATCAGTTGCTAAATAACAGCTACAAGTGTTGTAGACTAAAAGTTGCGCAGATATTTGATAGAGTAGCAAATATCGGACGTGATCCGCGGTTGAGATTACTTCTTGGAGTAAGTCATAAGTGAATCTCACAGTGGTTGTCCCTATCACCTGAGGTATCTGATTTGATTTCATGAGGACTACTGAATTCTTAGTACACTCAACCGCTACGCCGTAACAGGGTGGCTATAAAGGGCGTAACTAGATTCAGCGGAATCGATGGTGTTAAAGGCAGATATGCAAGATGGGATTTGCACCTCTTCTTAGAAGAGAGATATTTTTGGGCCTATCTTGACTGACTAAGTTTACTGATGAAGTGCATGGCCATGCCCAAACGAACTGATTAGTTCTTTGTCGTTTACCTATCAGTGAAAGTCAGATAAACAAGAAAACAGAATCTTGAGTATTCAGAGTTGACACTATCCAAGCTCATACTCACAGATGGAATATCGTGATGCAAAGGGAAAAGCCAAGATATACCCAATCAATAAACAGTAGTTTCACAAATACTGTTTCCTTACGGAATGTTTATATCACCAGTCTGGGTATAAGAGTTCTTGTAACCTGGTCAGCCTAAGTGCCTGTCTAGGGGCCTCCTTAGGTCCGTGTAATCAAAGGCGGTATTGCCAACTTGCACAAGTGGGAGTCTGTTAGGAATTATGTGCAGAGTTGACAAACCAAGTAATTACACATCCAATGTTGCAAGACACTTGAGGGTCACACCTGTGAGGACCTATAAGTCGAACAAGTTAGATGAAACCCAGAAATGGGGAGTTAGGATTTATAATAGTATATTATAAATCAATTGGGTAATTACAGTAAGAATTACCAAAGTTTGAGGATTATTAATTAATTAGGAGATTGTATATTTATTTGATAAAATAAATATATAATAGTTAATTAATAAAGTGATATATATATATTAGATAAATATATATATTTATAATTATCATATGCAAATTCTTTTCCAGTTAATAAAAGGAAAGGATTTGAGATAATTATAATATGGAAACTGAATTCCTTTCAAACTGTGTTTTCTTCCCATATAAATAAGGCTTATGGGTTAAGGAATAATTAAGCTTTTCAGAAAAAAACACACAAATCAGTTTCTCTCCTCCTCTCTCTCTCCAATCGGCGCCGAATCTCCCCCCCATTCGGATTCCAGTTTTGTGTTTCCGGGTTTCATTCAGTTCAACTAGAAGAACAGTTCGTTAGGTCGATCACCGGTGGATTAAATCTCGAGCAATCCAGGTAAACTGATCTGAATCCAAATCATTAGTATTAAAACGATTAAAGATCAATAGGCTTTTAAGGGTTTTAGCTTTTATCGCTTCCGCATGATAAGATCGAAATAGTGTGTTTCTGATCACGTAGGTTTTATCAGTTTGATTTTAAACCTGTGAGATTTATCAAACCAGTGAGGTTCGTTAGATCTAAGTTAATCCTCGAGTCAGTTCGATCCGAGGATACCCACGAAAACCCAACAGTGGTATCAGAGCCATTGTTATGAATCGTTTAGTTTTTATCTGTCTATCAGTTTATGTGAGATTCGTTAAAATATTTATTGTTACGTCTTAAGCATTATATTTATCGTTTTAATTTTATCGCTTCAATCACAAACACCCATCAAGAACACCTACCCGACGATTGGCGGTGGAACGGCGGCAGATCGCCGACCGGACCGCCAGGCCGATCGCCGGCGATAAAATCGCACCACACGAGCGCCGAGCCGGACCACCCGATTGGTGGTGGCGGCGTCGGCTACCACTATCAACCACCGAGCCGCACCACCTGATTGGTGGCGGCGGCGTCGGCTGTCAATTCGCACCACCAGCGACGGTGGTGGTGGCTGGTTTTATTCATGCCAACTCGCCAGTCAATCCGAGGCGATGGCCACGTCGGTAATTGACTACGGTGGTGGCAGCGGCTCATGGTTGTTGTCATCACCGGAGCACCACGAAACACCTGCCAGGCCCCGGCTGCCCTACGGCCACGCCAGGCGGCGGCGGCGATTGGCTCCCAAAAACGATCGACCACCGCAAGCCACAAATTGGCCGCGATGGTGTGTCAATTGGTGGCGGTGGCGCCGTTGTTTTAATGGCAGCGGAAGCAAGTGGTGGCGGTGGCTACGGCCATCGTCGCCGCACTAGGCGAGAACCACCAGACCGCCTACCGGCAGCCCTAAGGCTGAGCCATGGCAGGGGCGGTGGTTGTTTGCTGTTGATCGCCGTAGCAAACCACCGACTGGTGGTGGTCTCGATAGGCGGTGGTGGCGAAAGCCATACCGCCGGCTGTTGTCATCGGCGGCGACGGCGGCCTTTACGGCTGCTGTCGTTGCGATGGTAGGCGGTGGTGATGATTGGAACCGGTGGTGGTGATGAGGATCAACTGCTTTCTTGGCTCTTCCCCCGGTGATGAATTCCTCATGCTGGACCATCATGCTGAAGAGGTCGTGAAGACCCATAACTCCCAGGTTTCTACTTAGCTGAATGTTGATGGCTAGGTTTTGCCATTCCGATGTGAGATTCTTCAGAAACTTCACATTGACTTCGTACTTCGTTTTCTCAACCCCGAGTCTTCTCAGATCATTGACGAAGGCATTCAGTCTTTGATAAGATTCTGTGAGGGATTCGTTTTCCCTGGCCTTGAAACCTTCGTAGGCATTCAGCGCGCTCTCTTTTTGACTCTCTAGAGCAGTGTCACCACCCTGCATTTGTTGCTCGATCTCCAGCCAGACATCTCGTGCGTTGGTTAGACTGTCGACTCTCGCATACATGTCGTTTGGGAGCGCCATAATCAGAAGAGTGAGTGCACGCTTGTCGATCAGGTGACGAGCTCTCTGTTCCGGGTTGTACATGTCAATAGGCTTCTCAACGACGTAAGCCGGTAGTTCGGGGCAGTTATCGGTTCGAGGGACTGCGGCCACAGTGACTGTCGGTCTGATAGGGCCTTCTCGGATGGATTTCATCAGATTCTCATCCAACAGATCGAGGAAGTGTATCATCCGGCGCTTCCATTGCTGATACTCGCCCATCACCAAGACGGGAGGGCGAGATTCGGATCCGATTCCGATGATCTCTTTCGACATCTCTCACTCTCTAAGAGGATCTCCTAGTATGACTCACTTGGCTTAAAGAAAGGTTTTGAAAATCAGATATTATGAGCGCCTCGGGACACAAATAGCTTTGAGATTTGAAATTTTTTGAAAAGTAGCTAAGTGTCGGATTCGAGGAACAATTTTGCAAGAGTTCTAGCTTGAAGAGGCGAAATCCGATCTGGAAACTGACGTTTTCCGAAT
>CM058040.1:36917189-37037569 GCA_030169165.1 Centaurea solstitialis
CACAATTAAGGAGTGACGGACGTAGTCCGTGCCTCGCACCATCCCACAATCAACCTTACGTGGCCGGATCTCCCAGATTCTCATTTAAGGAGTGGCGGAAGTAGTCCGTGCCTCACACCGCTAAACTTCCCAGGGATGTACGGTCCCATGGTACACATTACTCACGATGCAATTCCGCATTATTAAAACAGCATGCATATGATGATCATCAGAATAACATTTAAGGTCATTTGAAGGTAGCACAATATACACCTTTACAAAACATAGTAATTCAGTTATGTTCACAAATTTCAGAGTAAGGGAACTCACCTGAGCTTAACTCGCTGATTACTCTATCTCCTGGTATCTGTATAAACTCCTAAGGCATTAGTGATTCGCACTTAGAAAACCCACAACTAGGATACCCCTAGGCAGACCCAGCACGGGGGTTCCGCTATCGAAAAATTTTATTTCTAAGGGGTTAAACTACTATGGAAAATCCTTCTCCGAAAACTAACTCTACTGACGCAGTCCTCCCAAAACCCGACTTGGAAAAGCATCATTCCAGCTTCACAAATCCTGATTCGGGATACCACCACTTCCGATTCAGGAAATAGCAATTCCCGATTCGAGAAATGCCAATTCCCGATTCGGGAGGCATCCAACTCAAAAATTCCGAATCCAAAGGTTACGAGGTCAAAGTGATGACTAAGTTGGCCAAATCCCCGATTCGGAAATCATAGATTTTCCATTTCGGGAAAGGCAAACGAAGAAATGAGTTTCCACCCAATCACCCAAGCAAATTTCCCGATTCGGGTTAAATGTTTTCCCGATTCGGGAGACATGAACTCCCAATTCGGGAAACATGAATTCCCGGTTCGGGAAACATGAATCCCGATTCCGGGAACATGAGTTCCCAACTCGGGAAACGCAACCAGATCCGGAAAAATACCAAAATCGGCCAAGAATTGATTCTAAGTAGGTCTAAACGCTTCCTAAATCATTACAAGATAATCCTACATCATATAACAACGATTTTCCACTAATAGGGTATCGAATCTTACCTCGAACGACGAAATCCCGACCCCGAAGATGAAGAATGGCTCTAAACTTGATTTCCACAACACACACTAATCACCCAACTAAGTTTTTCCCAAGATGGCAAAAACCCTAGGTTTATGCCTTAAATAGTATGGGCTAAAGGCTATGCCCATACCATTTTTGGTATAAGCCCAACTTCCAAGTATTAGGCAGAAATGTCGCTTTTCGCCCCTAACTCTGAAATTCTTTTCAAACATGGTCATTTTTAACGAGTGACTAACTTTAGAACTAACTTTTAAACTTTGGTCATTACATCTAATTTTGCTTAGGTATACTAAAAATCATGATACAAAAACTATGTATATATTTCATATCTTTAATCCTTTATATTGAGGTTCCATGGAGTTCGTTTCAACTATTTTCCCGACAATTTATTCGGTAAGCGCTTACCGGGTAAGATTTGTCGATCTCACTTACCAGGCAAGACTCTTGGTTCATGTCATCGCTATTACCGGATAAGATTCTAATCCTTGTCAAGTTCACCTCGTAAGGTAAATTTACCCGGTAAGCACTTACCGGGTAAGCACTTACCGTGTAAGCATTAAGTAAACGGCCCCTTACTATTTCGACAGCCGTTAGGAAGTTGTGTTCAATAGCTACTGGTTGGGAGTTCATCTAACTATTGTTTTGGAACTTTAGGTCAGCAACCTTCTGTCTAGTAGCTCTGTTTTGGATAGCTTCTTAGGGGCTGTTTACCGAACACTTACTCGGGTAAGCACGTATCAAGTCATATTACCTTATCGGAAGCATATGGCAAGGATCATGAATCTTACCCCCCAGTAAGAGCGGAGGCAAGGATGAGAGTCTTACCGGTAAGCAACTAATACTATTCAATTTTGTTGGTAAGTACTTACTCGAGTAAAGAGTTTGTTAAACGGGTTAGTGTTCTGCAGATGTTGTTTGGGACAGCAAGCAATCTTCCAGCGGATCGGTTTCGTTCTGCATCTCGTATGGTGTTGGGTTTCGTTGGTTGTTATGGGTATTTATCTCAAACATATTAGTTTCTTGGCGTCGTATTTTACTGGTTGGGTCACAGCTGCTTTGGTTTCTTTGTCTGATCGAATAGGCTTTGCGAAAGGTCGGATTATCTCTCTTGTTGTTTAAATATTGCCTTCGTATGGTTGTATTTTTTGGGAGGCCATGTTTTGGATATGCATTGACAGTGGGTTGAGGGATGTAGTGTGCTCATCTTGTTTACCTGTATGGTTTGGTGTAATTGGGTTTTTTGCCTTTCTGTAAAAATGCTTTTATGTAGCAGCTAAAAAAACCATTAGAGCTTGTTCCTTTCACTTTGGAAAACACAATTTTACTTTATGTTTTGTTAGACAATTATACTTCTATTTCAAGTTATCGAATTTAGATTTAAGATAATCGCGCTAAAACGTGCGCGGGTTTGTGAGGTTGCCATTTTATCATTTATGATGTTTAAATGATTCAACCATTACCTCATAGGTTTTCAAGAGACCAAGCTTTGCAACCTATTGGAAGTTAGCAATGGTTAACGGCATTTGACGATCCGATTATATGTAATCCAGAATATGTATTCATTATGAGTATATAAGTGACCAAGATTTATTGTATCTTTTATATCTTCTATCTTTTACGTTTAGAAAATAACAATTTTATCATAAAACCCCAAAGCTTTTAAAAATTTTAAAATTTAAACAAATAAGAATACTATTGCTACAAGTTTTCTCACTCGCCGATGCGGCGGGTAGGATTTACTAGTATCCAAATGAAAATCCATTACATTCCAAATATGAGTTTCTATTGTTGATGATTCTATGTGAATGTCGGGAAACATAGATCTAGAGTCGGGAAACCAAACCCAATTCCTGAGTCGGGAAAAACTATAAGGTCCGGAAACAAAAAGAAATCAAATCTGAAAAATTGGGAGACAACTTTTCAAACCCAAAATCCTTTCCAGCTCCAAAAAATCAATGAAACATGCAACTTGTAAAATACACAAAATCAAGCTTAAAGTTGCTTCAAATGTCAACGTAAACATCAATCTTCATCATCCAGATCCAAACCACAAAACCCAAATTCAAACTTTTCGTCAAGAACAATGCTCAAAATCCAAAAATAAACACCTCTAATTGAATGATTCTATAGGAACAAACAAATTTGATGATTTGTTTGGCTCTGATACCACTTGAGGGTCCCAAACAATCAAATAATAGAGGATTTAGGAGAAGAAATTGATAAACAAAAAGATGAGGTTCTTGATTTATTATAAGAGCTCTCAAGAACACCTACAAGAACACACACACACACTTTCTCTCACTAAATGACTCTCAATTGAAAATGGCTTCTTACTTATCTCTTCCCAAACCCTAAACCCTTTATATAGGGTCGATTACATCAAGCCCAAGCCCAAGCCCATTAGCTACAATTACTAGTTAATTACAAAATAATCCTTCTCAAAGCTTACTTTATAAAACTTTCTCTAATTAGAATAATTTGGTCCTAACATAGATTCGCTACTGTCCAACCCTATATATATATATAGTTTAAGATATCGGTGTGAGAAATTTTGTGTATAAATCTAAAGTAGTTTTAAATTGCAATGTTTACTTGTTGGAAGTACTCTACCGGCTAGGGGTGTGCATTAGATGACATCCAATGGATTTGAGGGGACCCAATCCCATCCAATCATCCATTGGATGTTGGATTTCTCCAACTGAACCGATCCAATCATCCATTAGATATTGGATTTTTCAAATCCAATGGATGATTGGATCGGTTCAGTTCTATCCATTGATTTTTTTATTGGATATCCAACGGATATCCATTGGACCGAATTGAATCCAACCAATATCAATCAGATTGGATCCATTCGGCATCCGATGGATGATTGAATCAGATACATCCAATAATTCATCCAATGTTTTTAATTCGGGGAAAGGGACAAAAGGTGAAAGTAACTTTACTTTTTTACTTTTTATTTAAACTTTAATATATTATATTATTATTAGATGTAATCGGATGGGTCATTGGATGATTAATGGATAGGTTCAGTCGGTTGACAATGGATGGTCAACTGGATCGGATCAGATCGATTGGTTTTGGACCACAAATTTTCTTTTGAGATAACCCGATCAAATGATTTATTGAGTAAAAAGGATCAGGTTTACCAAAAGATTTAGCGCTGAAAACATTGTTCTAAGATTTAGCGCTGAAAACATTGTTCTTTTGAACACGTGGTTTGAAAACAAACGACTTTGTCTGATCTACCCTTTTTGTAGATCCCTTTATCTTCCAAACCATCTTGACTCGTTTGAAAACTTGAGTAGTACCTGAGTAGTCAACAGAGTGATTGGAGCTGGAAATATGATCTGGTGACTTGATGTCTTGATTGACTTCTTGGAAGAAACCTCTCGTTCAGATAGATTATCCTTAAAGTTTGTATTTTTCAAGTTCTTTTACTCGGTCGGCCAGTTTGCTTCTTTCTTGAATGGTTGCCTCAAGCTTCTTGTGGAGACTAGCCTTCATATTCTGCTCTTTCATTGCCTCTGTTGATAATTCAGACAACTTCTTTGTGAGCTTCCTGATTTCGATCTCAAAGAGTTTCTTTCCTGTTAAGAAATCCTTGTCAGCATTCTTCTCCTTTTCTATTTTCAAAAGCACATCAAGTTCAGGAAATCTTCTTTGACAGCTTTGCACTGTTTAGCTCCAGAGATTTCAGTTTCTCTTTAACTTTCTCTGACTCTCTCAACTTCAGCTTCAAAACCTCCATCTCTTTCTTCTGTAAAGTATTTTGTTAGGTTTTAATCAAATCTATTACCACCTTCAAGCAACGGAAACTATTTATAAAACTATGGTAACAACAAATTAATAACCTTTAAGGATACACATGTTCTTAGAAAACTTAACTACAAAAGAATGATCGAGAAAACTTACTTGATAGCGATTGTTGAAGAACTCGATAGAAAAATCAAACCTTTGATATTGCCTCTTGGATGTCAAGGACCAATAGTATGAATCCCTCTAGTGGCTCACACCTAAGATCACCAAATACTAACAACCAACAACACTCAAACCTTTTCGAGATTTGGAGAGGGAAAGAGAAGGAAGATGCCACAAAGAGAAGAGAGAATGAATGAATTGATGAATTGGGTTTGATCCCAAGGCACCTATTTATAGTCTCTTGAATTAGACTTCCTAATCTTACATGAACTATTAAACCAATTAAAAACTATTATAATTATTATCAGTTCATTATCTCTAAGATATCCTAATCCTTTTACAACTTGATAACTTAATTAAAACTATTTTAATTATTATCAAGCTATTATCCTTTATCTATAATTAATCTAATTAATTATATTTTGGATATTATCTAATTAAATATATTTATCCTCAACTGATAAATAATTTAATCACTAACCCCCTCTAATTTCTTGATTGTTTATTTGGGTCTTAAGGACAACCCAAAAGGACCCTGCTATTATTAAAATACTACCAGTGGTTAATAATTTGGACACTATTTCCAACATATACAACTTGGTTTGATTCTCAAAGTCGTATTTCATAGTGTTAGCTCCTAGCTTTGCATCAAACACTTGTTGGTTGAGTTTCTTATTTTCATCTTCTAATTCAGAAACTCTTAACTTCAATTTATGCATCTCATCTCTAAAAGGACTTGGATCAGTCTCATTCATGAGCTCTTGAATATATGCATCACGATCCTCCTTCCTTGATAGATATATCCTTCCCATATCTAGTTTTGTTAAAACAGATTCTCCAACAACAGACATCTTGATTGTTAAGAATTAGAACTTGATTTGATCGTTGATTTGTTGAAAAATTGAAAAATCAGTTGAAAACTGATCTGAATTTGAGAATCTTAAACACTGACTTTGATCTGAAAACTCAAAAACTTTGAAGAATTAAAAAAAGACAACACTAAAAAAAGTCACAAGTACAAGGACTTAAAGTGTAAAATTTTGAAAAATTTCAAGTCCAAGGACTAAAAGTATAAAGTTTTAAAAGTTTAAGTCTAAGGATTAAAAATGACACTTTTTGAAACTTTAAAGTCCAGGTACTAAAAGTGACAAAAATTGAAAGTTAAAAACTAACCGACTTATTGGAAAAACGAACTAAACATGAAAGAAATTTAACGAATACTTAACTAAACAAAGTTAAATTGACACTTAATAGAAACAATCTAAAAAAGTTACAAAACAAGGAATTTGAACGAAAAACTTAACTAAAACGAACAAAAACTTAACAAAATGCTACCGAACGATATCGAAAAATTATGAAACGAAGGTCAAACGAAACCTAATTTTACCAACTACGGGACCATCTCACCGAATACCAATTGAAATGTACCAACGCAACCTCGAATTCACTTTGAAAAGTTTGACAAAAACTTTCCACGTATCACTTTAAACGTGCGCCGAATCACGTCGTAAACTTATCGACTGACCCGAAAAGATTTAGAAATCACTTCTCGGCCAACTTGACTTTCAAAACATACAAAAACGTTTTCGTCGAAGAATCCACGTGGCTACCGAAATCACACCGCAAAGTTGATGTTTGTCACAAATTCACATAAAATTAAGAAAATTCAACTCATAGGCTTGACTTGAGAACGCTCGAAACCTTATCGTTTGATCCCGAAATATTACGAAAATCACTTTTCACAAAAGCACACGCATAACTCTACGTAAGAAAAATTAATTGAGCACTCAAAGATTAATCGTGTTCACCGAAAACTCACCGAAACTTTAGCATTTTAACACAAAAATGAAATTCAACTCCTTTGATGATTTTAACTCAAAGATTAATCGCATCAGCAGCATGTGTATGTGTTTGGATGATACGTGTGTCGTGCGTTGAGTGCCAACCAACAAAGTCAAATTTCTCCTTTTCTTTTTAGAATCCCGATTCCAAACTTTTGATTATCCGACTCGGGATATTTTAAAGGCCGACTTCTTTTTTTTTTTCTTTTTAAAGTCTGATTTCCTTAAAAAAAAATTTTAAACTCAGACACACTTTAAAACTCAGACTCCTTTTTCACAAAGTAAAATCCGACTCAGATTTTATGAAGTCCGAATGGGAAATTCGAACCAGATAACCAACAAATTCGAGTGGGTAGAATTCAAGTGGAGACGACCGAAAACCCCAATTTCGAACCAAAAACTTTCAAAATCTCCAAAATCAAACCCAAATCTCACCAAAATTCAATTTCACATAACCATTTTTTACCAACACTTACAACTTCTAAAAACTCAAAATTAAACCTACAAAATTTTGAAATCAAACACTAAACTAATACAAACTCAATTAAAATTAAAAATCTAACACAATGAACACAAAAACTACTCAAATCAAACACAAACAAAAAAAAATCAAAAACTCATATCTCAAATTCAGAAAAGTTTCATGCCTTTAATTTGTCAACAAATTAGGCTCTGATACCAATTGTGAGTCCCAAATCACAAAATAAGATAACAAACAATCAATTAACAATAGATTTGACAATCAAAGATTCATAGACTTCTTAATAGAGAGAATGTATACATAAGAATTAAGCCCTTTCTCTCTAGCCTCTCTCAACAATGTTAGATTGATTTCACAAACGAGGCTTGACCTAAAATCCCTTCAACCTATTTTATTTATACCCCTTACAAATAAAAAACCCATGACTAAACAAGCTAAGCCCATTTACATTAATTAACTAAACTAAAAGTCCAACAAATAAAGACTAGCTACTTTGACATTCTAAACCTTCAAGATTGTCTCTTCGTCTTGTGATCTGGGATACAACAAAATTTGGATCTAACACTATTGAATTGTGTTTTAATTAGGTCACCATCACAAACATCTTTATGATCGAAAGAAAATTTCTATCGAAAGATAAAGAATACACTAAAAGAAGATTAAGAATTCTCTTAGAACACCGAGAGCTTAGTTTGATTATGAAGAATCTAATGTGTGTATATATATATATATATATAGAGAGAGAGAGAGAGAGGAAAGTTCAAATGTGAACCACTTTTTGGTTGTGAACGTATATATATATATATATATATATATATATTAATTTCTCCTATGGGCTCGTCAAACATGCTTTCTGTTGGCATAATCCAGAATTATTTGCTATGTTTTAGTTGGTTTTACTTAGTTTTTATTTTGACCGAATCAAGGCCATGTTGGCCATTTTGTGTTCTGTTTTCCAGCTTTTTTGAAACATGGGTAGTTCTCCCTAGTTTGTAGGTGCCTTTTTCTATTTAGTAGTTTCATTATGTACTTTTCATTTTTCGTGCAGAAATTGAAAGAAAATTGCCCCATACCTTCTTCTTTCTTTATCAATCTATGCATCAGATTACCAGGTCTGCTACAAGTTTTTAATTTACACTTGGTATCAGAGCGTGGTTTATGCCCAAATACCAACCCGAATCTGCAAAAATGGCAGACAAAACCGAGAAGGAAAGACAAGTTACTCTCCACTATCCTATGTTATCGAGAAACAACTATGCTGCCTGGGCTATCAAGATGAAAGTAGCACAGGGAGTTTGGGATGCTGTCGAGCCCAAGAATCAAAGAGAAGTTGTGGAAGTCAAGAAGGACAAGATGGCATTAGCAGCCATTTATCAGGGAATCCCCGAGGATTTGTTGTTGTCGCTAGCAGAGAAGCAAACCGCAAAAGAGGCGTGGGGAACCTTAAAGACAATGTACATGGGAGCAGACAGAGTCAAGACTGCGAAGGTCCAGACTTTGAAGGCGGAATTTGAAACCCTCAGCATGAAGGATACGGAGGTAATAGACGATTTTGCCGTGAAGGTAAACAACATTGTAAGTAACATCCGGGCTTTAGGAGAAAAGGTTGATGAAGCTTACGTTGTGAAGAAATTACTCCGAGCCGTTCCAAGTAAGTTCTTGCAAATTGCTTCCACTATAGAGCAATTTGCAGATCTCGACAAGATGACCGTTGAAGAGGTTATAGGTGGGCTGAAAGCACATGAAGAAAGGGTTCGAGGCCAAAGTGATAGTGGAGAAGGGAAACTTTTGTTGTCATATCAAGAGTGGTTAGAGAAGGCCAAGAAGAAGGGCGATGAAGAAAAAAAACCCGTGCAACGAAATTATCGATCTGTTGCCTCGAGTAGTCGAGGTCGAGGCAGATGTCGAGGAAGGGGCGGTTTTAATAGCAGCCGTGGAGGACGACGTGGTGGTGGTTCTTATCAGAGTCGAGATGGAGGCCGTGGATCGTCAAGTACCCGTGATAAGAACAAGATTCAATGCTACAACTGCCAGGAGTTTGGACACTTTGCATATGAGTGCAGGAACCCACGCAAAGAAAGAATTCAAGAGGCTAATTTAACACAGGAAGATGATGAACCGACACTTCTTCTCGCCGCCTCTAACACCGTTCATGAAGTGATCGAGGAGGTGTATTTGAATGAGAAACATGTAACTCCAACGCTGAGAAGTTCGAATGAAGGAAGCAACACGACTAAAATATGGTTCCTTGACAATGGTGCTAGCAACCATATGACGGGTGACAAGGAGAAGTTTTCTGAGTTGAATGAATCCGTTCGAGGTTACGTTCGGTTCGGAGATGATTCAAGGGTTCGAATAGAAGGTAAAGGATCCATATTTTTTATATGCAAAAACGGTGAGAAGCGGATGTTACAGGATGTGTATTACATCCCAAGCTTATGTAACAATATCATAAGCTTGGGGCAACTTGCACAAGATGGTGATAGAATTCTGATGCATGGGTTCTTTTTGTGGATTCATGACAAGAAGGGAAGACTCTTGATGAAAGTAAAACAATCCAAAAATCGTTTGTATAAGATTGTTTTAAGTCATGAGGAACCACATTGTTTTTTGAGTAGGAAGGAGGAGTCATCGTGGTTGTGGCACTCACGCCCAGGCCACGTTAATTTTCAGATGTTGAAGCAAATGCGTGACAAAGACATGGTGTATGGATTGGATAAGATCGAGCAACCGTCCACGCTGTGCAAGAGTTGTTTAGAAGGAAAACAAACCCGGAACTTGTTTCCAGCACAGGCAATTTACAAAGCAAAAACGAGATTGGAACTCATTCATGCCGACTTATGTGGGCCAATCACACCACCAACAGCCTCGGGTAATTGGTACTTTCTTTTACTTGTTGATGATTTTAGTCGTGTGATGTGGATTTATGTGTTGAAATCGAAGGATGAGGCACTTAGTTCTTTTCAGAAATTCCGTCTGTTAATTGAGAATGTAACAGATGAAAAAGTTAAAACCTTACGGTCTGATCGTGGCGGTGAATTCCTTTCGAAATCATTCACGATGTATTGTGATGAAACGGGTTTAAATCATCAGTTTTCAGCACCGTACTCTCCACAGCAGAATGGTGTCGTTGAAAGGCGAAATCGGATGGTAATTGAGATGGCGCGAAGCATGATGAAGTACATGAAAGTACCTGAAGTATTGTGGGGAGAAGCAGTTCGTCAGGCCGTATACATTCTGAATCGGGTTTCCACAAAAGCTCTTAATGACAAAACACCCTACGAAGCTTGGTCTGGGAAAAGACCCAACATTGGGCGTCTTAGAGTATTTGGCTGTGTTGCACACTCAAAGGTATTAAGAGGACAACAACGTAAACTTGATAGCCGGAGTGAGATGTTGGTACACCTTGGAACTGAAACGGGCAGCAAGGCTTATCGACTTCTCGATCCAGTTTCGGGTAGAATTCGAGTGACCAGAGATGTGCGGTTTGAAGAGTATAAAGCATGGCCATGGGATGATACGATCAAGTTTAAAGGTAAGGGGGGTGCTACCTTCATTGTTGAAGGTTACAAACAAGAAAATCCGGATGTAGAAGCTGAAAGTGGCGAATCGGTTGAACCGTTCACTGATCCAGAAACTCCACAAAGTCAGCCCCTGGGTGAATCTCAATTAAACGCTGATCAGGATGAATATGTCCCAACCGAGTCACCTGTTGCTTCAGTGGGTTCGTCTAGTACCGCATCAAGTTCAACGGGAGGAGGAGCACCTAAAAGGTATAGAAGCCTTGCTGAAATATATGAAGAAACTGATCAAATAGATTTAGAACCCGAGCAACTCATGTTCATGCAAGATGTAGATGAACCCACAACGTATTCGGTGGCTGCTAAAGATCGTGAATGGGTAAAAGCAATGAAGTCTGAGTTAGATGCAATTGAAAGAAACAAGACGTGGAGCCTAGTTGATTTACCTGCATGTCGAAAACCCATTGGACTTAAATGGCTATTCAAGCTAAAAAGGGATCCAAATGGTAAGATACTGAAGTACAAAGAAAGACTAGTCGCCAAGGGTTACGTTCAAAAACCCGGGTCGATTTCGATGAGGTGTTCGCGCCGGTTGCGCGACTTGAAACAATTCGAATCTTACTTGCTCTTGCAAGCTCACATGGCTGGAAGGTACACCATTAGACGTAAAGTCGGCGTTCCTAAATGGGAATCTCGAGGAGGAAGTGTACGCCACACAACCGGAGGGGTACGTGAAAGCCAATCACCTGGAGCAAGTGTATAAGCTGTCGAAGGCACTCTATGGGCTTCCACAAGCTCCTAGAGCATGGAATTCGAGATTGGATAAGTGCCTAAAAGGTTTGAAGTTTGAAAGATGTGGTTTGGAGCATGCGGTATACACGAGAAAAGAGAGTGGTAATCTCTTAATTGTCGGAATATATGTAGACGATCTGATTGTCACAGGGAATTGCGATAGAGATGTCAAGTATTTCAAAGAACAGATGAGCAGGGAGTTTGAAATGAGTGATCTTGGATTACTCTCATACTACTTGGGTATTGAAGTGTCTCAACATGAGGATGGAATAAGCCTCAAACAAACAGCTTATGCTAAGAATGTTCTCTTGAAGGCAGGAATGGAGGATTGCAACCCATCACAATTTCCAATGGAGCATAAAGAAGAACTAACGAAAGATGAGGAAGGAGTTCTTGTGGATCCTACGCAATATCGAAGCATCATTGGAGGTCTTAGATACCTAACTCACACCCGACGCGACATTTCATATGCTGTCGGAATTGTGAGTCGGTTCATGGAGAAACCTACTTTAAAGCACATGCAAGCAGTGAAGAGGATTTTGCGGTACGTGAGAGGCACAGTTGACTATGGCCTCATTTATGTGCAGGAACATAAAGGTGATGCAATCATAGGATTTTCGGACAGCAATCATGCAAGAGATGCGGAAGATAGACGGAGTACGGGTAGAATGGCATTTTATTTGAATGAGAACCTAATTACTTGGGGCTCAAAAAAACAACAATGTGTGGCACTGTCCTCATGTGAAGCTGAGTTTATGGCTGCAACGACCGCAACGTGTCAAGGTATTTGGGTTAGCCGGTTAGTTCATGAGATAACCGGAAAGAAAGCTGGTCCTGTCATGCTCTATTTAGATAACAAATCGACTATAGATCTGATCAAAAATCCGGTGTTCCACGGAAGGAGTAAGCACATCGATTTGAAGTATCACTTCATTAGAGAGTGTGTTGAACGTGGAGATGTGATTGTTAAACGTGTCTGCAGCAAGGAACAAAGGGCTGATATTTTTACGAAACCATTACCCCGACTCCAGTTTATAGAGATGAGGAGAATGCTGGGAGTGAAGAACTTGATTGATTCTGGATTAAGGGGGAAATTGTTGGCATAATCCAGAATTATTTGTTTTGTTTTAGTTGGTTTTACTTAGTTTTTATTTTGACCGAATCAAGGGCATGTTGGCCATTTTGTGTTCTGTTTTCCAGCTTTTTTGAAACATGGGTAGTTCTCCCTAGTTTGTAGGTGCCTTTTTCTATTTAGTAGTTTCATTATGTACTTTTCATTTTTCGTGCAGAAATTGAAAGAAAATTGCCCCATACCTTCTTCTTCCTTTATCAATCTATGCATCAGATTACCAGGTCTGCTACAAGTTTTTAATTTACACTTTCGAAAATTGATTTTGATAACCAGCTTAAAATGGCTTTGTCTTTTCGAAAGGAAGTAGAAAGCTTTGTAGACGGAGTACGTAGATCAAAGGGTGTGGTTTTAGACGCCATATGTAATTTTGCACATGGCACCTTTTACTAACCTAATTTTCTTTAATGTTGCTTAATGTGGTTTTAGATTAATTCCAGTTCTTTTTGCTTCAATTTGAGGGATTTTTTAATCTTGTATCGATTTCAAGCAACTTTTTCGGTTTTTTTTTATTTAAAAGATTTTCCCATTCTTTTTGTTGATTTCAAGGGTTTTTTGTTACGTACGTTACGAGGTACATTTACACCTTAAACAATACATGTACAGTTGCACCTTTTAAAAAGATGCGATTACACATTTCATGATCCAAACTTTTTAACCTTACGACGGAGAAATACAACGGCACGTGCAGGGGTGTAGACAAGTGGGGACTGGATGGTGCTCAGCCCCCCCTAACTGCTTCTTTATGTAGCTTCTATACAAACCTAAGATACATACAAAGCTCCAGGTCAGTTGGTTTGGACACCCCCTTAGTTGTAATTTCCCCTGGTTCGAATCTTCTTCTCTTTCTTATTGATTTATTTCTGTTTTTATTTAAATATTTGTTTGTTTATTAATTGTAATTGACCATCTTCTTCTTTCCTATTGTTCTATTTCTTTCTTTCTTTATTTTAAATATTTATTTATTTATTAAGTATAATTTCAGTTACCTTTATACTTTCAAGAAAAATCTGTTTTTGTTTTTGTTTTTTCATTCACAAATATTTTATGAAAATACATTATTATATTAAATATCAAAATAAATTAAACTAAAATCGATATCACTGTATAAATTTTAAAAAATGTGTTAATTAAGCTTTTTGCTATTACTTGTATGGATCATATATTTCATAATATTAATTTTTTTATGGATCTTTAAAATCTTTTTTTATTGATAATTTGACATTATTTGTGGTGTTTTTATAAATTAGTGAATCAACTCATTTAATGATAAAAGTAACTTTTTAACTATAATTAGCATTACAATATAACATATTCATCTATTTTTAATATTTCACAAACAAATGTTACAATATTTATGAGTTTTTTTCTTGTATTTTTTTATCTAGGCACTTGTTACAATTCAATTTCCTCTCGAAATCTTATGAAACTTAAAGAGAAGCAACATTAATTGCATTTCACATTAGTATTTTGTTTGGATAAATTCAATATATAAGCTATATTGAGATCTTCAAGCCCCTTCTAAACCAAAATCCTGGCTACGCCCCTGGGCACGTGCCATCATTGGCACTTAAGTAGGTCCCGTTTACGAGTTTAGAGGATAAAGCTAAATTTATAAAGGGAATCTCTTAAATGCATTTTAGGTAATAGAAGAGCTATTTATAAAGAAATTTAAGGGTAATGAAAGAGAACTACACCTATTGGCCACCATGGATGGACTAGAATCTTTTCACTTTTTGAATGCACAATTATCGGCCTATATCTCTAGGGAGGGCAGTATTAGCGTATGTTTAGGATCCAAAAATATTAGGATCCAAAAAATTTCCATCAGAACCTAGAAGTAGTATAAAAATATGGGATTACTTCTTCAAAATGTATTTAACTATCCCTAATATACTATTGTGTGTATCAACCTAAAAGAATTCATTTTGTATATATCGAACTTTATTTTTGAGTCTATTATGTGTATTTTTGATACACACAATAATATATTGTGGGATAGTTGGATACACATAATAGACTCAAAAATAAAGTTCGATATATACAAAAGGAATTTTTTAGGTTGATACACACAATAGTATATTGGGAATAGTTTAATACATTTTGAAGAAGTAATCCCTAAAAATATTAGTACATTAAAAAGACCCAAAAATTGTATCATATAATTAGATGTAAAAAGAACTTGGTAGAAAATAACGGCCAAAAAACATATTAACTAATTACATTGGAGGAACCATTTTTTTTAAACACTGATTATATTGGTCATTCGTTATGTCTATTATTTTTTGTCTCTCTACTATTTTTTAATCTGTTATCAATGTCCAATGTTATTGCCTATTTTTTGTATCTATCTATGTGACTGTTTCCATGATTTAACAATTCAATGAACAACTGCTTAAGCTTAATTGCTTATTATTGCTATATGTTTTTGTTGAATACTTTAATCTATTTTATGATACTATCGACTATTGTTATTTGTTTATGCTGTTTGTGTAATTGCTTATGTTATTTGTATATATTTTTGCTTCTACAAATGAGTTTATAATTTTATTTGACGACCTATCTATTATTTTTATGAATTTTGTGTTAGGAATTATGTGCAGAGTTGACAAACTAAGTGATTACACATCCAATGTTACAAGACACTTGAGGGTCACACCTGTGAGGACCTATAAGTCGAACAAGTTAGATGAAACCCCGAAATGGAGAGTTAGAATTTATAATAGTGTATTATAAATCAGTTGGGTAATTTCAGTCAGAATTATCAAAGTTGGAGGATTATTAATTAATTAGGATATTATATATTTATTAAGATAAATAAATATATAATAGTTGATTAATAAAGATTTTATATATTAGATAAATATATAAATCATAATTATCGTATGCAAATTCTTTTCCAGCTAATTAAAAAGGAAAGGATTTGAGATAATTATAATAAGGAAACTAGATTCCCTACAAACTGTATTTTTCCTCCGTATAAATAAGGGTTATGGGTTAAGGAAAAATCTAAGCTTTTCAATTAAGAAAACCAGTTATCAGTTTCCTCCTCCCTCTCTCCCAAAAGCCGACGCCGACCTCCCCTCCCCTCTCGTCGGATTTCGTTTTTGTGTGTTCGGGTTTCATACAGTCCTACTAGAGGGACGTTCGCTGGTCGATCATTGGTGGATCTATTCTCAAGCAACCAGGTAAATTGATCTAAACCAAACCAACAGGATTAAAACTATAACGATTAAAAGATCATAAGGCTTAATGGGTTTTTAGCTTTTATCGCTTCCGCACAAATAAGATCAAAACAGCGTATTTTGATCACATAGGTTTTATCAGTTTGATTAACCTATGAGGTATATCAAACCAGCGAGGTTTTGATAGATCTGAGATAATCCTCGAGTCAGTTTGATCCGAGGATATCCACAAAAACCCAACAGTGGTATCAGAGCCATTGTTAATAGTCGTTTTAGTTTTATCAGTTTTATCTGCTTTCGTGAGATCCGTTAAAATTGTTATTTAACAAGTTTAAAAATCTGATTTTTATTGTTTTAGCATATCAATCTTTATAAAAATCTGATTTTTATTATAATCTACGTGTAAATTTTGGATTTTATTGTTTCAATTGTTGTTCATACGAAAAAAACCCGGAAAAAACCATCACCAGATTGGTGATGGCTGCACCACCACCGCACCACCAGCGTGGTGGTGGCGGCATTGGTTGTCGACCCAAACACCGGCCAAGACCACCGGCCTGGTAGGAATGGTGGTGGCCGTGGGTGAAACACCACCAGATCGGTGGTAAGGGGACAAAACCGCAACCACCAGAAGCTGCGATAGCAGCGGTGGACGGCGGTGGTCCGTTAATCGCCGGCCAGTGGCGATGGTGGCATCGTATGGTGGCGTGTGGTGGCAGACGGCGGCTGATTGAACCATCGCTAAGCCAAAAACCACCATGATGGTGGTGATGGCGTTAATTCTGATTGCCGAACGGATCACCACCAGATTGGTGGTGACCGATGGCGTTGAAAGGCGATGACGGCGTCTGGGGTTCGCAATCACAAGCGGGGTTGGTGGCCGACGGATGTTTAGTCGACCATTGATCAGCAGCGATAAGGCGGTGGCGGCGAGGCCACACCGCAACCACCAGAAACCGCGTTGGCGGTGGTGGATGGCGGTGTTCTTGACCATCGACAACGGTTCTCATAATCGCCGGCCAAACCGCAGCTAGCGGTGGCGGCAGACGCCTGGCCAAAACCACCGTGATGGTGGCGGCGGTGTTCTCGACCACCAGAAACACTTTGGTGGTGGTGGTGCGTAGCCTTGTTAGTAACGAGAGAAAACAACCAACCACCGCCGGCTGCCCTAAAGCCAAGCCAAGGCGGTGGCGTTAATCGCCGCCAGACCAACCACCACTGGCTGCCTCACGGCCACGCCTAGTGGTGGTGGTGATCGACGGTACCGCAGTCGATCAAGACCCGCACCTCGGTCGGCCATAGCCGGATTGTGGATAGGCCACGGCAACACCACCAGCGTGGTGGTGACAGCCTTTTGCGGTGATCGATGGTGGCCACAACCGCACCACAGCATCGTGGTGGCGGTTCGGGAAAATCAACCAACAGCCGGATCGCCAAGACGGTGGGGCCGTGCGATAGTCGAATTGCACCAAACCTAAGTTTTTTGTTTTTGGGCCTAGTTACGTTATCCAGGCCCAAGGCCCAGTTCTTTGGACCAAGTGATGGCCCAAAAGGGTTCGTTTGGTTTTAAGCTTTCTTATCCAGAAATTAATTTTGTTGAATTTATTCAAACCAGTTGAGTTGTTTTCGGGTTTGATAAGAAATTATTTTCACCGTAGGCCTAATTTTATGTTTTTACTATTTAATTAAAACACTAAGGCCAGTATTATAAAATTGTTTGGTAAAACCCGGTTTGATATAACTTTGGATAAAAGGATTTTTCCTCTTACAAATCAATTTTATTTATAAAAGGAATATATTTATAAAACTAATTTTAATTTCGATTTATAAAACTATTGTTTTATGAATCAGTTTAAAACTAAGTTTTACAATAATTGAGACAAGATAATTTTGACGGATCCAGGTTTATTTATCGTAATTATAATATTGTTTATTTATATAATTGCGTGATTGCTTGAGTTCTATATATGGTTTTCAGTATGATTATGCATATATGTGTATGTTGTAGTATTTGCCAACTTAGACCCTTGACATGTTTACGGGGAGGCCTGCGTGCCATTTACAACCCCTTATGTAATAATGACCTTAGGATAGAAAATTTTCTCCTTTCGATGACGAGGCTAGTGGGAGCTACTAAAATTCTTCATCCTACTGGAGTACTAACGAAACACGGCGAGGCCAGTGGGAGCTACGCGAGTTTTGAAGCCTTTAGTATAATAGGTCATTATTGGTCCATAGGAAACGTTGGCAAAAACTATAACAGGCTACTATGTGATTGATTGCATGATTGATTAAATATTTGTGATATCTTGCATGTTGATAGTTTTAAATAGAGTTGTTACTTTAAAACTAGTTTATATCACAAAAGGAGTATAGGTTTTAGTTTTCGTTAAACTTTTCAAAACAATAGTTTTTGATTTAAAAACCTATAGGTGATTGTTTTAATAAAAAGGCAAGTTGACAAAAACAGTTAGTTTTAATCAACTAGATGTGTTGTTAAAACAGTTAGTTTTAATTAGCAAGTAATTTTAGAACAGTTGGTTTTAAAAATTACATGTATGTTTGAAACAGTTAGTTTAAAACATAAGTAGCCTTTATAACAATCAGTTTTTTCAAAAAGCCTGGAAATAAAGTTTTTCAAAACCCCGAAAATCATAGATCAGTAGTGCAACCCATCTAGGGGCACCTTTGGCGTAAAGTACATAGGCGTTGTAAGTGATCACACATTCAACGTCTGTGTTCAAACTGAAGCTGAAGGGGTTACAAAACTCTGCGAATTATCTCCGGGTGGTACCGGCCAGAGTATAGTGATCAGGTCCCAAAATGGTGAGATCTGTTTTGGTACTATAATGTTCACCGGGTGGTACCGGGCCAAAAAGCACTTAGAGGGACTAAAACATGCACAGGTAGTTGCTATAAGTCCCGAAAAGATCTAGGAGTCATGTCAGCCAGACATGATTGGTAAAAGTCCTTACCTACCGAAATAAATACGGGTCTGGTGGAGCAAGAACATTACGCACATCAGGACGTATGAAATAAGGATCCTAGTCCAATAAATTGATCATTTAAGGGTTTATTGATATTTTATTGGAAATTAGTCTATTTACAGTTGCTAAGACCAAAAGTTTTATTTTGTGTAGATGGCAAGCACTGTTACCAGCACTAATAATCTTTCCCTCCGATCTATCCTAGAGAAGGATAAACTGACCGGCCCTAACTTTCTCGACTGGGAGCGCAATCTGATGATTGTGCTCAGACATGAGAGAAAGTGGTATGTGCTTGAAGAGCCACTTGGGGAGGCACCTCCGGCAAACGCTCCGGCTGCTGCCAGAAATGCCCACAAGAAGCACTCGGATGATCTCCTTGATGTCGCCTGTCTAATGTTAGCAACTATGAGCCCAGATCTGCAAGCAGGGCTCATAAATACAAATGCTTACGACATGATCCGCCAGCTGAGGGACATGTTTCAGACTCAAGCTCGTACAGAACGCTACGATGCCACCAAAGCATTCAATGAGTGCAAGATGGTAAGAGGGACATCAGTAAGTGACCATGTCATGAAAATGAAACGGCACTTAGATCATCTGGAGAGGCTAGGTCATCCCGTTCCGTTGCAGCTAGCAACAGACACCATACTCAATTCACTGTCAGAAGACTACATGCCTTTCGTAGTCAATTACAATATGAATAACATGGAGAAAACAATAGCAGAATTGCACTCCATGCTAAAGACAGCTGAACTGAATATGGGGAACAAGAACAAGACTAAGGATGTCTTGATGGTGAAAGACGGAGGGGTGAAAAAGAAGAATGGGCAAGCTAGCACCAGTAAAGGAAAGGGACCAGTCCAGGCCATCCAGAGTGCACCCAAGAAAGGCAAAGGCAAGGGCAAGGGCAAGAAGGTTAAGCCAAACAAAGCTAGGACCGAGAATCGCTGCTTTATATGCAATGAGATCGGTCATTGGAGGCAAAACTGCCCTAAGCGTCATGAAGCAGGTATGTAAACCTCAGAAAATTTATGATTGCTTTATTTTGTCACTTCTTACTTGTTAGCTTACAAGTATACTGATACCTAGAGCAAATGATTATTGCAGGAGGTCAGAAATGAAGTGAAGTGCCCAGGAGTTGCCGAGGATCTTAAGTACGAGATGATTTAAGTCAAGACATTTTTTGAATTTATAGTTTTAAAACAGTTATTTTTGGGGGTTTATGTTTTAAACATTTTTGGATAATTATATTTTATAATTTCATGGTTTTATTTTCAAAAGTTATTGTCTTGACACAGAAATATCTAATTGTGCCTGATATTCTTATATCTGTAAGATCCTAGTTGATGCCTGTTATAATTACTTTAATGAAATTGAAGTAATTTGTATAAAAACTATCAAAACACACGAGATTCTATAGGAATGTGTTTTGAGAATAAAACATTTATGAATAATAGTTTTGTGATCAAAAGGGAGAATTTAAGATATTAACTCAGATAGCGTTAATAACAGCATTTATAAAACTAGAAAGATTCCAAGTTCTGGAATTAGGATTTGACCAAATCCAGTTAAGCTTTATAAAAGAAATTCTCAAGAACTAACTAATCAAGATTGATCAAGTTTTATTCAAATGTTTTAAAAGGAGAATTTAGGATATTAACTCAGATGGCGTTAATAACAGTATTTATGAAACTAGAAGGATTCCAAGGTTTGGAATTAGGATTTGACCAAATCCAGTTGAGTTTCATAAAAAGGAAAATTCTCAAAGTTCATTACTTGAAATTAGGATTGACTAATCAAAGTTTTGACTAAGTCAATAGTAAATTTTGAGTAATAGTTAGTTTTTATGCAAGTAAGTGGGAGCCCAATTTATTCTCTATCTAGTCTGAGATAAAAGAATAAAAGATATAATTATTGATATATCTCGGAATTCATAAATCCAGGTAGGATAAGAATTCATAAGATATAATTTACCCTTTTAGTTAAAAGGATAAAAGTTTCAAGACCCATGAAACAAAGGTCGTAACTGACTTAAAAATCAATAATTAAAAGTGTTGGATTAAAATATAGGATTCCAGTAGATTTGCCGGTATTGCAAATGGAATCGGATTTCAGATAGAAATCATTCATCTACACAGCAACTAAGGAAAGTTGCAGTTTTACATATTCAGGAACTGGAAGTTAGTCCAGGTCTCCAAGTTCATGGAATATGATAAAAGTCTGGTTATTGTTCTTATAAGGTGTTTGCAGAACAATAATTAGCAGATACAAGTAGATCGTATGAACAGACTTGTATTTTTGGTTATCACTTTGATTAAAATGGTAAACTTTAATCAAAGGGTTTAAACTAAAGATGGGTGATACTATATTTTAGACCAGTATCTAACAAACGTTAAATAGACATTATGAAAGTTGTTAAAGAAAAGACATTCAATCTTGTTATTATTACAGCGTGTAATATGGACTATACAAAATTGATTTCTTTATCACCTTCACATTTTTTGCATGTTTTTAATATATCCAGGAATGAAATCAGTCTCCGTTTTTCATTCAAAATCTGTCCGTGACAACTTATCATTGTGGGAGCATGATAAGGTGTTAAAGTCATTGTGAACTTTTAGGTAGTTATGATCAGTTGCTGAGTAACAGCTACAAGTGTTGTAGACTAAAAGTTGCACAGATATTTGATAGAGTAGCAAATATCGGACGTGATCCGCGGTTGAGATTACTTCTTGGAAACAGTCATAAGTAAATCTCACAGTGGTTGTCCCTATCACCTGAGGTATCTGATTTGATATCATGAGGACTACTGAATTCTTAGTGCACTCAACCGCTACGCCGTAACAGGATGGCTATAAAGGGTGTAACTAGATTCAGCGGAAGCCGTGGTGTCAAAGGCAGATATGCAAGATGGGATTTGCACCTCTTCTCAGAAGAGAGATATTTCTGGGCCCATCTTGACTGACTAAGTATATTGATGAAGTGCATGGCCATGCCCAAACGGACTGATTAGTTCTTTGTCGTTTACCTATCAGTGAAAGTCAGATAATCAAGAGAACAGAATCTTGAGTATTTAGAGTTGACACTTTCCAAGCTCATACTCACAGATGAAATATCGCGATGCAAGGGGAAAAGCCAAGATATACCCAATCAATGAACAGTAGTTTCATATATACCAGTTCCTTACGGAATGTTTATATCACCAGTCTGGGTATAAGAGTTCTTGTAACCTGGTCAGCCTAAGTGCCTGTCTAGGGGCCTCCTTAGGTCAGTGAAATCAAAGGCGGTATTGCCAACTTGCACAAGTGGGAGTCTGTTAGGAATTATGTGCAGAGTTGACAAACCAAGTGATTACACATCCAATGTTACAAGACACTTGAGGGTCACACCTGTGAGGACCTATAAGTCGAACAAGTTAGATGAAACCCCGAAATGGAGAGTTAGAATTTATAATAGTGTATTATAAATCAGTTGGGTAATTTCAGTCAGAATTATCAAAGTTGGAGGATTATTAATTAATTAGGATATTATATATTTATTAAGATAAATAAATATATAATAGTTGATTAATAAAGATTTTATATATTAGATAAATATATAAATCATAATTATCGTATGCAAATTCTTTTCCAGCTAATTAAAAAGGAAAGGATTTGAGATAATTATAATAAGGAAACTAGATTCCCTACAAACTGTATTTTTCCTCCGTATAAATAAGGGTTATGGGTTAAGGAAAAATCTAAGCTTTTCAATTAGAAAACCAGTTATCAGTTTCCTCCTCCCTCTCTCCCAAAAGCCGACGCCGACCTCCCCTCCCCTCTCGTCGGATTTCGTTTTTGTGTGTTCGGGTTTCATACAGTCCTACTAGAGGGACGTTCGCTGGTCGATCATTGGTGGATCTATTCTCAAGCAACCAGGTAAATTGATCTAAACCAAACCAATAGGATTAAAACTATAACGATTAAAAGATCATAAGGCTTAATGGGTTTTTAGCTTTTATCGCTTCCGCACAAATAAGATCAAAACAGCGTATTTTGATCACATAGGTTTTATCAGTTTGATTAACCTATGAGGTATATCAAACCAGCGAGGTTTTGATAGATCTGAGATAATCCTCGAGTCAGTTTGATCCGAGGATATCCACAAAAACCCAACATTTTGATGTATTTCATGGTTTTACAATTAATCAATAACTTTTTCCTACTAAATGTATTTAATAATGTCTTTTATAGTTGTTGCCCCAATTCAGCAAGATTCAAAGATAGAGAGGAAGATATCAGATGAAAAAGATGATGTATTATTGGGAAAACTTTCAAAGGATTACACACACCTACACACATTGATTTCACTTACATGACCCTCATGAGAAATGATTTCCACACTCTCTTCCCAAACCCTTTATATATAGGCCCCATTTACATAAAGTCTAAGTCTAAGTTCATTAGCTACAATTACTAGCTAAATACAATTTAATCTCTCTCAAAACTTTCTTTATAAAACTTCCTCTAATTAGGATAATTTGGTCCTAACAATCCCTACCCCCTAAAGTTTTATAAAGGAAGTGTTTTTGATCTTCTCCCCCTTGCTTTCTTCAGAAAACTTTAGTGGTGCCCGGCTACATTTTGATCACCAATCTTCCCCTCGATTGTAGCTTTTTGTCTTCAGTTTCAACTGAAATACCAGATCCAATGTGCAATAGCCTCGACTGATCGCACAAAATACAGCTCAACTCTGTAAATAACTCGACACGTCTGATAACTACATAATACAACAGCTTGCACCAGAGCATGTTGATTCATCTAACTATGTACATCACTAAGAAAAACAAAGGGATAGATACATGTGTGAGTTACAGTGCAGGTCAGCAAGAAAAATTAAGGATTTGTCTTTACGTGCGTGTTGAGTAGGAATTCAGCATAAAAGTTCTAAACATGATAAGTTCACCACAAGGAAAACACTGAAGTTGGATCACCAGAACACCCTATGGCTTGACAAACTAGGAGTAGATACTGAACGAGATACTCAGCTTTGATTTCTCTACTGTTCAGAAAATAGTCGATTTCCGAAAAGTTTCCAAAATGTCAAGTAATGAGATCTAGATCTAGTTTTCTTAGTCAGATGGATGACTATCGTCACTCAAAATTCTAGATCACAACTGAATCTCCATGATAGTGAAAGGGTTAAGAATTGATCACATAACTAAAGTACCATTCACCGAAGCTGGCATCCAAAGGGAAAATTCATTCCCCAAGAGGAAAAAATCTAAGAAAAACTTTAGAATAATGGTTGTAGAGAGTCAGATTTCTGCGTAATCTAACCAAATACAGAATCCGATTACCGTCGTTCTGAAATTGTTACCAATCTGACATGTCTTCAAAGAATCTGGAACAGTTGGAGAAATGAGAGAAATTCAATTTTCATGGTTGCAAACTGAATTAGGCTAAAACTGGGTTGATTTGATCTTTACAAACCAACTGGGAAAGAAACGTGGCTATATAAGTGCAAAGATTTTGATGCATCAAATGTATCTAAATCTGCGTGGATCTGGATCAAACTAAAAGTGATCAACCACTTGGGCCATAAGAAACATCAAAGCCACTAAGAAATTGTGGCCCAAAAAGAATAAAACTCGAAAGCACGATTGATCGTATAATCTTGAAAGCGCATCTCAAGATAACATCTGATCTGGATAAAAATGATTAAGTACCCACGAGAATGCTTGACCAAAATTTTGAAAGACTTCAAAATTATCGCAAACGGCAGGAACTAGATTCGACGATTAAGCATATTTAATTGAGAATAAACTTTAGAGACCAGATTTGAACAAATTGTCCAAAGTTGATAAATAAATAAGTTTAAAAGATTAGGGGTTGGTAGTGACAAATATCCAAACTTGATTCATTAAATCATCAAAAGCTTCAAACTTCTGGAGCAAACTTGTAAATGTCTCAATCTTGAATCATTTTTTTCATGGCAGCACATGGAGTCGGGATTCAAATTCGAAATTCCAAATTGACGCACGTGAGTTGGAGGGGTTCAACACTAATACCAATTCCGATTCCAAAACTAATTCCAAATCCGACTCCAAATTGGGGCTTCCAAATCCGACTCCAAATTGAGATTTCAACATTCCGAGTGCAAATTTTTAGTCTAAAAATTGTGTCAGGATTTGTGAATTCGAGTCCGGATTTTAATCCCGAGTCGTGATTGGTTTCAAAATCGAGGTCGGATTTGTACTAGAAATCCGAGCCCAGATTTGGTAATAAATCCGAGTTGGAATTTCAAATCTGAAGAGTCGGGAGACGACCTCCAATCCCGAAATCAAATTCATATCCAATAATTTGATGAAAGCAACTTGTAATATCCCAAACATTAAGCCGGAAGTTGCTTCAAAACCCAACCTAAACACCAATCTTCATCTTTCAGATCCAACATACAAAACTTAAAAGAATGCAAACCAGATAAAAAATTCAAGAACACAACTTTAAAAATCCCCAAAAAAAAACATTCTTCAAATCTGCTAAAAATATGATCGAATCAATCCATGAGGGTTTGATTTAGCTTTGATACCACTTGTTGGCCCAGTTCAGAAATATTCAAAAATAGAGAAGAAGAAATTAGATGAAAAAGATGGTGTATTATTGAGAAAGCTTTCAAAGGGTTACACACACCTACACACAATGATTTTACTTACACGACTCTCATGAGAAATGATTTCCACACTCTTTTCCCAAACTCTAAACCCTTTATATACATAGGGCCATTTACATCAAGTCCAAACCCATTAGCTACAATTACTAGCTAAATACAATTTAATCATTCTCAAAGTTTTCTTTATAAAATTTTCTTTAATTAGGACAATTTGGTCCTAACAATAGTTTTATATATGTCATGTTCTATGAATTTTTAAGCCCAACATCTTATTTTAGTAGATGGAAAAAAAGAAATTTAAGTATTTTTATCAATTGTTTATATTCTTCATCTTTTATTAGGATTCCACTTCAAACCACAAGAAAATATATTTAAGTGCTCAAACAACAAAACATTATGTTCGGAGATTAAAGGTCTCTCTAAATATTTACTTTGATTGTATCCTTTCTAATCATCTTTTTTCCACATTTTTGTTTATCTTCATTTGTCTACTTGTCTAGAAACCTTGATAATCTTCGTTATCGTTAATCTCTCAATTACTCCCTCCACATAAGTTCTCTTTTTGTATCTAAATAACGCCTTAGTTTTGTTAGGAATTACCAACCATTTTCAATTTATATCTATATTTTAGAACTTTAAATTATTATGCTTTTTTATATTAAACTCTTAGTTGCTAATTACCTAATATGGAATACATAAATCTCAAGTAGTTGTGGCTTGTGATGACTCCAAGCCATTCGTGGCCGCCCGAGGAATTAGCATTTCAAGTAATCTGAACCAAAAACCCATTGTTACCCAAAAAACCAAATAAGAATTTTGAGTGTCCTTTTTACTATAACAAAGAAAAATAAGATTTATTTTCTCGTAAATTATTAGAATTTTTGTATTCAGTTTTTTACTAATAAATTTTATCGTGTTTATTGAGGCTCTTACATATTTACATTATTAAAATGTCATAAACGAGCATCAACACATATATGAATCATTTCACAATTATTCACAAATGGCTATTTAACGCAAAACATATTTCATAGAAACAAGAGAGGGATTATGTAATCTCGTTAATGATTATAAGCATTTTAAATAAGTTACAAGTATATAACAATGAGATATTTCAATTCTAATCTAACTCTTGATATATCTATCTCTATATATCTTGAACGATATGTCTATTGTCATATAATTTAGACGATGGCACACTTATCTTACATCACCCCTTGTGCCGAGTCAAAGGAGTGCTGGTACACAAGTGTTGCCTCGTTAAAACCCAGTGGGAAAAAAATAAAAATATGATGAAGGAAACAGTACAACGCATCAGTTTGTTTGCAATATAAATTCTTTCTTTAGCCTAATATTTTCTCTGATTTATACATTAATTGGGAGAGCATAACATACGGATATCACATGTTTAGTAGAATTTGTTAGAACCAAATTGTTCTAATTAGAGAAAGTTTTATAAAGAAAGCTTTGAGAATAATTAATCTGTAATTAGCTAGAAGTTATAGCTAGTTGTATGGGCTTGGGCTTAGGCTTAGGCTTTTGTATATGGGCCCTATATATATAAAGGGTTTAGGGTTTGGGAAGAGTAGGTGTAAAGAATCATTCAATGAGAGTCGTATAGTGTGTTTGTGTGTGTGTTTCTTGTAGTCTGATGAGAGCTCTCCAATAAATGCAAGAACACTTATTTTGTCTATCGATTTCTCTTCTAAATCCTCTATTATTTGATTGTTTTGGGACCAGCAGAATCCCTCTTTTGTCTACTACTCCTCCTGATTCATTCATTAATAAAATGAGTTTAAAACCATTTAGTTTTTAAGTGCTTTCTACATAAGATTGACTTGGTTGGTATGTAGTTGCTATCAATTTCAATATGATACTTAAACAAACTTGCAAATGTTCTATTCAAGATCTGCTGCTAAACAAGTATTATGGATCATGGATGCTTTATGCTTAAATCCATTATTGATTTGTAATGAATCAAGTGGAATGAAAGTTTCAATATGTGTATGTCTTTCACAAATATATCGGTGCATCTCTCTCAATTAATTTTATGTTTTTAATTATTAGTTTATACATCTTTTTATATGTATTTTTGGGTTTGAATAAATGATAGTTATGAAAAAAATATGAATACAAATGATAAGGTTGGTATAATTCTCATTCTTCTTTAAGAAAGAACCCTGCAATTAATGATGATGAAGAGAGGAAAATGATCAATCTTGTGAAATACTGTATTCAAATGATTATGAAAAAAGGAATCGATGCATGATTTTTGCTTTTTCTCGGCTAACGACTATAATTTTTTTTCATAGGAGGCTGCCAATGTTACATGTAAGAGAAATTGGGATCTAATGGCAATTTATTACCCGTTTTCATCTATGTAAATATGAATTCTAAAAACTAAATAAGTAAAAATCTTCATAACAGAAAGGAAAAAGACTACAAAGAAAAAGGAATAACCTTAATTACTATCTCAAATTCTTCACTTTCTCCCAAAGCTCCAGAAGCCGTAGATGTTGAACTACTTTTATCCACATAAAATAAGCCTTAAAAAACTTTCATAACACATCATACTCTAAGCAGTAGCTACCAAGTTCTTAAAAATTTGAATTTTTTATATCTAAAATTTCGATATTGGTAGATGGATCATGGATGTGATCAACAACTGAAGTAAACATTTAACACATTAAGAACTGCAAATAAAACAACTTTTTTAAATGTTTTAAGTCGATATTCTGCCTATAATCCTTAGCAAAAAAAAAAATTGTGCTTCAATACGCACACATGTGTGCATGCGTATGTTTGTAGTATTTATTCGTATTGAAGCACAATACGCACACACTTACTATACGCACACATACGCCTATAATCGTCGGTATATAAAACAGTCGTAAAGCAGTCGGTAAAAGTCGTCGGTAGATGAAACCGTCGGAAAATAGTTGGTAAAAGTCGTTGGAAAAACTGTCGGTACTTTTACCGACTAGGTTTTTAGCGACGCTCGTTTCGTCAGAAAACAGTCAGTAAAGCCGATTTTCGACTGTTTTCCGACTATTCCAGCCGTCGGTAATATCTTTATTTTTAGTAGTGCAAGTTACACGCCAAATCAAAATCCTAAACTAAACAAGTTTAAAATTGTAGATATAATGACGAGTAACATACATTACAATGACTACTCGTATAAGCACATTAGCATTGGTGGAGTCTGTTATAACATATTATTAATTTGATTCTAGTCGTTTGTCAAATAAAACTTTTTTCTTCCTAGTACTTCGTCTTGTGATAAAAGTGGTGCCACCAAAAGTAAGAACTTATTTATTCTTCTAATGGGATTTATTTCTAAATTTGTTGTTTTAATCTAAATGAGCTCTTTTAGAATGATTCTTTCTTTCTCCATCTCCATCTGCGGTTTGATCTTTTTTAGAGATGTCGTTGGTCATAAAGCAGTTTTCGTTAACATTTTTACTATAATTGTACTATTAATAATATTCAACTTTGTTTTTACTTGCATGGTTAGCCAACAATAACATTGTCTCTAAGGCTATGCGTACCGAGGATCGACCTAGGTTGAGCGGGATGACATCCGCGGTTTGAGCGGGCTGAGGCTGGAGCGGCGTAGCCACACTGCTCATAGCCGTTGTGTTGTGTGTGTGGTGTGTGTGTGTGGGTGTGGGGTGTGTTTAATTAATTAAATGAGAGGGTTGAGAAGGTTCGGGTATTAACCAGAGAGGGCTCCAGAAGGCCTATTGTGGGGTTGGGGAAAAGTTGATGTGGTAGTGAGGTTGGGAGGATTGGGAGGGTTCGGGTACTGATGGCCTAATATTCAACCAACACCATCGAACAAGGAGTTTACTTCACAAGCCTATGAAAAGGAGCTCACTAGATCAAACGACATACCCTTCTGTTTTTTCTTCTTTTTTTTTCTATTTAATCCAACTATATTGTAGGAAAACAAGTAAGCGGAAACTTCAACCAACACCATCGGGCCGGGCCGGGCTTTGACCGGGCTTTGAAAAGACCGGGATTTTCGGGCTTTTGTTTGACTGGGCTTTGACCGGGCTCGGGATGGGTCGGGCCGGGCTTTGACCGGGCTTTGAAAAGACCGGGCTTTTTCGGGGCTTTTTCCAACTTAAAAAACACTAAATTATTTTATAATTTCAATAATAATGATAATATACAATATAAACTAGATTTATTTTATAATTCTAAAGTCTAAACTATATAAAACAAATCAAAAAATACATTTATTATATAAAACAACTAATTATAATAATTTATTATATAAAACTAAACTATATAAAACAAATATACTATAAACTACATTTATTATAATTATATAAAACAAATAATTATAGTAATTTATTATATAAAACTAAAATATATAATTACGAAATTGCCATTAAACCGGGCCGGGCCGGGCTTTGGTCGGGCCAGGCCGGGTCAGGCTTTCAAATTTCCTAAAACTAGGCCCGGGCTTTGGTCGGGCCGGGCCAGGCAGGGCTTTTTTTTTGGGCTCGAGCCGGGCCGGGCCTTTTGCCCATCTCTAGTTTCTAGTCGTTACTTGCCACGGAAAAAGAATTGTGGCCATAAAGAAACATTAAGTCACGGTTTTCTCTAAACCATGACATTTTGTTTGGCAAAAGTTGGTGTGAGGGTTGATGAGCAATTAGGCCTTAACCTTAAATATCTATATTTGTTGCATAAAAATGTCAATTCTCTCAAAGAAGAAAGGAACTCCTACGTGTAAACTATTGGGTAAATTTATATTTTTAAAGCCTAGGTTATTTGAGGAAAATTCATACCAAGTTTGTATGTATCTTTGTTGTTAGGTGTTGGAGTAATTGAAGGGATCAATACCTAGCTTCGAGAGTTGTCACTACTAGAAAACTGTGTATTATCTATTGCCATTACCTACTGTATTCCAATGGTTTACCAACTATTCTTTTCTATTTTATTTTTTATTTATTTTTCATATAATAAACCGTCGAAAAATTTTTGGAAAAATTGTCTGTAACCCGTCAGAAAGCCGTCTGTAATTGAAGCAGTCTGTTAAAGTCGTCGAAAAGCCGTCGGTAAATAAAACAGTCGGTAAAAGTCATCAAAAAGCGTCGGTACATTTTACCAACCAGGTTTTAGCGACGTTTGTTTCGTCGGAAAACCGTCGATAAATCTGATTTCTGACTATTTTCCGACTGTTTCGGCAGTCGGTAATACCCTTTTTTCTTCTAATATATAGTGTGTAGTCGTCCTTATGGTAAGAGAAGGTGTAATCGTCCTTGAAGAGGTGGTAATTATATATTTAGATGGATACAATTTGGTGTTGTTTAAACGAAACAGAAATCAGGAGATTGTTCAAAAATGTGTATAAAATTAACCGTTGATTCAAATTGTGATACATCATTTGAATACCCATGGGGTAACTCCATCTTTATCAACAATTAATCTGTAATTCTTGTTAACTCCATCTTTAACAACATTGTTTACTCTTAGAGAGAGTACGTACTAACATATATCACGTATATTGGTGTGAACGTACATATATTATAACAAGGAAATTAATAAATTTTATTTAGCAACATATTACATATACGCGACATAACATTAAAGTTTTCATACAACAAGACGCATGATGAGTTGCTTCTAAAGTAGAAATAACACAACAACAATGAAGTAGAAATAACACAACAATTATTAATTATTAATACCACGACGTACGCATTTCCAACATGTTGTTGTTTAAAACATCGGCTAGCATCGCGATTTAATTGCCGGAGGCGGGTGTGAGAACGGCACCAATAGATTCGATGTAGTCCCCATAAGTTCCAAAGAACCCGACAAACTTACCCTTAGCCACAGGTAGTGAGAAAGGAGTCCCTACGCTTTTCCCGTATTCATAATGAATCCCTAAGTTGGTATCAATAATCAAGGACGTGATAACCTTAACATTGTCAAGTTCTCCAAACGTGCCACTAATTTTGGTGATTACTTCATTAGCACCAAAGGTAATCTGATCACCCAAATCATACATACATATAAAGGTTAATTAAGAAAATATATATATATTTGTACATGTATACATATAATTAATAGATTTAATCGTGAGCTTATATGATTACCGGATAATTTGTGCCACCCTTGCCACCATATGTCACAGGAGCGATGACTTTCCCGCTTTGATTGACATAGCCGAACGTGATGGAGTTAATACAATCTTCAGCAGCGACATACATCTTGTTAATTCTATCAAAATCATCTGGTTTGAATATCCAGGGTGTAGCTTTGTTTTCCCCCCATGGTCCAACCTCCACAAGAGCCTGCATTTATAATATATATAATTAAGGATCCAAAATACAGAAGCCGATGGAACAACATTAAGTATTATTGTAAATCTTAAACCAATTAATTGATTAATTAAGCATACACTTATTTTTTTGAACGGCCATAATATAAAAGCACGGGATTAACAAGACGCTAGCCCGGCAAAAAAGGAACCAAAGAGATCGTGAATTACAAACTTATATATATATATATAACAAATTAATGAATGTTGGATCAGCTAGCTAGTTAGCTTATAGTGAGATTAAGAGCATACCATTTTCCTTGCTATGGATGTTTGATGAATTAAAAGAGAAAAATTAAGTTTGTTTGTATTGTGTTTGTGTGCATCTAACTCAAATCCCTGCAAGCTTATTTATAGAACAAGCATACCCGTATACGTATACATACATGTTGCTTTAATTTCTTTTTTTCATACGTACGTAGAATTTTTGAATAATTAATTCATGCATTCCATCACGTGCTGATAATGTTAACTTGATACAGATATATTATTTGTGGATGCAGAATTTTCTCTAGCATGCCCTTGATTAATTGATTAATTTATTTCCAAGGGGCACTCATCCCGTTATATATAAACAAACATATATAAAAACAAGAACAAATAAACAAAAACATCAATAGAAGACTATGTGTGTACATTTCCATTTCCAGTATAAACAAACAAAAACATATATATACAACTATATATAAAATCTCAAATAAGCGTCTCTGTTCTTATTTAGATACACTGTGCATTACTTAATATATATATATATATATATATAGATACCTTATTTTACAAATATATAAAACCCAATTGCATCTCACATGTGATAGATTGTTTCAAAAAAATATATATGAAAACTCCTAACTCTGTTAACTAGTAAAGAAATTATAGGGAGACTCAATATTACAACATTTATAGTTATCATATTTCAAATATAACGCATGTACATTATATAAAGTTTACTAATTATACTAGATTGAATATAGGGCATGGGCTTCTTAGTTAATTCATATGAATGTATATCTGCCAAGGCCAAGTACCCACATCGGTTGGGACGATTGGAGTACTCGGGACGACTAAGACAAAAGCTAGTAGATTAATTGTCTTATTGGGTGTGATTTCTTATTCCAGTAATTTTACTTTTATCCACGTTAAGTGCATCAGGGGATCTTCAATCATGGAACCACAAATAAAAACATGAATTTTTATAAATTAAAAAAAAGAAACCTCAAAAAGCAATGCAGTGGATGATTTGCAAACTACAGCTATTGGCTACTGTCAAAAAAGCCAAATTGAAAAATCACAATGAAGATTATATTACCAACGATAGCAACACAACCATCTCTCTGGCACGCATACAATTTTGATGGCTTAATTTTCGCTTATTGGACCTTTTTTGATATAGTTTCGTAGATGGATGTATGATCTAGAGTAGCCAACTGGGTTGCCATTCAAGTAGAGTCATCGATCCTTTGACGTAAGTTGAGTTCATAATAGAGGAACATTTGGATGTACATCATCCTTATTTTGTTGCACTATTTTCTTTTTGCCTATATAGTAACGGAAAAATTGTGCGTCTTAGTTAGATAAGAGTAACATAAATATTATCTTATATGCATAGATTGTCTTTGAAACAAAGTATTTTTGGTGTGTCCAAGATTAGAGACAACTATATAATCCAGCAAAATGGATGTTAATTAGAGAGAGGTATCTTCAATGTTAGTAGAAGGTGAACTCGGAGCTGATTTTGTACAATTATATTAATGTACTTGAACTTTGGAAAGGTAACGCCTTCAAGGCCAACTCTGCTGTGGATTCTCTATGTTTAGGCATGGTCGTGAAATCAAAATGCTCGTATGCACTCCGTCCCAACTATATATGCACAACTTTATTCCTAGGCACGACTGTGTCGTATGCCATACACACGAATAAAGATGAACATCATTGATTTTGTCACTTTTCGTGTATAATGCTTTATTCCTTCCCCGTCGTCAAGCAAATCCACCGATACTCTTTATCGGTAGCTCAAGAGTACCAAATAAGTTGGATGATGATCTAAATGGTAAAATTAAATTAGGGGATGCCAGATTTGACTTGAAAGAGGCATGATGCATATGCATGATTTATTATTTTGATCAATGCAAGATTTGATAGTAAGATCCTTGGCAGGTGGATTATCTTTCATCGGTATGCATTTAATGGTTGGAAATGCTCCACATGGTCATTGTTATTCATGCATCAGGTTTTACTACTCTCCAGTCTTCTTAAGGTGTGTTTATTTTTTTTCTTTTTTTCTTTTTTTCCATACGAACAGTTGAGTAATTAATTCACAGAATCGACCACTTTTTAATGCTTACAACCGATTCGATAATGATAATGTAGATGACCTCGTTGACATGTTATTTGTGAATGCAGAATTTTATATAAATGTGTACCGACAATTTTAACAATAAATAGAGACATAAATTCTCTCTATTTATTGTTAAATAACTTCTTTTTATTATAACGCTCATATGCGTTCTAATTTTATAAACATATTATAACTCTATTATTCAAAACGTTTTATGTTTTATGAAATCCATAAATATTTTGATAACCATAACACTATTTATTTCATAATAAACATGACTTAGGTTCAAGTAAGACCAAGCTATTTCCGTAAAACCGGTGAGACCAACACTTTTTACATGAAACTTCACAATAAAACACTGTGAAGGTTAAAAAATCGAACATTCATCGTAAAAACATTGCAAATGTTACGTTCAAGGTGTTTTTTTATGTGAAGGTTCGATTTTTACCTTCACAACATTTTTGTTGTGAAGATTTGAATTATTTATTTGCTACCTTCACAGTTTTTTGAGCTGTGAAGGTTTTGTTTTTTTACTTTGTTTTGTATTTTTTTTCCCTAGATAGTGTTTTTACTATGTTTTTACGATGAATGTTCGAATTTTTTTTAACCTTTACAGTGTTTTGTTATGAAGTTAATGTAAAAAGTGTTGGTCTCACTGGTCTTACGAAAACCGCTTTGTTTCACGTGAAGTCCTGAACCTAAATCTAATAAACATTGTGATATATATTGTTGATTATATAAAGTTAATTCATTATTATACAATACAAAAACTATACAATTCTCACGTTTTAAAAATATTTATGATCCTCATTTAAAGAGGACCACAAAGGGAGGGAAAGACGCGATGGAGAAATGAAAGGGGCGTATGTGGTAAGAGATAACAAAAGAAATTTAATGAGAATGCAACAACAGATTTATCTCGAACTAACAACATACCAGACCATTCCTCAACGAATATGCCGTCTAAATAATTCAAACTAGTTATTAAGAGCCCGGGGCTTCGCGCCGGGTTATAAACTGTGATAAATTTTATCGTTTATATGAAACATTTTTTAATGAGTTAACGACTTAATTTAATAAAGTTGGATGAAGGGATAAAATGAAATGAAAATAAAAATGACAAGAAAAAAAACAATTTTTAAAGATCAAGAACGAAAACCGTTGTATATACAAAAGTGGAGGAGTTAAAGTTATACAATTGATGGGAAGATTACTATGTTGTAAATATAAAAGTGGAGGGACTTACTATGTTGCAAATATAAAAGTGGAGGGACTTACTATGTTGTAAATATAAAAGTGGAGGGACTAAAGTAAAACAATTAAGAGTAATGTTTATATTTATTAAAACTACAGGGACTAAAAATGAAACAACTAAGAGTATTGTTTATATTTATTAAAACTATAAGGACTAAAAATGTAATTTTGTTAAAATTTACTGTTCACAATTCCTGACAATTGTTATATATTATAATTCCATATAATGTTTGATATATATTTAAAAATAATGGTATTTGTATATTATATATTCACTAGACGATAGTCGTGCAATGTGATGCAAATTAATTTTCTCAAATCTAAGGTTGAGAATTTAATAGAATAATTTTGTTTCACGTTCAGTTTTATTCTGCATCACATGATATCAATCATATGATTTTATGTGTTTTTAATCACATATCAGATATACGAAATTCAAGATCAATATGGTCAAAAAAAAGTTCAACATCCTCAAAATTGGTTTACTTGGTTGATTTTTTAGTATGATCCAAAATAACAATCACAAAAGTTTTGTATGCTTATAATTTGAGCAATGTTTTGCTTAAAGATAAAAATTAAACAATCAAAATTGTCTAAAAATCTAAAGGAAACACTCTATATAGGCTTATTTGTGACTTAGGTTCCAAAAGTACAAGTCGTATACATAAATGTCTCGAATCCAATATTGAGAATACCGCTTGTGATTTAAGTTCAATCTATTTTATGTGGTATTAAAAAGTCACTAATAATTTGGTTTGGTTTGTTGACCCATGGGCCATCGACCATTGTTAGATTAGAACACGAAAAACAAATTAATGGTGTTTATGGTGACTTGTACCTATAAACACATAAATATTTCTACATTCTTTAGATTTGTCAAGTTATGTCCAAATAATATATAACGGTTTAAGATATTTTATAATATAGTATAGATTCATACGTATGTATAATATTTTACAATATTATTAAATTAAAAAATAATTAATAATTGAATTATTTTAAAAAAATGTTAACGATAGAATTATAATGGTATAGTTTGTAAAAAACATAATAAACGATTATTTGAGTTATATGATTGAAATGTACAATAAAAGAATATGAAATATAAGGGATTAAAAGTTACTATATGGTACGTGAGTGTAAATTTACATGAGTGTAAATTGTATTGTTCAGACTGAATATGGTACGTGTAAATTGTATTGTTCAGACTAAATTGTAAAGTAGCTATACCTTTACATGAGTGTAAATTGTATTGTTCAGACTGAATATGGTACGTGTCGCGCTCTCGGCTGTCTTCACATTCACAATGACATTTAAGTTTAGAGCCGAACTTTCGTCTATATATATATATATATGTTTGACATTCAAAATTACGGCTTTTGACTAGTCAAAGCGGCAATCTTTGACAAGCCAACTATGATCTCAACCATATCAAAGGTTGAGATCACTTATCTACATTGTATTTTTTTGCACTTCTCATTTGATCTCTCTCTCTCTCTCTCTCTCTCTCTCTCTCTCTCCTCCCTCCCTCCCTCCCTTGCTCTCCCTCTCCCTCTCCCTCTCCCTCTCCCTCTCCCTCTCCCTCTCCCTCTCTCTCTCTCCCTCTCTCTCACACAATCAAATACACACCAACTAATTCTTGCACAGTTACAAACCAATTCTAGCTTTCAACATTAATGTTTTTTTTAATTATAATTTTATTGCATAAACACTGCATTCTCATTATATGTAGAATTTGCATACACTTGTATGTGTTTTATAAAATCACCATCCATTCACACATAAATATGCAGTCCTTCAAATTACATTATATCCATTCATTCAATACCAAATACTTGTGCAGCAAAAAAACATACTATTCATACCGTCTACTAGCATAAAATCAAAACACTGCATAAAACATCTTCTTTACCAAGTTACCCTTATCTACATAACAAACCATACACATTTATGGTTTGTTCATATTATACTATCTGACTTATATATTATCTAGGTTTCCAAATACATTAAAAATGGTGGTAGTTTGATCAATATATAGCTTTGCATATAATGTGCATAATGGTTCCTACTGTGTAGATATTGAATCACTACTTGTATTTTCTAATAGCACCATCCTCCATACATGCATTTAATTGTAGTACAACCTATGGATTGCATAAATCAAACTACCTCCTTATCACAGATTCACAAGTCAATTTCATTAATTTCTTTTATGCAGTACTTGAACATTTAAAAAAACCATAAAACAAAATGGGATGGCCTCACTTAAACAAAATCACTGAAAGCAAAGATTTTGTTAGGGAAGAATACTTGTTACCTTTTTGAAATTCAGATGCAATTTGACGATGGCATGCCAACCTTTTTTTCCATTTAATGCAATTCAATTTGCAAACTTGTCAATTTAAACCCCAAAATTAATACACCGTTGGATCATATAATCAACGGTGCACATGGATATGTAAGTGTTTAACAAATGTGGACTCATATTTCATTATGATCATCGTAAGGACCAAGAAAATTGTCAATTTAAATTAACACCTAAGGTTTATTATTACAAATATTATGCAGGATGAATAAAGTTTTTTTTCTTTCCAAATTAAATAAATCTTATATTATTTAATGTGAATAAAGCATTAATATTTAAACTAAATATTACCACCTTTGTCCTTTAGTATGTTTCTATGATAATCGATTTCTTTCTGCATTTTGTCCTATTTCAAAACACTACTCCTAACGCATCATATAAATCCAAGCATCATTATTGTCATATATAAATATATATATATATATATGTATATATTTTGTTGGTGGTACAACGCCGTAGCGTCTATTCGATTTTCCGAGTCCACACTGCACATTTGTCCTTATTAATTCTCCAAACTACCCATGTTTTAAAATTAAATATTTCGACACTAAATTTTTTAGTAAACTACATTTTGGTCCCTATGATTTACATGAACCTTCAAAAATGGTTTCTAAAGTTTAATATTGAAATTTATCGTTCTTATTGTTTACGTTTTACTTTAAAAAATGTCCCTTAATTAATCAATAACTTCATTAAATATCTCCATCAAAGAAACGGTATTTATGTCTTTTTAACATTTTCTTTGTCTTACTCAAATGACCAATGTTACGGTTTATCTAAGTTCTTTTTCTAATGAGCAAAATGAATAACAAAAAAAAAATGTTAACATATAAATGTCACTTACTTAAGAAATTAGTGACCACTTTTAGAAATTCACGTAAACTACAAAAACAAAAATTTAGATCACTCTAAATTCTAAATACAAAATTGTATGATGTTATGTAGTTGGCATTTTCCTGCCTTTTATTTGAATTAAAAATAAATTATTTTTAACAATAAGAAAAGTCGTTCAAAAGAAATCCTAACTATTAACAATAAATAGATCGTTCAAAAAAAAATTCTTACAATTAACAATAAACAAATATTAATTATTAGCTAAAATTAGCAAACATGGTTGTTAGTTGTTACTACTAGTAATCATATATTATAATTGAGAATTATCAAAAAACCATTAATGTTAACTAAGTACAAGAAAGAATCGATAAAATATGAATGAATCATGCTATTATTATAGCACTTTAATAGTATTTGAGCAATGTAAACTCAATGGCCTTCATATAAAATTCATTTTCTTTCTCTTTCAATCTTGTAGAACCACCATCGCCATGGAGACCACCGCCATCTCCGACCTCCAACGCCACCCACCGCCCATCTCCGACCTCTAACCACTAGAACCTACTTCCAAGTAGAACCACCATCGCTGTGGAGAACCACCGCCTTCTCCGACCTCCAACGCCCCCATCTTTGACCTCTAACCACCGGAACCTTCTTCTCGGTAGAACCACCATTGTCATGGAGAACCACCGCCGTCGCCGCAACCAGAACCACCAATGGGCCTTTTTCTCCGGCATCATCGTGGTGGTTTTCAACCACCAGGTGGTTTTCAAGTTGTCGGAGATGATCACCGGCAACAAAGAAAAGGTCTCGATGCCGCCGGAAGAGTGTTCGGAATGGTGGCTGAGATCAACGGTGGGCGGAAGAATGGTTGGAAGAGCGTCGGAACATGATTGGAACAGTGGTTGCCGGAAATAACTGGTTGATCTCGTCATTTGTATCACAATAACAAAAAAAATATATATATATATGGTACATCAAAAAACATTTTTGATAGGTGCATACACACAATAATTTTTTTGGATATAGATTGATACATTTTGAAGAATTATTATCTAAAATTTAATAAAAAATATAAAATGCAGCAAACCTAAAAAAAGCTACTTAAACACACACAGATCTAAAATTCTTATTAAACAAAAAACACAATCTCTTTGGGGTATCCACACGACCACACCAACGTCAACCTTAAAAAAAATAAAATCATATGCATTAACCATAAACACTACATATTATGTCTCTTTCAATCATCATCCAACATGGCCTTGTTGAATTCCTTTCAGCCACGTTTTCTGCCACATGAAATAACTGTTAAGTCTTTAAATCAAAACATATTGTTCATAAAATTTCCGAATTTTTTTTATTCCTTAAGGTACTGTATGCAGCATCCGAAAATTGATCAATTAATCTATCCATAAAATTGAATTCTAAATATAATCTAGATTCACTACAAGAAAAATGGGATTTAGTGAGGAAAAGTTTTAGTGAGGACAAACTTTCCTCACAATAAGTCACTAAAAGACAAAAAAAACTAGTCTTGCGGGTAGAATATTTTGACTTAGCCTATTGTGAGGACATGTCCTTTATCTACGTATTTTCATTTTAACTTTCGATTTTTCTTTCCCCACAAAAATTACAACAGTTACCTTTATTGACTTTTTTTCTTTGACTCTTATTACTAGAGGACACGTCCTCACCATAGATTATCACGAAAACTATTTCTCTTGACTTTTTTCCTTTGACCAAATTCACACTAAAAAAAATATAGGTTTTCAAAATTTTAATTTCTTATATAAATAAAATAACCTATTCAAAATATTAATAAAATGAGGAGTAACTTTAGGAAAAGACATGTCCTCACCCTAGATTTTTTTCATTTCCCCACAGCGCCTAACTCAAATTCCCACCAAATAAAATACATATTTTGAAATTTTGATTTTCCCACTAATACCTAATTAAATGGCAGGTTACTTTTGGTGAGGACACGTCCTTACTATATGGTTTTATCTTTTATTTTTATTTTATTTTACTTTTTTAGTTCCATAAATTAATTTATATTAAATATTGATTAGTTATTAGATTTTGTATATGTTTATTTTATATGTTATTTATAACTAAATATGCATTAATAAAAAAATAAAATAATCTTTTTATTAGTTTTAAATTATGTTTATAATTAGGATTGGAATTTGCTCAATACATTACGTTAGTATTTATCGTTGTTAATCATGAACTTTTTGGGTGATATCTGACATTATTCTATAAAGTTTTTTAAATTAAGGTTTTGATTTCAACGTAAAAGAAGTCATACGTATTTGTAACGGTTGATTGTAAGTCATCATTAGTCGGGATAAATGATATGTGGTTGTAACAGTTGATTGTTGGTCAACACTTGTAGTAGAAAGTCATAAGTGTTCGTAATGGTCGGTTTTGTACGCTGTATAATTTGTGTATTAAAACCGATTAAGTTAGTATGATCAAGTTTATCAAGAGTCTCAAAAATCTCGTTATGTTGATATATTATTCACTATCCATCTTTCATAAACATCTTATGCATGTAGGTTAACTCCTAATCTATATAGGCCTAGCTAACATAGTTCAATTATGCTAGGCCTTATTCGGTGTTATTTGGAGTTAGTCGATGTTATAGCTCATTAAGAGTCATAAGAACTTCTTATACTGTAATACATTTCACTATCGATCATTCACATCCAATGCATGCAGGTCAATTCATTATAATATATATATACGTATGTAGACAACCCAAATGCCTAACAACACAGATCACCAAGGGGCACTAAAATCCTGTGAAGGCCTAATACACACCATTAAGTTGTAATCAGATCTACAAAGGTGGTGGCGTACTGACAAAAGACCTAGCGGATGTGGTGGAATATCCCATCCACTCGTGTTCGAGCCCAGGCGTGCACATCTTTTACTTGGGTTTATTGGGCCTAATTTGGTCCAATCATGCTTTATTGGACTTTAGTTGGGTTTATTGGGCTTTAATTGGGTTTATTGGACCTAATTCGGTCCAAGGATGCTTTATTGGGCTTTATGTGGGTTTATTGGGCATAGTTCGGTCCAAGCATGTTTTATTGGGCCTTAGTTGGGTTTATTGGGCCTAATTTGGTCGAAGCATGCTTTGTTGGGCCTTAGTTGGGTTTATTGGGCCTATTTCGGTCGAAACATGCTTTATTGGGCTCTAGGTGGGCTTATTGGGCCTAATTCGGTCCAAGTATGCTTTATTGGGCTCTAGGTGAGCTTATTGGGCCTAATTCGGTCCAAACAGGCTTTATTGGGATTTAGTTAGGTTTATTGGGCCTATTTCGGTCGAAACATGCTTTATTGGGCTCTAGGTAGGCTTATTGGGCATAAATCGGTCCAAGCATGCTTTATTGGGCTCTAGGTGGGCTTATTGGGCCTAATTCGGTCCAAGTATGCTTTATTGGGCTCTAGGTGGGCTTATTGGGCCTAATTCGGTCCAAGTATGCTTTATTGGGCTCTAGGCGGGCTTATTGGGCCTAATTCGGTCCAAGTGGGCCTTATTGGGCCTAATTCGATCCAATGGGGCCTTATTGGGCCTAATTCGATCCAAGGGGGCCTTATTGGGCCTAATTCGATCCAAGGGGGCCTTATTGGGCCTAATTTAATCCAAGTGAGCTTTCTTTGATATATTTGTGTTGCAATAGAGTAGGTTTGTAAATTAATCGAACAAACATCTACGTAGCAAACCCCAATGGTCCAAGCATGTTAGTGTTCGTTTTTTAAGTTTAAAAGAACATGGAAGCTTAACCGAACAAAATATCATGTAACAATAGAGCACCTTTGGAGAGCACCTTTGCACATAAATGCTTAATTTGTCTTCCTGCCAAACAAATTCACAAACGGCTAATTAACGAAGGTTCTTTTAATTTACACGCCTACAATTAGAGCACCTTTGGAGAGGACATGTCTTCACTATAATCTTTACACCATGTAACAATAGGTGTTTGAGTTTTAATTTCCCACTTATAAACAATTAAGTTACATACCAAAAATAAATAAAATTACGGTTTACATATAGAAAGGACATGTCCTCACTATAGGTTTTTTAAGCTTGCTATTGTGGGAGACGAAAAAATGATAAACATTCAGTGAGGATATGTCCTCACTAAAGAGACGCAAAGACACAAAAAAAAAATTGATGGAAACAGGAGCTTTTGAAGCTCTTTTTGAACAATTTTTAAAAGATGAGGGTGTCGGGTGAAAAATCCTATTATATGAAGAAAACCCCTAATTTAGTCCTATTCTCCTCTCTCAATCGTTTCCAAAACCCTCGATTGCTTCATCTGAAACGTCTCCATACCACTCTCCCACCAACGATTTCACTCGCCTCTTCCCCCCGTCGACGCTGCTGCTGTCGATTTCTCTTCTCTCCGGCCGGCGCTGCTGCTGTCGACCTCCGGCCGGCGCTGCTCCTCTCGAAGTTTGGCTGCAGACTCTCGACTTCTCTTATCTCTGTAAGTTCTCGATTGGCTTCTCTTATCCATAATAATTTTTAAGTAGCAATGTTTGGTATAATATGTTTGGTTTTGGCCATGCTTTTGGATTTCCTAGTGGTTAGCTTAGTAGTGTTGTTGTACTTGGGTGTTGCCTCTGCTTTGGTTTGGTATAAAATGATTTCCTAATGGTTTGGTTTGGTATAGAAGAAACTAGATATGATTTGTATGATTAAGTAAAACTAGATATGCTCTTGTGATATGCTCTTGTGATATGCTTGTTCATTTAGCACACAAACTCTTTTGAGTTATGTTTTAAATATGATTTGTTAGTGATAAACTGTTTACTTTTTGGATTGTTTTGATAATTAATCGTTGTAAACCCAGTTATGACGATTGATAAGGGTTGGACTTTATTACACAAAAATTCTATTGAATTTTGGAATGGTCTACAAACATTTCTTTCGAGGTGTAAGGACCACTTGAACTTTGAAAGTAAATGTCGTTGCCCATGTCGTAAATGTAACAACGTTGTGTTTGGTACAATTGGCTCACTTGAACGTCACATACATTCAAACGGGTTTAGTAGGGCTTATACGACATGGGTTTATCACGGTGAACCATTAGTTTCGACAACCGCACCTTGCTCACCTCAAACGGCAAATGAGATGCGTGATGCCCTCAACGACGTTCTTCAAGAGAATATTGGCAATGATCAGGACGCAAATACCAATGAGACTAATAATGAGCCAGTTGAAGGAGTGAGTGCTACGGATCTTGATGACTTATTTACGTTGGCCAACACCGAGCTATACCCCGGTTGTGATTGGATGTATTCGTTAGACTTCTTGGCGAAGATTTCACACATGAAGGCCATGAATCATTGGACTGATACTTCATTTGACCGTTCATAGATCGAAGGTGAATTCGGCTAATAAAGCCAAGCAACCATACCCAAGTTACCAAGGTAGCAAGTCGTTTGCTGAGATGCGATTTGAACGGGTAAGTCGTTTCTATATCTAAATCAAGGGGTTGTTTTAATAAGGGCTGTTTATGGGGCTGTTTTACGGGGTTGTTTCGTAGGGCTGTTTTTTATGCATTTTTGTGAGTTTGTTTCTTGTTTGCTTATGAAAGACAATATATGTTTAAGGGGCTGATTTAAGGCTGTGTTTTCAGCGTTTTTAAGGGGGTGTTTGAAGGGGTTGTTCTTGTTTAGTTTATGAAATATGATATAATGTTTAAGGGGTTGTTTTATTTGAGCTTTTTTATAAGTTTTTGCTGTGTTTTTAAGCATGATGTGTATTTTTATGACTCATCACTATGAGTTTTATGAGTTTGTGATACAAGGCTTCATATAAGTGTTTTTTCACTATATTAGTGTTATATATATGTATGTTAATCGATGTTTATTTTAATTTGTTTTATAGCGCAAAGTTGAGGGTGCATTTCCAAGCCTTATTGACAGTTTTCGTCAATATCATACACGAAATGGGAACTTTCCCGTTGGTAGTCTTGCTCAAAGTCAATACGTAAGTAATTTCTTTTACTTAATGTATAGAATTACATAAAACATACCATTTTTGCTTTGTAACTAAATAGGAACAAATGATGGTATTAAAAGCGGCCCAAGTTGATCTTCCCAACCCTTTGACCGAGGACCAAATTGTAACGTCCAATTTCATTTTTCAATAATATTTAACAGAAATAGTAACCAACATAGCGGAAGCACTTTAAACCATTAAAAAGTAATATGTTTTCCCCAAAACGGGTCCAAAATTAAAAACATTTTAAAGTGATAATAAGTCACAATAAATCCAGTTTGCAATCCAAAACATTTTTAATAGTAATTCAGCATCCATTATTTTCAAATCTCTTAAACATGCCCTGAACTGAGTCCTTCCGAGCACCAAGCAGGTGCCTTCCCCTTATCTTTCGATGAGGTACCTGCCACTGAACCACATAAAACCACAACGGGTTAAGCATAAAGCTTAGTGAGCACAAACCTAGGTTCTATGCATGCATGTATACAATCATAATCATGTAGCTGGGTAACTGGACATGTATCATGAACCTTACTCAAGGTGTATCCACCAAAAAGCATCATACTGACACTGGTACCAGGCCTCTGAACCCAACTTCCCTAGGGGTAGTATTACCGCCATAGGTACTATCGTGAATATTACATGTCAGTTCATACATTAACCACATTTATATATATAATTACAAGCATAACAATCTTAAACGCAGGTTAATGTACTCACCTTAGTTCGCTTCACAGATAACACAGTCAATCACCTCACCCGACTGAGTATTAAACACCTATACATCACATCATCGTATGGCACACATAAATAACATCTTAAGACTCATAACCGTAACTCTTAGTCTAGGGCTGATTTAGACCTTCTAAAAGGGTAGGTAATTCAATTACGAACCCAACGGTCCTTTCGGAATCAAAATCGGAGTTAGGATGCAAAAGTTATGGCCAAAACAAATTTCCAACTCAAAACAGGGGCTAGCGATCGCGAGGCTGATAGCTAGCGATCGCTAGCTGTCCTTCCCAACTTTCTACTCTAGCTCGCGATCACCTTCACGATCGTGAGCCTCTCGTGTCCATGGCTAGCGATCGCTAGCCTCATCACCTAGCGATCGCTAGGTGCTGAATTTTTCAGCACGAACCCAAAATCGCATTTTCTTGTTTTTGGCATAACTTCCACATCCGAACCCCAATTCGTCCGATTCAAAAAGCCACGGTTTTGTTATTCCAGGCTCTGCCATACTACTACAATGAAAATAGGACCAACCTAACACAAAATACTCAATTGGTGATCCAAAGATCACCAATTATCACAACATCCAACAAAACCCTAACTTTGATTCAAAACTCGATATTTGACAACAACTAAGGGAAATTGATGATTACCTGAAGTTAGGAACTTAATTCTAACGATGAAGCAACGATTGATTGCACCACAAACACACGATTTCTTCGCAAACACCAAAACCCCTTTGAAACCTCCAAACCCTTTCCTTTCTCTCAAGATTATCAAATGATCAAAAGAGAAGGGTTTGATCGTCCAATCCCTTATATATATGTATACACATAACACCCTCCACTTTCTACATTTACAAACAAGCCCCCTTACCTGAAATTACATAAATGACACCAAACCTTACTAACTTAACGAAAGAAAAGTTAAAACTTAACTGAATGGGAACGGGGTGTTACACAAATCATGGATCAAGTGTTGGGAACGCGTCGTGGGCACAAGCGAGGACGCGGGCAAACTCTACGTCGTGCCAATTCTGCATCAATTGTATTAGCCGAGCGACCTAGGCCAACTGAAGAACGTTTTTACACGCAAGCCGAGGTTGATGCGATGATGGCCAAGTCAAATGCGCAATCGGAGGCTAAATTCAGGGCTCTCATACACTGTTTGAAAGATAACAACATTGTAATTGACTGTAGCGACGAAGAGGACGAGATTGAGAGCGAGAACGAGAGCGAGGGTTGAAGAGGCGTTTCTAGTATAGTGATGATCTTTTGGTGACTCTAGGATGTTGTTGAAACTAAATATTGCTACTTTAACACTTTTTTTGGTGACTTTTGGTTATATATATTGATGATCTTTTGGTTATATTGATGATTTTTTTTTTTTGATATTTTATGGGAATTCTGGAACTGTGAAAAACAGGTAAATATAGCCCAGAAAATGGGCTGGAAATACCAAAAACAGCAGGGTGCTGCTAAAATTAAAATTAGGATATTGTGAGGACTTGTCCTCACTATAAGTAAATACACTTTTGTTCATTAAAAATTCATATAGTGAAGACATGTCCTCACTATAGGTAAATATATTCTTTTTAATTTAATAATATCTGGAGACGAGATTTCCTCACAAAAGCAAATTAAATTATTCTCACCATAGGCATTCTAATTACCATAATTAGGTAATTATTTCAATTAGACATAATTATATTAAATTAGCTATGGTGAGGACATATGCTCACTATAGGTGATTAAATTCTAATTATTATAATTAGTTACAGCGAGGACATGTCCTTCCGATAAAGAATTGTAATTTCATTTCCATTTAATTTATAGCAGATGAATGTCCTCACCGTAGAAGCCAAATGGTCCTCACTAGTTACTTTTAGAGTCGGGCGTGTAGTGAGGAAACTAAGGTGAGGACATGTCCGCACTATAGAGCTTTAGTGAGGACATTTTGACATTTGGTGAGGACTTTTGCTTCTCACTAAAGCCCATTTTTCTTGTAGTGATTGATCCTAATTCAAAAACCAAATAATGAGCTTAGACTTAAAACCAAAAACACATTAAAATCTTGGATTTCGAATTCACAATAGTTGATGATAAAGAATACAGAGCATCACGATTTTCTTCAAGATTTTTAACCAAGCTCTGATACTAATTGAGAGAACAAAATCAAATCAGGTAACATAAAGATTTAACACTAAAGCTCCATTGATTCCAAGAGAGAAAGTGGTACACGTAAGAGTTTTGCCCAATATGTATTTTCCTGCAGTCTCTCTCACACAATATGGCTTATACAAATAAGAGGCTTAACCCTAAAAATCGCTAAAAATAAGACTATGTTTGACAAACAACTAATAAGCTAGCTTATAAACAAATTATGTTTGACAAAAAGTAGCTTATGCGTATGTAAAAAACCAAAAAGGGCATATTGGGGTATAATAATTAACATTAATAAGGATATAATTGGAAGAAGCTAGATAAAGTTTTAAAAATCAAGTTTATAAGCTACCTTTTGTCCATCTAAACATATACACACAAAATAAGCTAGCTTATAAGTTAATTTGAGTTTACCAAACAATGCCTAAAAGCCCATTTGCATAAAACCCAAAACCAAAAACTAATTACAAGTCCAATAACATTAATTAACTAAAAGAAAAACCCAACAATTAATTCTAAACAATTCTAAATCTTCGAGATTGTCTACTTATCTTGTGATCTCGGATACATTTCAACCGAGGTTCGGACCATCTTTCTCGAACAAGATCTGGGGGATGTCATTTCAGAGTGAAGCAATTATCAACTTCCATTTTTGATCCACCCAAGACAGAACATCATAACATGACTCCTAATCCAAAACAATAAATCTATTATTTCTCTTGATCACATTCGCCTTTTCACCATCTTGAATCCCTTTTTTCGCATTATTTTCACCTTCGTCATTCTTGTTTGAAATCACAGGCCAATATTCCATCTTGACAAATGGTACATCTTTAGTGCCCAAATTAGTAGCACCATTACAATGACCACTTTGTATTTGACGTTTAGGTTTTTATAAATGTAAAAAGATACCGACAAATTCTTTGTTAGCGTAGTTCCTTAAACATGTTTTACGAGCACAACTTTTAACAAGACACTTGCCAGAGTAGTAATATATACTTATACTTAGTTTTTAGAAACATGATTGTTTGTTACATTTTGATCATCGAAAATAATAAAAATCAAGGCCATAAACTATTTATTTGCCATACAAAGTAGATTGTTAGAACTGTGACTACTATTTATCTTTTAACCGAGGATTTTATGTATATTTATAGCCATAAAAATGATATTACCCGTAGACAGATAATAACATATCTATCTGTATATATATTAAAGAAAAGTTTTTTCTTATGTCATGATTATGAAATTGAGTCATTTGATTGGCAAATTAAAAAAGAATCATCAAATGATGATGTCATCAATTATTCTTATTATTTTAATACCATAATTATCTTTATAATTTACATTTTTTATCCTTATAATTATTTGATTAAATTACTTTTTATCCATTAGTTTCTCATCTTTCACTTTACATCCTTATCATTTTAAGATAATAATATATATTAATTAAAATGTATTAAAATTTTTGTTTTTTCTTTTTAATAAATTATACCATTATAATCGTCTCGACAATACCTTCAAAATGAGTTTAATATTGAATATTTTTTTAATTTAACTACATTATTAAAATTAGATATAAATTAATTTGTTTAGATTTTATTACAATTCAATTTTATTTTATTTAAAATTCCATTGTTGATATTCTTGAAATTTAAAGATTATATCTTTTTAATCTAATTATTTTTATAGATTATTTATAAGTAATTAATTTTTTATTTAAAATTCTACAAATAAAAAGCACTACATATTTTATTTTTGAATCCCTCCAGTTATAAAAATAGATATAAATTAATTTGCTTAGATTTTATTACAATTCTATTCTTCATATTCTTGAAACTTAAAGATTTCATCTTTTTAACCTAATTATTTTTATATATTAATAATAAGTAATGAAATATTATTTTATTTAAAACTCAATTGCTAATATTCTTGAAATTTAAAGATTCCATCTTTTTAATCTAACTATTTTTATAGATTATTTATAAATAATTATATTTTATTTTATTTAAAATCCTACAAATCAAAACACTACACATATTTTATTTCTGAATCCATCCAGTTTTAAAATCATTCACGAAATTCAAATCTTTTGACAAAAGAATAATAAATTTTCAATTTTTTAAAATTTTAACAGCTATTAGATAACTAAAATATCTATTTTAATAAGCAATTATAATGGCAATTGTCGTATAACATATAATTTACATAAGTATTTAAATGGTAATGACAATTGTCATGTAAATGTCTATTCTTATTAAAAATTAAAATAACATGTTTCAAATGCCCGTATAATATACGGGTCATTAACTAGTAATTACATTAATTTTAACTATTGCATGAGTCAAGTTTTGGCCCACAAATAATAGAAACCGTGGTCATTTCATGACATATTGTTACACTTAAAATTTTAAAAACATGTCTATCTATTACCTTTTAATAATGTACAATGATAAAAAAAAATCGTGGTCCAAACAACTTACTTGTCAAACGAATTAAATTGTTAGAAACATGACTGTTGGTTAGCTTATAACCACATTGATATATTTTAGCTGTGACTACACCAATATTTACAGCCACAAGATTTATATCAGTTTTGACCAAATATGACTTATAGTTACACTTACTTTTTTTAAAACAGTAGCTACTACTTTTTTTGGTCACACAAAACTATATATATCGTGGCCAATTCAACGGATTATTTTGAACCATAAGGCTATATGTACTGCAGTGTGGGGTTGGGCGGGTTCGAAGCCGGCGGCTTCAGCAGGTTGGCCGGGTACGGCTACGCAGGAGGAGGGTTCAGCGGGCTGGGGTTGTAAGCGGCTTGGCCACACCGCTCGTTTAATAGACGGGTTGTAGCTTGTGTGTGTGTGTGTGGTGTTTTATTTAAATAAAAAGTGAGAGGGTTGGGACGGTTGGGTACTAATCAGAGAGGGTTCCAGAGGGTTAATGGGAGGGTTGGAGAAAAACTTATGTCGCAGCTGATGTGGCAGTGGATTGAGAGGGTTGGGAGGGTTGGGTACTCATGGCCTAACTACTAGTTATGTTTTGGTCTTAGGCTAAGTGTACCGCAGTGTGGGGTTGGGCGGGTTCGAAGCCGGCGGCTTCAGCGGGTTGGGCGGGTACGGCTACGCTGGAGGAGGGTTCAGCAGGCTGCGATTGTAAGTGGCTTGGCCACACCGCTTGTTTAATAGACCGGTTGTAGCTTGTGTGTGTGTGTAGTGTTTTATTCAAATAAAAAGTGAGACGGTTGGGAGGGTTAGGTACTAATCAGAGAGAGTTCTAGAGGGTTAATGGGAGGGTTGGAGAAAAACTGATGTGACATTGAGGTTGAGAGAGTTAGGTACTCATGGCCTTATAAGCAAAAACCATTGCAATAAACTATTTAGTTGTCACAATGACTTTGAATTGTTAGAACCATGACCATTGGTTACTTTTTAGTCACATCAAATATTTTAACGATTGCCTTGCCTTAAGGGGGGTGATATATGCACCTAAAAAGTGCATCGGGAATTGAAAAAGTAACATCGGGAATTGAAAAAGTAGTATTTGACCACACAAATTAACGATGGTCAAATCATGATATATGATTACACTTAATTTGTAAAACCATGGCTAGTAGCTACCTTTTTGTCATATGAATAATTAGAAGCATGAAAACAACCACCCACGACTTTTGGCTATGTGTAACAAATTTCCATGTATATATACTAGAAATATACCCGCGCGCGTTGCAGCGCGAAGTATGTATCAATTGCCCGATTTTTATATACATCATTGTTAACATCAATTTAATCATATGTGTTCAATCAATTAACCTCCTAATGGTTTATTGAATAGTCAATTTCGAAAATTGAAATAAAAGTATTATCTTTATATAATTGAATAAAAAATATTCAATATTGGGCTTATTTCGAAGGTATTGACGAGACGATTATGATGGTATAATTTGTTAAAAAACGTAATTTTAATATAAATTTTAGTTCATAATATATGATTAGTTAGATTATATGATAAGGGTTTAAAATAGAAAATGAAAAAGTAAAGGACTAAAATAAGATTTAATAACTAACTATGGGGGTATAAAGTGTAAATGTGTAAAGTAATTGTTGAACAAAAAACCGTCAAATTGAGTTATTCTCTTATATATATAGTATAGATATATATATATATATATATATAGAGTAATAATCAAATAAAAACCACTTTTTTTGTAAAAACTTTAGGACTAATCTCAACCACTAAATTTTTTTAATCAATGGTTGTCAATATAAGAGAGCATGATAACATTTTTTTGTAACATACACCTAACCACACTAGATTTTAATTTTAAGCCCAAAAGGGTATTTGGGTCATTTTAAAAAATTGAAATAATCAAATAAGTGTTGAAACCCACCTCGTCACCCAATTGAGATCATCAAATTGAGATCATCCACCCTCTTCGTCATCCAGTAATCGAGAACCAGAACCACCCTAAGCAACCCTAAGCAACCGTCTTCCTCTCATCTCCTCCGCCACCGCTCTTCATCCGCCGTGAACCAGAACCACCACTGCCATCGTTGCTGCTTCTAAAGCTCAACCGATCGCCGTCGATCGTGGCGGTGCTCCCTCCGACGTGCTCCGGAACAGCAACAGGTTCCACATGTTGTACCATCGCCGGCCACCGTGCCATCGCCGGAACTGCGCCACTGCCCTCAGCCACCAGCGCCACCGCCTCCTTCTCCACCTGCCTCTGCCACCGTCGCCTCCGCCGCACCGCCGACGACGAGATCTGTATACGGATCTGTGTATGACGACGACCACCACCGCCGACGAGATCGACGGATCTGAAATCCATTTGCATCTGTGAAAACCCTAATCGTCCCCAAATTCCGGCGATTAGTAGCATCGAAAAACGAGAAACGGCGTCGCATTGGGGTTCTAGAAATCAGTGGTGGTGGGTTTTGAGGCAAGAGGGTGAAGGTGATGTAAAAATAGGACACCATTTTTACGAATTTAAGCAAAGATCATGGAAAAGATGGTGAAATTTGGGGAATTTGGGGATATGGAGGTCTTTTCTTGGAGAACGAAATATTGGAAGCTTCATGAAATCTTCTGCCATTGTCGACCACAAAAGAGTAAGTTACAAATTTATAAGTGTGGCTTAGGAGAGGTTTATATTTGTTAATTTACTATTTGTAGAGTTTAATTTTGAGTTAATTACGAATTTGTAGATTAAATGGTGGTGGTGGCCGGAAAGAGAAAGATGGTAGCTATGGTTGTATGTATGCACTGAAATTGTTCGATGAAATGCCACAGAAAGATGTGGTTGGATTTAATGGGGGTGATGGTGAGGTCGTTGGATTTAACGGTGATGGTGGTGGTGAGGTCGCCGTATTTAATGGTGGTGGTGGCCGGAAAGAGAGAGATGAGAGCTATGGATGTATGAATGTGTGTTTAGTTGTTATTTACTTATAAATATAAATGTAATAGACATTTTGTTTTGTATTCATATGGTGAATATGAATATTCATATGGTGAATATATGATGAATATGATATGAGAAATATGAATATTCATATGGTGAATATGAATATTCATATGGTGAATATGAATATATGATGAAATATGAATATTCATATGGTGAATATATGATGAATATGATATGAGAAATATGAATATTCATATGGTGAATATATGATGAATATGATATGAGAAATATGAATATTCATATGGTGAATATGAATATTCATATGGTGAATATATGATGAATATGATATGGTGTTCATCTGGTGGTAGATATGAATATTCATATGGTGAATATATGATGAATATGATATGGGAAATATGAATATTCATATGGTGAATATGAATATTCATATGGTGAATATTCATATAATGAATAAACTGCGATTTTTAGATCAAGGGCTTATATTATTCCTCAAGTTTTTACAAAAAAATGAATATATATATATATATATATATTGTAAAAACCACATATTTTGTAAAAACCTCTTCTTTTGTAAAAACTTGAAGAATAATCTAAAATGACGATCATGCCCTTTTTAGATCAAAGGCTTAGATTAGTTCTAAAGTTTTTACAAAAAAGATGGTTTTTAATTGAAGGCCCCTCTATATATATATATATATATATATATATATTCTTCTTTTATTAATAAAAAATAGTCTTTTATCTAGGGATATGTATTTTAATGGCCACAGACAATACCGACCCAACATAAAGTCAGGTATAGACCAAAAATGTGAACATATATCTGTATGTGTTCACGGTTTTTGAATGCTACTGCTCATATTTTAAAATTGTGGCCACAAAAACCATTTAGATACAAATGTATCTAAACGGTGACTATATGGTTGGAGGTGTTTACTAATGGTTAAGATTATTAAGTTAAGCAGTGGGTAAAACAATACTTCATCTTTAATTACGACTTCTAGCCACACTTCTTATAACCCAACTGTGGCTAATAACTTGTAGTTCTAAAACCGTGGCAAAAAGTCATTGTTATACTTGTGCTAAGTTTGTAAAACATTTATTTAAAAAGTTACCTAATGTCTAATGTATATTTATTTGTTATGACCAAAATGTCCGTCATAATTATTGAAAGTCTTATAAGGTTAGTTTTAAGCCTAATTGTAATTAATGTTGGGCTAATGGACTTGGCTTGACTTGTAATTGGACACCTCACAGTTGCCTAATCTGATATTGTATGTGTGTTCTTGTAATCTTTGAGAGCTCTCCTAATAAAAAAAGTTACAATGATTCTCAATTGATTTCTGTTGCAAATCCCTATCTCCATCTTAAATCTTGCTAAAAAGATGATCGATTCAAATCAGATAGATTTATTGGCTCTGATACCACATGTTTGCCCATTATCAAGCCCTAATCAACATGCAATTCTCAAATCAGTCATATATTTCATTAAAGAACATGATTTACAATATGAGTCTATCTATCTCTCACTATATGAATATATCTTTTAAGCACACAATATTTCTGGACCAACATTATTTGACAATTCCAATACTTAATTTCTTTATGTTTAATTTTTGGTTTAAAAAGATTTAAATTTTTTTTGAACGGCAAGTTAACACACACGCTCCAGCGGTATCGAGCCTCCAATTGGGTAATCCCACTAATCCGTTGCGACCCAGCCCAACCTATGGTTGAACCCGACCGGCAGGGAAGTGGATCCCATAGACTGGATCCTCCCATACATGTGAATTGAAACAAACATACATGCGACCAATTAATACATGAGTTGAAAGGAATTATGTATATTTTCGAAATAAATATATTAACGTGGATATATATTTTTCTTTGATTTATTTTGGAAATTACAAAAAACCGACAATAAGTTGCGAGTAGTTTCTGAAATACCAATGTTTAGGTAGAATTAACATATGGGAATTTATGTCGTCAATATTAAATCAAGGGCATACATCAAATTATTAAAATTGTTGGTACACATAAAAATCTGCATCCACAAATAACATGTTCACCAGGTCGTTTACATTATCATTATCGAATTGGTTGTAAGCATTAAAAAGTGGTCGATTCTATGAATTAATTACTCAACTGTGCGTATAAAAAAAGAAGAATAAAAGAAACACACCTTAAGAAGAAGACTGGAGAGTAGTAAACCTCATGCATGAATAACAATAAGACAAAGATGTTATAATCAAATCTTGTATTGATCAAAATAACAAATCATCGACTGCATTGCACTTAACGTGGATAAAAGAAAAATTACTTGAATAAGAAATCACATCCAATAAGACAATTGATGTACTAGTTTTTGTCTTAGTCCCGAATACTCTAATCGTTTCAACTGATGTCGTACTTGGCCTTGGTAGATATACATTCATATGCATTAACTAAGAAGCTCACGTCCTATATACATATATATATATGGTCAGGTTCAAATGTGAACTCAGATTTGGTTGTAAACGTGAGGACAAATCTCAGCCACACATCTTCGGTTACGGTGGACGCGATGTCGGAGGAGACGCGATTCATGGGAGGGTAGAGAACTAGAGATTATTCAAGGGGGACCGGTCAAAGCTGTTTTTATTGACCGGATGAGTAGTTGAAATTCGTTCTTATGTTCACAATGTAAAAATCGTTCATATATTTGAACTTTCTTCTCTCTCTCTCTCTCTCTCTCTATATATATATATATAGAGAGAGAGAGAGGTGGGTTCATATATATACTTCATACGAGAACAATGTCAATTTAAGAAAACGCGAGGACGGTTCTCAGCCACACATTTTCGGTTACGGTGGACGCGATCACGGAGGATTGACGAAATTCATGGAAGGTGGAGACGATTAAAGAAGGGTGACCCGGTCAAAGCCGTCTTTATCGTCCTCGCATTTTTAAAAAAGTTATGTTTCTCGCATGAACCTTTATATATATATAGGGGTGGGTTCAAATGTGAACCACTTTTTCATTGTGAACGTGAGGATAACTGAAAGCGCGCCACCTGGCACACATCTTCGGTTACGGTGGACGCGACCATGGAGGATTGATGCGATTCATGGGAGGGCGGAGATTATTAAAGGAGAGGACCCGGTCAAAACCTCTTTTATTGATTGGATGAGTGGTTGCGATTTGTCCTCACGTTCACAACCAAAAATGAGTTCACATTTGAACTTTCCTCTCTCTCTCTCTCTCTCTCTCTTATATATATATATATATATATAAGGAGGTTCATACAAGAACCGCCCCAATTTGTAGAAACAAAGGAACTAAATGTGAGTCATATATGATGTGGGCCCATGTGGGACCCATCCATTAAATAAATCATATATGATTTAGTGGTGAGATCCACTTGAATCATATATGATTTAATATTATGTGGAACCCACATTGGCCTACATCATATGTGATTATGAGGAGTTCCTTTGTTTTTGCAAATTGAGTTTGTTCTTGTTTGAACCTACTTCTATATATATATATATATCTATATATATATATATAGAAGGGGGTTCATACGAAAAATATAACTTTTTAAAAAACGCGATTAGCAATCCCAACCACTCATCTCGGTCAACAAATGCAGCTTTGACCGTCCCCCACTTTGTTATAAATTTGTTATAATTAATTGTTTTAGTCATTTGACTTACAACAGGTTAATACACTATTAAAAATCACTTTAGTCCCTAAACTTATGGATAAATATGATTTAACCGTTAAACTTTTTATTTTAAAATGATTTAACCCCTAAACTCTTTTAATGAATGTTATAATTCTTAATCTTTTTATAGTATCTGATTAAATAGCTAAACTTATTTAATCTAATTATATTTATCGCTAATATAATCCAATACAACATTCTACTGGCTAAACCCGTTACCATCCATTTACGAATAGAAAAAACCTTGCATCTGTTCGTCTCCAGTCCAATCCAGCTTGCAACTCAGTCAAAATGATCTTTTTCATCGGTAACAATCTCTTCGTAAACTCATTGTTTCGTATCTAGATTTGTTTAGCTGTTTTTGTTTTTGTTTCTTTGTTTATATATATATATATATATATATATATGGGGGATGAGTGCCCTTGATCGAACCGGCATACCTCTAGTTATAGAGGGATCTTATCCTTTTAAATTGACATGCTTTTCACGTTTTCTTAAATTGACATGCTTCTCGTTTGAACCTCCCTCTCTCTCTCTCTGTCTATATATATATATATATATAAAGTAATGCCAGGGACCGATTTAGAACTTTTTTCAAACGGTGGCACCATTTATAAACACCAAATTTGAAATTAAAAGCAAAATTCTATGAAAAAAAATTCTCTAACAGGACTTGAATCCATGACCTCATGGTATAAGGCAAGTAACTAACCAACACAACCAAAGAAAACTTGTGTCTTTATTGTAGTTTCAAAATATATATGGTGGCACAAGACAAATTTATACGATGGCACCGTAATTTTTTACACTACGACGGAGGAATTTAACGGTGGCCCGTGCCACCGTATGCCCCTAAATAGCTCCGTCCCTGGTAATGCACAGTGTGTATCTAAATTAGAACAGAGATAGATGCTTATTTGAGATTTTATATATAGTTGTATATGAATGTTTTTGTTTGTTTATACTGGAAATGGAAATGTACACACATAGTCTTCCATCGATGTTTTTGTTTATATGTTTTTGTTTGTTTATATATATGGGAATGGGTGCCCCTAAGAACCTAGCTCTGGTTATAGAGGAGGGATCTTATCTTTTAATTTGTCATCAATTAATCAAGGGCATACTAGAGAAAATTCTGCATCCACAAATAATATATCTGTATCAAGTTAACATTATCAGCACGTGATGGAATGCATGAATTAATTATTCAAAAATTCTACGTACGTATGAAAAAAAGAAATTAAAGCAACATGTATGTATACGTATACGGGTATGCTTGTTCTATAAATAAGCTTGCAGGGATTTGAGTTAGATGCACACAAACACAATACAAACAAACTTAATTTTCTCTTTTAATTCATCAAACATCCATAGCAAGGAAAATGGTATGCTCTTAATCTCACTATAAGCTAACTAGCTAGCTGATCCAACATTCATTAATTTGTTATATATATATATATAAGTTTGTAATTCACGATCTCTTTGGTTCCTTTTTTGCGGGGCTAGCGTCTTGTTAATCCCGTGCTTTTATATTATGGCCGTTCAAAAATATAAGTGTATGCTTAATTAATCAATTAATTGGTTTAAGATTTACAATAATACTTAATGTTTTTCCATCGGCTTCTGTATTTTGGATCCTTATTATATATATTATAAATGCAGGCTCTTGTGGAGGTTGGACCATGGGGGGAAAACAAAGCTACACCCTGGATCTTCAAACCAGATGATTTTGATAGAATTAACAAGATGTATGTCGCTGCTGAAGATTGTATTAATTCCATCACGTTCGGCTATGTCGATAAAACTGGCAAAGTCGTCGCTCCTGTGACATATGGTGGCAAGGGTGGCACAAATTATCCGGTAATCATATAAGCTCACGATTAAATCTACTAATTATATGTATACATGTACAAATATATATTTTTTTCTTAATTAACCTTTATATGTATGTATGATTTGGGTGATCAGATTACCTTTGGTGCTAATGAAGTAATCACCAAAATTAGTGGCACATTTGGAGAACTTGACAATGTTAAGGTTATCACGTCCTTGATTATTGATACCAACTTAGGGATTCACTATGAATACGGGAAAAGCGTAGGGACTCCTTTCTCACTACCTGTGGCTAAGGGTAAGTTTGTCGGGTTCTTTGGAACTTATGGGGACTACATCGAATCTATTGGTGCCATTCTCGCACCCGCCTCCACCAATTAAATAGCGATGCGCTGGCCGATGTTTTAAACAACAACATGTTGGAAATGCGTATGTCGTATTAATAATTAATAATTGTTGTTGTGTTATTTCTACTTCATTGTTGTTGTGTTATTTTCTATTTCAGAAGCAACTCATGTTTGTGTTGTTGTATGAAAAATTTAATGTTATGTTGCATCTATGTAATATGCTGCTAAATAAAATGTATCAATTTCCTTGTTATAGTATATGTACGTTCACACCAATATATATACGTGATGTTAGAGTACTCTCTCTAAGAGTAAACAATGTTGTTAAAGATGGAGTTAACAAGAATTACAGATTAATTGTTGATAAAGATGGAGTTACCCCATGGATATTCAAACGATGTATCACAATTTGAATCAACGGTTAATTTTATACACATTTTTGAACAATGTCCAGATTTCTGCTTCTTTTAAACAACACCAAATTGTATCCATCTAAATGTATCGTTACCACCTCTTCAAGGATGATTACACCTTCTCTTACCTTAAGGACGACTACACATTATATATTAGAAAAAAAGGGTATTACCTACCGCCGAAACAGTCGGAAAACAGTCAGAAATCAGATTTATCGACGGTTTTCCGACGAAACAAGCGTCGCTAAAAACCTGGTTGGTAATAGTTGTAATAGATCGAGGGGTTAATGTGGAAATACCCTTAGGGGTATAAATAGATGTTGAGAGAGTTCATGTTGGGGGGGGGGGGGGGGGGGGGGTGTTAATTGTATTATCTAGAGAGAGAGAGATTAAAAAGAGTTATGGTTTCCTTGTACGTATTCATGAAGAAATGAAGATGAAGATGATGATTGTGATTGATATATGATTAGGGTGATTATGAACTAACTTTAGGACTCACACTTTCCCTTCATCACCGCCATTGAACCTCCTTCATAAAAGCTATAATTTTGCTCCACATCATATCACCCATTTTCTGCAACCGACTTAAAAATTTCATCATCCCAATCATCAAAACCACAGTCACTCTGTTCATATTAACAGAGTTTTGTGAAAACACCCTGTTCTGATTCTCGGTTTCTTGTCTGAAAATGGTGAAACCCTTTCTGGGTTTTGAAATTCGGGGTCGATTTCTCATGTTCATACTGCATCTTCTCTTTTATGCATTAATCTATGTTCACTCTTCAGTCGAGCTCCGATGATGTTGCTTTAATGGTAGGATTGAATAGTTGTATGATCATACGATCACGATCAATCCTACGTCTTACCACCGATCCCATCAAATTACGATCCTTTTACGATCCGACAAGTTTTTCAATGGTAGGATCGTACCATCCTACGATTTAGGATCGCAATTTTAATAACGTTAGTTTTGCAAATCATTTTTTTCTATTCTAAAATCCATTAATAAATTCCATCACAATCCTTTACATTATTTCCAAAAAAATCCGTCGAAAAATGTTTAAAAAATTAAAAAGATTATTTTTTTCATATCTGTCAAAAATTTGTTTTTTCTAATTCTTTCAAAAATTCGTATTTGTAACCAATCCGTCCAAAAGTGTTCAAATAATTTCAAAAATCAACTTTTTCCGATTCCGTAAAAATTCCGTCAATAAATTCTCTCAAAATTTCCGTCACATATTTTTCGTCAAAAATCCGTATGAAACACTTTATAAACACCTTCCCATATTGGACTAAACTGCATGCTTACAAATGAATGAGTTTTCTATGAAAAATCCGTCATGGATAAAAAATCGTCAAAAATCCATCGTTATTATCGAGATGACTATAATATGATTACGTCTAAAGATATTTAATATTAGGTTCGTTTTAAAGCTAGTGCGTAGCGCGAGGCTAGGCCAAGCGGCTTCGAACCCGTCGGGCTAAGCGGGCTCGGCGGCTACCGCTACGCAGCCAGTGGGTTCGGCGGGTAAGACGGCCTATTGGGTTACAGAAACCGCCGATTTGTGAAGAAAAAATTGAGTTTTAAAATTTATACCGTTAATTAACGATCAATTTTTTTATTTTTATATCTTCAAATTTTTTAACCTTCAATAAATAACCTTCTATCCTAACTTACAATTTTACCTCAATTTCACCCTTCTATCTCAAATACACTTCTATCATTCTCTCTCAATTTCCTCATTTTATCTAAAAAACATGAATCCAAACAGTGGATCTTCATCCCGTCAAACCGGGGTCTCGTCAAAAGCTCCTCAAAGCGGCGTCTCTCCTCAAAGCGGGGTCTCTCCAAAAGCTCCTCCACCGACGATTCTGGCTCGATCGGAAGAAACTCGTCATCCAGTAACCGAATTTGATATCGACCTTGCGTATTACGTAACCCTGCATGAGCACCTTCAGGGTATCGCGTTGGCCAATGGCGAAAAAAGCAAGGATCAAAGCAAAATATAACTTGCATGGTTATTACTAATTATTTATGTTGTTTTGTATTTTAATAATTTATGTCATTTTTATTTTTAATTAATTATGTAATGGCTTAATTTTAATATTATGAATTTTATTTTACATTATTTATTTGTATTAATTAATTTATTTATTTATTTGTATTAATTAATTAAATTAATTAAAAAGTGAGAGGGTTGAGAGGGTTGGGTACTAATCAGAGAGGGTTCTAGAGGGTTAATGGGAGGGTTGAAGAAAAGCTGATGTGGCAGCTGATGTGGCAATGGCGTTGAGAGGGTTCAGAGGTTTGGCTACTGATAGCCTTATTGAGACGATTATACCGGTATAATTGGTTAAAATAAAAAACGATTTTTTAATACATTCTCAATTTTAAGCACTGTCTCAATCAGTAGATGTGATCTGTTTGCTCCCCTAGCCGCAGAAGATGGTCGAAGTTCGCGGAGATGACCGCTGCTACAGTGAGAGGTGGTGGTGCGGCGGCAGGTGGGTCGTGGTGGTTACGGTGATGGTGGCGGTGGTTGTTCCGGTGATGGTGGTGGCCGACGATGGTGGTGCGGTGATGGTGGGCGATGGTGTTGGTTCCGGTGATGATGGTGTTCAACGATGGTGGTTCTGGTGATGGTGGACGGTGGTGGTTACGGTGATGGTGGTGGTCAACGATGGTGGTGCGGTGATGGTGGTCGATGGTGGTTACGGTGATGGTAGTGATTCCGATGGGCGATGGTCGTTCCGGTGATGATGGTGTCCGACGATGGTGGTTCCGGTGATGGTGGGCAGTGGTGGTTATGGTGATGGTGGTGGCCGGTGATGTTGGTGAGGCGACAAGCGGTGGAAGAAGGTGGTGTTGCGACTTCGGGACCAAAATCGAAAAATTTAACAAAACTTAGGGACCAAAACAGTAAATTACTTTAATATTTTAGAATTAAAAAAAATCAAAATTCAAAAAATTACCTGCAACCTGTTTAGTAGGTCACCCAATACATACAATAGCAAAATTTTGAAACTTCAGTATATTGAATGGTAGTTTTCAGAGTTGGATACATACAATAGCAAAACGTGACAACTTGGATACATTTTCAGATACTAAACCCAATTTTAAAATAGTTTCTTAATTGTGCTAGAAAAATGATTTATATAATTTTTTTTAATATTTTAATTGTATAGCTATTACATTATAACGATCATTAGACCATCTACAATAGTTTTGCGGTTTTTAGCCCTTGCCATGGTACTAGCTGCCACCTAAACGCTACATTCTCTTACCAACATCTTACCAATTTATCTACAGTGGTCTTGACTCTCATACCAATCTAAATAAGAGGTTCTTTGATTTTTTAAATTCACCTCTGAAGACCTTTGAAATTTGATTCAGTCAGATGTTTTTAATCTTCAGAGTGTTTGTTTTTTATAAGTGTTCATACCTCTTTTATTTGAAAAAAAAAAGTGAAAGCTTAGACTATGAAAACCTCTAAAGTGAAAGCTTAGCTCTTCTGGGTGTCCAAACTTGTTATGGGTTTTCTTCCTCCCATCGCCTCTGCCATACCGTCGTCTTCTCCACCGCCGTTGCCACACCCTCGCCTTCGCCGGACTTTTGGGTTTGCTTTCTGCTGTAGAAAGTTGTCTAGGTTAGATGGGTTTGGGAGGGATGGGATAGGGAAGATGGGTTTGATAGGGTAGGGTTGATACTTGACAGGGTATAGACTTGATTATAATATTAATAAATAGAAATTGAATCTATAGTAAATAATTATAATTTAAATGTTTGTAAAAAAATAAAGAAAAACAAGTTTTATATAGAGAAATTTATTTATATAGCCATTTAAAAATGACAAAAATCAGTTTTAGCCAATCTTTCCAAGCAATTCGCGAAATAGCCCTTCAAGTCGCCCCAGGCAAAGTCGCCGGAGGCGACTTCCCATTTTCCGGCCAAAAACGCCGTTTCCGGCCAAATTATTCACCGACGGCGACCAAGTCGCCCCACACACAGTCGCCGGAGGCGACTTGCCCAATTTTCAAATATGACCCTGAACTTCGACTTTGGAAATTTGACGGATTTGGTCCCTGCACTAAGTCACCCCGGCATAAGTCGCCGGAGGCGACTTTGACCTGGTTTGACCGACCACGTGTCGCCGGCTGCATCACCCGAGAGAAACCCTAGTCGCCCCAGCACAAGTCGCCTGGGGCGACTTTGACTATATTTGACCCCATTTCTCTTTAAAACCTCTCCCTCTCTCACTCTCTTTTCCCTATCTCTTTCACTCTCTTTCACTATATCTCTTTCATCCTCTTTCACTCTCCTTTCTATCTTCTCTCAAACTCTCTATTTTTTTCTATGGCTTCTTCTTCAAACCCACCTCAAGATTCTCAAATAATGCCAAGAAGGGTTAGAGAAACGCTGGAAAAGACTATCGAGGAGATGGATGAGCTAGAAGCACACAAGCAGCTACTAAAGACGTAGAAACGGGATCTCCAGAAAATCATCGACGAGAAGAATGCACTGATAAGGTCGACGAGGAACGACGTTCGAGCGGAACAAGGCAAAGTGGATCTCATAGACGCTGAGTTCCCCATGATTGAGGAAGAGCTCAAAGACAAGTTCATCTTGGTTGCGCACCTTAAGGGAATGTATCCGGAGGATAATTAGGAAACTATTATGTATTTCCTCCAAGTTATTTGCTGCATTTTCTTTTATGATGTGTTTGTGTTTTATTTGTCTATCGGTTGTTTGAAAACCTGGTTTTTTATGTAGTAGTTTATGTTGTTTGTGTTAAATGTTAGTGGTTTTTTAATGTGTTAAATGTAGTTTTTTAACGTCTTGAATGTTAACTTTAATGTCTAGATTATTTAACGTTTAAATTATATTAGGTACATACATAATAAATTATAAATAATTTTAGAAAAAAAACATATAATGTTGATATTTCTTTAAAGAAAAAATATCAGTAATAAAATCATAGAAAATAAACATAAAATATTGAGATATGATGTGTCACACTATAGTATTTAGAATGCAAAATTATTTGGCGTGAAAAACTAAATAGCTATGTTTTATTAATGCAACGAAACTGCTCTAAAAGGCTACACACTTAGCTAATTAAACTGGAAATCTTGGTAAAGACTGTGGCTTCTGATAGTTCCGTGTGGCTCTAGCATGGATTGTTGACTGCTTCCACTAGACGCTGGAAACAATGGACATGTATCACTCTTATGTCCGTGATCGCCACACCTAGGGCACCTCCTTAGGGAACTACCTTCACCACGAGATGGGCGACGAGCATCGACATTCGGTCTTCCGACCCGTCTCTTTTTTATTATCGGTGGACGAACGGATTGAAGAGGGGTGTCGGGAAACTGCCACGTTTCAGGAGGACCGACAGGTTTAATTACCCCAATATATGTTGCCTTGTAATTTTCGGCCTTGAAATAAGGCACATCAACCAAAGAGTACACATCCCGTAATTTAGTCTTTTTTGCCACAGCGATGGCATGACCGCAAGGCAAACCGGACAACTGCCATTGTCGACATTCACAACTCTTTTGATGCATGTCCACGTTTGCGTTCCTGCCACCGTCGTGTACCTCCCATACGTTGTAGCCAATCCCGCGAACAGTTCATGTAACGGACTTTCCAACCCTCTTCCAGAGCTTATGTTGAGCCCATTCGGTAAGTGGGTGATCCAAGCTATCTAGAAAATAAATAAATAACATACAAATATATAAAAGGGTATACAAAAATAACAAACATAAAAGTGTAATTTAAAATTGATTAATAAAAGTTGGTAAACCTGCTTTAGCTCGACGAATGAAGTACCACTCTTGTTGGAATGCTCTAAAATATTCGATCAGTCCGACGATAGGTAACCTGCGTGCAAACCTGGACATAGCGTTTATTGACTCAGCACTATTGGAGGTCATTATGTTGTACCGAATGCCAGGAAAATAGATCCTTGACCATCTTTCCACCCCAACCTCCTCCATCAATCGGGCACCGTTAGGTATGGTGACTCGAAGGATATTCATCATTCGGTCAAACACATACGTCGTGTATGCCTTGCATGCCTTCCAGTATGGGGTCTTGTAAACTTTTATTCGGGCATCCCTGGTCACGTTCATCACCAAATGGCGACAACATAAAGCGTGATGTGAATTTGGGAATATTGTGGTGATAGCGGCGTTTATAGAAGCAGCCTTGTCTGACATAAACACCAACCCTTCTGGCTCACCGATGCATCGTTTAAGCTTGCTCAAAAACCAAGTCCACTCATCCGCTGTCTCTGACTTACCTACTCCGAAGGCAATGGGCACGATGTTCTTGTTTCCGTCCATGGCAACAACCAAGAACATAGTACCCAAATAAGGCCCCTTTAGGTGAGCAGCGTCTATGATAAGGACACGCCGTAAGTTTTGCAAGAAGGTATGGATCTGCATAAACGTCAAAAGTCAACATCGGTATTTCCTATAACTTCATGGAGTAAAAGTGTACATTATAAAATTTAAAAGTGGTGCTATTTCTATACGTACCGCTACACCAAGGGCGACGAAACACTCTTCAAAACGCCCTTCGGTGTCTACCCTTATTGAAGTTTGTGTACCTGGATTTGTAAGTTGTAGGTTATACAGATAGGCGGGGAGCCTGGTAAACGACTCCGAAGGGCTACCTCTGATTGAATCAAGAGCATTCCATCTAGCATGCCACCTAGTAGCATACCCGATAGATAAACCAAACTGTTGGTTAATATCATCGACAATGTCTCGTGGTTGATATGTTCTGTTGGCTCTGAGAAATTTTTTTTTATTAATGCACCCAATACCTTTTTGTTTGCTTGACGGTGATTGGAGTTTAGCTGGGTTCGAGAACAAGTGTGTACGTCATTAAAGAAACGTACGTGAAACATCCCGTTGTCACCCACCTTCCTCGCGGTCATACGCCAGGCACAACCACTTTTAACGCACAACAACTCGTACCTGGTTGTGCTCGACCTGTGCGTCCGATGCTCAAACCCCTCTTGTAGGCACTTGATTCCAAGCTCAATAATCATTTCATTTTTCGTTTCAAACACTTGACCTTTTTTTACCCTTGAACTACGATTGTAAGGTACTGTTTGGTTTGTCGTCGTAGAGACTTCTGGGGTTGGAACGAAAACAGGCATTTCAAAATAATCATTTACACCTGCTCTCAAAGTGACGGCTTCGTCATCCTCTTCCTCGTCTTCTTCCTCGTCGTCTTCCTCGTCGTCTTCCTCGTCGTCTTCTTCATCGTCATCTAAAGTAATACCAGCGAAAGACAAGTTGAAAACATGGGCTTCGTCGTCAGCACATCCCCTATTGGTTGTACGATCTTCTTCTTCATCAACAGGTTGTTGTTGTCCTTGTTGTTGTTGTTGTTGTTGTTGTGTCTCTGGAACGACATCATCATAAAAGTCATTAAGACCATATGTATGATCATGACTATATGTAGGATTAACGGTGGACATGTCAATTTGGGACTCGTTGGCTCCTTCTTGGGTTGTAGTGTTAGAAGTACCACCGCCATCACACATCGAATAATCGACGTCAACAAATAGTGTAGGAGGTTGTGGTGAGTTGGCTGCAAATTCCATGAACGCACTAACATCTTCATCGTCGGTTAACATAAGTATTTCACCATCGTGCTTGTACACCACCTTCGTTTGACCAACTGACGCATCAATTCCACATTTCTTTTGAACATATTGAAACAAGTGTTTATGCGTATCGTTTGAAAATAACTTTACACGGTAGTTAACCGTTTCATCAGTACAGACATAATCCCACCCCTCGTTTCGTTCGACCCATTTGTAACACCCGTGTTTTTGAATAAGACGATTTCGCGTTTGAGTAGAAAGTAACCTTTTAAGGAAATGTGAGAAATAGCATTTTAGATCAAATCCCAGATTTCATAGTATAGTTGGATGGGAAATTGAATTACGAATCCAACGGTTCTTCCGGAATCGAAATCGGAGCTATAACGAAGAAGTTATGGCCAAAACAAGACTTCACCTATGTTCAGCTCATTAGCGATCGCTAGGCCCCACTTTAGCGATCGCTAGGCACTTAATTTGAAGGTTCTGTTGGCCATCTGACACTTAGCGGTCGCTAAGGCATCCTCTTAGCGATCGCTAAGGGCCTGTCAGACCCGAAAACGGGTTAAATAGCTCATTTCTTCATTTGGGCATATCTTTCTCATCCGAACTCCGTTTCTCTCGATTCTTTTTGCGTTCTTCTCCTCTTTCCAAGATCTTCAATACTACAAGGATGGATTGGTACCTCAAGTTAGCAAGATTGGGTGGCTAGATCTCCTCTATCCTCATCTTCTTCACCTCACCTTCCACCTCCATTGTTGCTAGGTTTGAGTTCTTCAAGTTCTAGGGTTTTTCTACTCAAGATTTGGCTAGGTAAGCTTATCTAAACCACTTGAGGTTTGTTAATCCTCATAATAGGAGTTACGAAACTAACCTAAGGTTCGATTTGCTTGATTTTAGGTTGTTCACATATTTTGACCTAAATCTTGGATTTGGGAGTTTTGGGTGTAAACCCTCAAGGTGAGTTCTCTATATGGTTTTTAAAGTGTAGATCTAGTCTTATACGTCGTAGATCTAGAACTAATCCAAGGTTTTAATTCCTTATCAGTTTAGGTGTTTACCCGAGCTTTAAGCTAGGGTTTTGGTGAAAATTGGGGCTTTTGGCTTTACAAGCCTCAAGGTGAGTTGCTAAAACTGTTTTGTTAAAACTGAGAGCACATCATCTTGTTTGACTTTACATGCCTTGCTTGGTATTTGAGGATAAATATGATTGTGAATAAAATGCCTAAATTTCTAAGTTAGGATTGGCTATGAATTAAATAAATGACGAATCTGGTATGAATGACTTGGTTGGACTATCGTATACATGGGATAGTTTATCGTATGCCACTAGTGTATGAGTTAAGCCCATGTGATTACATGTTGAATGTATTTATGAGAAATGCGTGGATTTATGCATGCTATGGATTGATGCAAAGGAATTGAATCCCGAGCATATTGACTTACATGAAATGAATGAAAGTATTGAGACTTTCAATAATGCTTAAATTGTATAACTAAAATGTTATGGAGCACCGCTAGTCAAAAAGTGGGATGCTATTGGTCGCTAGTCAAAAAGTGGACCGGGATGTCACTAGTCAAAAGGTTAGTACCCATGTTTTTACGCAATATAAATTGGACAACGTGGCACTAGTCAAAAGGTGTACACTATGTCGTTTTTGAAATGAGATTGATTAAAGTGGCACTAGTCAAAAGGTGTGCACTTCAAGTTTACACGAGTTCGACTCAGTCTTGGGTGACACTAGTCAAAAGGTGTGCACTTATGTCCCTCGCCATTCGTGTGGCCGCGAATGTGCCTGGCCTCTGAGGTTGCCTATTTGAGTCTTCGTAGGAGGACGGCAACGGGTGTCTTGACTCTGAGGTGTAACTTGCTTGGTGAAAGTGGGTCGCTCCCACGGCTTTCAAAGATAAAAGATAAACCGGTTTAACATGGTGCATTTTGTTGTTAATACACTTTCGTATATCTTACATGGCTTAACATGCTTTTATATGTATGTTGTTTATTTGATACAACTCACTAGGTTCCTATAGCCTAACACTTGCTTGGTGTCGATGTGTCTCTCAGGTACAAGGGACGCCGTTCCTAAGTAGGTGCCGGGATTGAGAGTGAGCTTTGGGGAAAGTGTGAAGAGACCGGTCCTTTAGACCGCGCAGGCATTGACAGATTGACAACCCTTTTTGTAGTCTCTTCCCTAGATAGGATTGAGACTAGATGGTTGTCACATTATTTATTTAGATTACAAACATTGTAATTATACACTACTATTATACCCCTGTTTTTGGGAAGAGCTCACGCTTTGGCGTATATTTGTACTAACACCTTTCGTAAATGAAGGTTTTTGTTTACTCCAATTTTTGGGGTGTTACAAGTTGGTATCAGAGCTTTAGTTTAAGCGAACTAGGTAATCACTGTAGTATGCCTAGACTTAAACTCGACAAGTTAGTGAATATGACGCCTACTGTGGGTAGAATCTTAGGTGGGGAGAGTGATAGGATTACGATTCACGTTTATTCGGAGTTATGATGATAGCAACGAGAACGCTTAGGTATGATTAGTTTATAAATCACCTAGCTACTGATCTATGAATGCGTTGTACGCGAGTGTTTGAGTAACTATTATTATGAGGACGATAAATGTTGTGATTCGTAAAGTAGTCTATTCTTATCCTATTCTCGTGCGTTTGTGTGACAGATCTTTATGGCGAACACTCGTAGTCAGGCGGGTACCGCACGGGGACCACCCGATCAAACCGCGTCAACCGCCGACCATCATGCGCGAACCGATGTGATTGAGAGCCCACCGAGGCTTTCGGTCGTAGGTGGGAGGACGGAGTTTATTCCAAGGGTCAACCTTGAGGATCGAAACCCGGTAATAACCGAGGTAACTCCGGAGATGAGAATCTTCGATAACGTGATGAAGGCCGTTACTGAGGCCATGTCTAAGTAACAAGAATCGTTCGCCAGAATGTTGGAGGAGCGAGACGCTAGTCACCGCCGCCACGAGGCGATGGGAGAGAATGCCGGTATTGGGTCGGGGGACGCGGCGGTAGTGGTGGTCACCGAAGAAACGCGGATGACCGGAGATAAAGAGAAGGCGAAAGGGAAGGGGTGTTCTTACAAAAACTTTTTAGGATGCAAACCCCCGGAGTTCCGCGGATGTAACGAGCCAATAACATGCTTGTATTGGCTTCGAGAGATGGAGATGGCATTCGAGGCAAGCGAGTGTGATGACTCCCAACGAGTCAAGTTCGCTTCACACCTTCTCAAGGGTGAAGCCCTAACATGGTGGAACTTGACCCGTACTTTTCTCACACCGGAAGTGTTAGATGTACTCCCGTGGAGCGAGTTCAAGAAGAAGATGCTAGAGAAGTATTGTAGCGAGCGCGCTCTCGACAAGATCGAAGACGAGTTCCGAGGGATGAAGAAGGGCGATTCTCTTGTTGCGGACTATGCAAAGGAATTCTTAGAAAGGTTGGGGATGGTGGAGCACTTGGCCCCCGATGAAAAGGCGAAAATAAAGGCTTACGTGCGTGGGCTACCGGCCGAGATGAAATCGGCAATTAGAATCGCAAGGGTTACTACCTTGCACGAAGCTATTGAAGAGTCGTTGAGAGTAGAAGACGATATCGCCCAAGCCCGAGCGGAACACTACCAAGCCGGGCAAAAGAGGAAAAGAGAAGAACCGACGAAACAGCCACGACCAACTAAAACGACTAATGATGAGAGACGAGTGGAGCCTCATCGCGATTTATGGTGGTGCTATAAGTGTCGGACCAAGCATCATGGACCATGTCGCCGCGAACCTCCATCAGACCCTATCAGTTGCAGTAAATGCGGGAAGCGGGGCCATATGGCTCGAGATTGCTCCATCCGGGGACTAGTTTGCTTCGAATGTAAAGAACCGGGGCATTTCATGAGAGATTGCCCAAAGCTAATGAGAGGACATGTCAGAGCCTTAAGCGAGCCTAATGCAAGAAAAGACAACCAATCAAGGGCACCGAGTCGAGCATTTCAGATTTCTGTTGATAAGGAGACGGAGAGGACTGATGTAGTATCGGGTAACCTTCTTGTTAACTCCTTGCATGCATACATTCTAGTTCGTACGAGTGCCGCTCGTTCTTTTGTGTTAGGTCCCTTTTTGCAATTTTTCCTACGCTTGTCAATACCTTCACCGATGTTTTAGCCATAAGAGTAGCAATCGGGAAGCAAGTGATATTGGTGGGTAGTGCCTTGATAGGTGTATTGATCCACGGGGGAGCATGCTTTGGTGAATATCTAAAGTGTCATCTTTAGGTCGAATGGATTAGATAACTATTTTCTTGTCCGATAGATTGTGAAAGACTAGGACGTGAGACGGTCTAATAGTTTAATCATGGAACATGAAGGGTACAACGGTCATAAGGGGATTAAGTGTTTTAGCAAGAACAATATAGGTTGAACAAAGGGTGCAAGTGAAATGTGGTGATGTTGGCTTAGGAAGGAACTTTTATAAGGATAAAGGGGTTTGAAAGCACTACTTATAGTCGAGTCGATGCATGATGGAAGTCTCATAGGTAAGATAGTAACATCTTGTGCCAAATAGGCGTGCAATTCATTGTTATAATGAGAAGTGCGACGCGGTTAGATAATGCACCCAAGTATTGAATTAATTTGAGATTTGGTGGAAATCTGTGCTCGGAAGTCGAGATTAGATCATCTGAAGTGATGAGTACGACTTTGTAGGTGCTAGAGTGTTTGGAAAACTATGATTGTGTTTACTAAGTGACTTTCCAAACCTCGATCATAGATTGCCATAGAAAGATAAGCCTTTTAAGAGTGAAACATGATCTCGAAAACGTTGCCCATAATTGATTTAAGGGGGAAATTGGTACTTAGAAATTCAGGAATTAGTCACCTAAGGCAAAGTTAGAACCGCGTAGGTGATTAGACGAAAAGAAGCGATATGATAGTGCGTATGTGGAAATTTATGGAGTAGTGGAAATTAGCAAAGGGCTAAGTGAAGAAACTTAACTCCCTTATGGTGTTCATAGGCGAGTAGACGGAATTTTTGAGGTTCTTTGAGAATTAATGGCGACGGCTAGACATTCCTTGGTAGTAAAGTGACTCTTAGTAGTAAAATGACGCTTAGTCGAGTGATCGACTTTAATAGGAGGCGAATGAGGTATGGTACCCTGAACCATGAAATTTAGTCAACTTGGTTTGGCTAGATTATACAAAGAGTTAAGGTTGCGTGTTCAAGTGGTATTAACTTTATAAAAGTGTTATATCCTAAGGATAGGCGTAAAGTAATGACTTGCAATGTCTTGATAAACTACCCTTAAGTTAGAAGGTTATATTGGTGCTTTCTTGGAGTACATAATCAAGACTAGTGTTAGTCTAACCGACTGGTGCGGAGAGAACATGATCACCTAATCTTGGCAAATGGTAGGACGAGGTTATCGATTGTGGTCCGGACAAGGAGAAATTTCGAGGACGAAATTTTAATTAGGTGGGGAGGATTGTAACACCCGTGTTTTTGAATAAGACGATTTCAGGTTTGAGTAGAAAGTAACCTTTTAAGGAAATGTGAGAAATAGCATTTTAGATCAAATCCCAGATTTCATAGTATAGTTGGATGGGAAATTGAATTACGAATCCAACGGTTCTTCCGGAATCGAAATCGGAGCTATAACGAAGAAGTTATGACCAAAACAAGACTTCACCTATGTTCAGCTCATTAGCGATCGCTAGGCCCCACTTTAGCGATCTCTAGGCACTTAATTTGAAGGTTCTGTTGGCCATCTGACACTTAGCGGTCGCTAAGGCATCCTCTTAGCGATCGCTAAGGGCCTGTCAGACCCGAAAACGGGTTAAATAGCTCATTTCTTCATTTGGGCATATCTTTCTCATCCGAACTCCGTTTCTCTCGATTCTTTTTGCGTTCTTCTCCTCTTTCCAAGCTCTTCAATACTACAAGGATGGATTGGTACCTCAAGTTAGCAAGATTGGGTGGCTAGATCTCCTCTATCCTCATCTTCTTCACCTCACCTTCCACCTCCATTGTTGCTAGGTTTGAGTTCTTCAAGTTCTAGGGTTTTCTACTCAAGATTTGGCTAGGTAAGCTTATCTAAACCACTTGAGGTTTGTTAATCCTCATAATAGGAGTTATGAAACTAACCTAAGGTTCGATTTGCTTGATTTTAGGTTGTTCACATATTTTGACCTAAATCTTGGATTTGGGAGTTTTGGGTGTAAACCCTCAAGGTGAGTTCTCTATATGGTTTTTAAAGTGTAGATCTAGTCTTATACGTCGTAGATCTAGAACTAATCCAAGGTTTTAACTCCTTATCAGTTTAGGTGTTTACCCGAGCTTTAAGCTAGGGTTTTGGTGAAAATTGGGGCTTTTGGCTTTACAAGCCTCAAGGTGAGTTGCTAAAACTGTTTTGTTAAAACTGAGAGCACATCATCTTGTTTGACTTTACATGCCTTGCTTGGTATTTGAGGATAAATATGATTGTGAATAAAATGCCTAAATTTCTAAGTTAGGATTGGCTATGAATTGAATAAATGACGAATCTGGTATGAATGACTTGGTTGGACTATCGTATACATGGGATAGTTTATCGTATGCCACTAGTGTATGAGTTAAGCCCATGTGATTACATGTTGAATGTATTTATGAGAAATGCGTGGATTTATGCATGCTATGGATTGATGCAAAGGAATTGAATCCCGAGCATATTGACTTACATGAAATGAATGAAAGTATTGAGACTTTCAATAATGCTTAAATTGTATAACTAAAATGTTATGGAGCACCGCTAGTCAAAAAGTGGGATGCTATTGGTCACTACTCAAAAAGTGGACCGGGATGTCACTAGTCAAAAGGTGAGTACCCATGTTTTTACGCAATATAAATTGGACAACGTGGCACTAGTCAAAAGGTGTACACTATGTCGTTTTTGAAATGAGATTGATTAAAGTGGCACTAGTCAAAAGGTGTGCACTTCAAGTTTACACGAGTTCAACTCAGTCTTGGGTGACACTAGTCAAAAGGTGTGCACCTATGTCCCTCGCCATTCGTGTGGCCGCGAATGTGCCTGGCCTCTGAGGTTGCCTATTTGAGTCTTCGTAGGAGGACGGCAACGGGGTGTCTTGACTCTGAGGTGTAACTTGCTTGGTGAAAGTGGGTCGCTCCCACGGCTTTCAAAGATAAAAGATAAACCGGTTTAACATGGTGCATTTTGTTGTTAATACACTTTCGTATATCTTACATGGCTTAACATGCTTTTATATGTATGTTGTTTATTTGATACAACTCACTAGGCTCCTTTAGCCTAACACTTGCTTGGTGTCGATGTGTCTCTCAGGTACAAGGGACGCCGTTCCTACGTAGGTGCCGGGATTCAGAGTGAGCTTTGGGGAAAGTGTGAAGAGACCGGTCCTTTAGACCGCGCAGGCATTGACAGATTGACAACCCTTTTTGTAGTCTCTTCCCTAGATAGGATTGAGACTAGATGGTTGTCACATTATTTATTTAGATTACAAACATTGTAATTATACATTACTATTATACCCCTGTTTTTGGGAAGAGCTCACGCTTTGGCGTATATTTGTACTAACAGCTTTCGTAAATGAAGGTTTTTGTTTACTCCAATTTTTGGGGTGTTACAAGTTGGTATCAGAGCTTTAGTTTAAGCGAACTAGGTAATCACTGTAGTATGCCTAGACTTAAACTCGACAAGTTAGTGAATATGACGCCTACCGTGGGTAGAATCTTAGGTGGGGAGAGTGATAGGATTACGATTCACGTTTATTCGGAGTTATGATGATAGCAACGAGAACGCTTAGGTACGATTAGTTCATAAATCACCTAGCTACTGATCTATGAATGCGTTGTACGCGAGTGTTTGAGTAACTATTATTATGAGGACGATAAATGCTGTGATTCGTAAAGTAGTCTATTCTTATCCTATTCTCGTGCGTTTGTGTGACAGATCTTTATGTCTACGAATTATCAGTATGAAATCGTAGTTTGTGTTGTATCATAGGAATGACTTTTGCTTTTATGACTATTGCTTTTGTGTACCATCTTATTTACCCCTATAGTGTTGTCATCTTCATGGCAGTAGAATTATTGTAAGGATCACGTGAAGAGTTGTACTAACATCTTAATGAGGCTGGCTTTTTACAGTATGAATTATTGTACTGTCATCTTATCAGTGTTGTCATCTTATTTACCCTTGTAGTGTTGTCATCTTATCTTTATTACTTTAACCTTCATGCCAGATGAATTATTGTAAGGATCACGTGAAGAGTAGTACCAACGTCTTAATGAGATGATTTATTTTACAGTATGAATTATTTACTGTCATCTTATCAGTGTTGTCATCTTATTTACCCCTGTAGTGTTGTCATCTTATCTTTATTACTTTGACCTTCATGGCAGATGAATTATTGTAAGGATCACGTGAAGAGTTGTACCAACGTCTTAATGACTCTTGCTTTTTACAGTATGAATTATTGTACTGTCATCTTATCAGTGTTGTCATCTTATTTACCCCTGTAGTGTTGTCATCTTATCTTTATTACTTTAACCTTCATGCCAGATGAATTATTGTAAGGATCACGTGAAGAGTTGTACCAACGTCTTAATGACTCTTGCTTTTTACAGTATGAATTATTTACTGTCATCTTATCAATGTTGTCATCTTATTTACCCCTGTAGTGTTGTCATCTTATCTTTATTACTTTAACCTTCATGGCAGATGAATTATTGTAAGGATCACGTGAAGAGTTGTACCAACGTCTTAATGTCTCTGGCTTTTTACAGTATGAATTAATGAAAGGTGGATGATTTATTTAATTTTACACGGTAGGTAACAGAAAACTCACACAAGACATTGAAAGTTAAAGACACTTCTACAACATCCACCTCGCACACACATATGACACCTAGTCCCAACGGAAATACTTGACGTCAAAAGTAAGCACTTCAGTTGGTGGATCAATCACCATAGTGGCCACCAACCAAGAATCGGGGCCCAGGTAGTGGTCGTATAGTATACGCGCAAAATCACCCTTCACGATAAGATGGTCAGAAGGAGATCCAGGTGATGCCTCAAATCCTACGGCTATGTCCATAGGATAGCTGATGCCTTTAACCCTTATCACACACTTAGTTTGATTGTGCAAACCCCACAGTCTTATAAAATCCTCATTAATTTGCTGAAAAAATTATAACGAAATAAATTATAAAGTAATTACATCTACTAATATTTACTTAATTGAAAAAATAAAACTTACCCAACGGCCATGGTCCATTACAAAGTCATCAAACTTAGTCATAAATGAACGACGACGAACTGGTGATGCTGATGATGCCGATGATGCCGATGATGCTGATGATCCCGATGATGCCGATGCTGCCATTTTTTTCCCTTAGGAAGTGAACAAAAGAGATGAAGTATTGAAGATTTGTGAGTTTTTGGTTAATGACTTATCCCCTATTTATAACCTGTTCAGTCACATGATTCACTAAGGCTTTTCAGACGAATCAATAATGCCTGGAAAAGGCTGAAGGGTGTAGCAACCATTGAGTATTGGGTCTTAAAATAAGGCTGAAACGTCTGTAAAAGGCTGAAACGTCTGTGATGATTGACGCTTATGCATAAGGCTGAATGGTGTAGTACACTATTGCTTTTATCATGTTTTCAATTAAATCATCCCCTGTTTCTTTATTGTAAGCATCACGTGAAGGATTGTACCAACGTGTTGTATGGCTTTTGCTTTTATCAGTCTGAATTATTACTGTCATGTTAGCAGTGTTGTATGACTTTTTTACCCTTGTAGTGTTGTATGGTTTTAATCTTCACGCCATATGAATTATTGTAAGCATCACGTGAAGGATTGTACCAACGTGTTGTATGGCTTTTGCTTTTATCTTCACGCCATATGAGTCGGAAATAACACTATCTACTTACTGATTGAGGGGTGTGTTGTCACTTATTGAGTTGGTAGAGTTATCTTTATTGAACATTAAGAATTACGGGAAACTGACATAGCTGAAAACAAACATGACTGGAAACTAAGACAACGGGAAAGTAACATAATTAAAGCATTTTTACGTCGAAAATAACATTGCAGCCATCCATAAGCTCATGCGTTTGTGGGTCTTGAACAAGAGTAAACACCAACCAACGATAGGGGTCCAGTTTGCCAGACCAAGGCCACAACTTAAAATTACCCTTAACGATAACACGGTCAGAAGGAGATCCGGGTGATGCCTCAAAACCTACTTTCATGTCCATAGGAAACTTCATGCCTAAGACCCTCATCACACACTTATTATGATTGTTCAAAGCCCACATTCTCACAAACTCGGTTGGAATTTACTGAAAAATTAAAAGACCGAACAAATTATGAAGTAACATAACTGGAATTTGCTATAGTAATAGTTATCAAACTGAAAAAATAAACTTACAAGTCGGCCAGTTTGGTATACAAAATTATCAACCTTAGTACAGAAGGATCTGCAGTCACTCTCTCGTAAAAATGCTGCCATTTGAAGAGAGGATTTACAGTTGCAATGTGATTATTTGAAGACAATTGGTATCCTATATATAGGTGTTCACGGGTCTTTATTAAATCACATGTCAATATGTACGATTTTATACTGTTTGTGTCTGGTAACTTTATTTAATTTAAACAAGACATTGAAAGGTGGATGATTTATTTAATTAAAAGTCGTACAAGACATTGAAAGTTAAAGACATTGAAATTTAAAGACAATTCTAGAACAGATAACTCATACACACATATCACACCAAATCCACCTCAATATTATTTAAAGACTCATGATGTCAAAAGTAAGCACTCCAGTTGGTGGATCGATGACAATAGTGGCCACCAACCAATAATCGGGGTTCATATTGTGCTCGTATAGTATACCCTCAAAATCACCCTTCACGATAAGACGGTCAGAAGGAGATCCAGGTGATGCCTCAAATCCTACGGCTATGTCCATAGGATAGCTGATGCCTTTAACCCTTATCACACACTTAGTTTGATTGTGCAAACCCCACAGTCTTACAAAATCCTCATCAATTTGCTGAAAAAATTATAACGAAATAAATTATAAAGTAATTACATCTACTAATATATACTTAATTGAAAAATAAGACTTACCCAACGGCCATGGTCCATTACAAAGTCATCAAACTTAGTCATAAATGAACGACGACGAACAGGTGATGCTGATGATGCCGATGATGGCGATGATGCCGATGATCCCGATGATGCCGATGCTGCCATTTTTTTCCCTTAGGAAGTGAACAAAAGAGATGAAGTATTGAAGAGTTGTGAGTTTTTGGTTAACGAGTTATCCCCTATTTATAAACAGTTTATTCAGTAAAAGAAACCAATATTTACTCACTTGGTTGATAAAACCAATATTCAGTAAAATTTCTTAACTATTCAGTCACATGATTCACTAAGGCTTTTTAGACGAATCATTAATGCCTGTAAAAGGCTGAAAAGTAAAAGATGATTGACGCTTCAGCATAAGGCTAAAGGGTGTACTACACTATTGCTTTTATCTTGTAAGTAGTACACTATTGCTTTTATCTTTTACCTTTGACTACTTCTGAATATCTGAGACGCCAGATGAATTATTGTACTGTCATCTTATCAGTGTTGTCATCTTATTTACCCCTGTAGTGTTGTCATCTTATCTTTATTACTTTAACCTTGGGGTCTCTATTTTCGACCTCAACCTGCTTTTGTAAAAATAAAACAACAGCCATCGGAGAGTCACGTAGTTTTTTTACATAGTCCAACCAATGACCAAACGGACCCTCTCTAAACAACGCCTGTGCGTCGTTATCTAACCTAGATTTAATATCCGCCAAAAATAACAACGAACTCCTCAACGTAAGTTTGAGCCAATTGAAACCTCCCTATACAAAAGTTAATAAATGATTGTCAATTATATAAATAAATAATCATATACATATAAACCTTAAAACGTACATCCAAAAACTAATATAATTACACAACTAAAATTACAATTACAATTTTTTAACGTTTAAAATTATACACATCTCAAAACCAACGTCTAAAATTATATAGATTTAAAATGAAGGAAATATTTTTAACACTTTTTACGTCTAAATAAATATAAATCTTCACATATACATCTACATCCAAAAATATCTTAAAACATACTTCTAAAATAATCTACATCTAAAAACTATTACACATTTAGATAAATTACAATCATACATTTTTTTACAATCTTTAACATGTACCACTATTAACCATTTACATAAATTCATGTGATAAATTATATACATTTTTAACCAACTAAAAATTAAACACATAAAAATTTACATAAATCCATATAATTAAACATTTGTAGTCATATAATTCTACACATCAAGAAAACATAAACATCAAGTAATCTAAATATACATCAACTAAACATCTCAATTTTATACACATATACATCAAGAAAATACTTACATAAACATCTCAATTTTATACACATAAAAATTAAACTTTACAACCGTAAACATTTTAAGTTAAAGACATGTAGAAAACTTAAATAAGAAGTCGACATTGATGTTGAAGACGTTGATGGTTTGTAACCCCTTTCGTTTGTGTTGATGGTGAACCGACAAAATCACGTGTGCATCAACGTCGTTGTTCAATTGGTCCCCACTTTGAAGTATAATAGAGAGTGATAATGAGTATAGATTGAAAGAGATGGGTGAAAGAGATAGACAAGTTAATAGAGAAAGGAATGGATGAGAGTTGTTGTTTGAATGAGAAAGAGATGGGTGAGAGCTGTTGTTTGAATGAGAAAGAGATGGGTGAGAGTTGTTGTTTGAATGAGAAAGAGATGGGTGAGAGTTGTTGTTTGAATGAGAAAGTGATGGGTGAGAGTTGTTGTTTGAATGAGAAAGTGATGGGTGAGAGTTGTTGTTTGAATGAGAAAGAGATGGAGAGTTGTTGTTTGAAAGAGATGGAGAGGTATGGAGAGTTCTTGTTGTTTAATTTTGAAAGAGAATGAGAAAGATTGTTAAATTGTCGGCTGAATTGAAAGAGATGGAGAGGTAGGGTTTGTTGTCTTGGTGCACCAGGAGCCGACACGTGTCGGTCAAAGCAGGTCAAAGTCGCCTCCGGCGACTTATGCCGGGGCGACTTAGTGCAGGGGCCGTAATTGACATTCTTCCAAAGTTGAAGTTCAGGGTCATATTTGAAAATTGGGCAAGTCGCCTTCGGCGACTGTGTGTGGGGCGACTTGGTCGCCGTCGGTGACTAATTTGCCGAAAACGGCGTTTTTGGCCGGAAAACGGGAAGTCGCCTCCGGCGACTTTGCCTGGGGCGACTTGAAGGGCTATTTCTCGAATTGCTTGGAGAGATTGGCTAAAACTGATTTTTGCCATTTTTAAATGACTATATAAATAAATTTCTCTTTTATATATTCAGATTTAGATTTCAGACAATGCAAAAAAACAAACGGTCTTAAAAATTCAGATTTCAGATTTCAGCACCATCTCGTATTAATTAGATGTGAAATAAGATTTCAGATTTCAGACCTCTTAAAAAACAAACAACACCTAACTATTTTATCTTTCAGATTTCACCTTATTTTTCACCTACTCACCCTCTCTCTAACTTCTCACTCTAGAATTTCTCTCTAGTTTTATCTCTTTTCTCTCTAGTTTTCTCTCAACATTTCTTTCAAGTTCTTAAAGATCTAAGTAATCTTCAAGGATATTCAAAGGTAAAACACATGTCTTTCATCTTTTATTTGCTCAAGTAGAACTCATCATATAGTTCGTGAGGTTAGAGATGCATACCTAACATTTTTATGCTTGAAAGTGGTGTGATGAATAACCAAAAATATTTGTGTAATCCTATTTATTTAGCATGAAGGTGCGATTATACACTCATGCATGTCGTTTTATCATCATCCTTGCAATAAGAATGGCTAAGCCTTCATTGTTTACTTGTTGTTCTTGCATAAAACTATCATTCACATGTGAATAAAGCAATATGTAGAGGTTATAAACCCACATTGCTCTTTCTTTCTACCCTAAATCTGATTTTTCTCTTTTACATATGTTGTATCATGCTTAGATTAACACATGCATGTGCCCAAAATATCATCTTAAATGAGATGGTAAGATGGATAGGTTTGAACCCTTGAAGACACCAAAGCTTCAAAGGAGGACAGTTGGTTGTGGCATCGAAGGTTATGTCATCAGAATTTCAAAGATATGAACAAGCTAGTTTCAAAGCGCGTGGTCAGTGGATTACCCGAGACACGTCTTTCAAATGATACCTTGTGTTCCGCGTGTGAGCAAGGAAAGATGAAAAGAAGTTCTCATCGTCCAAAGATCTCTCAAAGGACTCCTCCGAGCTCCTCTCAAAGGACTTATGCGCAGGTGGTACGCGAGCCTCGTTTGGAAATTGTTCTCAATATTGAACCACTGGGTAATCTTCAAGGAGATTCCTCTAGAGGGGACCAATCAGGGGTCTTCGCCGTACATGAAGAGAATGATCCAGCAAACAATCAACAGGCGTATGTTACTCTTCCACACACTAGAAAGTGGACTAGAAGCCATCCCTCTTCCCAGATCATCGGAAGTTCGTCTCAAACTGTTCAAACTAGGTCTTCAAAGAATGTTGATAACGTGGTTCTCCTGTTAGGATTATGTGTGAGACAGTAACAGGGATTACCGTGTCCAATGTTATAAGACACAAGTGGGTCACACTGCTACACACCCGATTAGAGATCATTTGGAATGTGTGTGTAGGAGAAAATAATTAATTGATTATTAATTATTAAAAGAGAGAGAAATAAATAGTTAGTTAGATTATCCCCAATCGTAGATCCATCCAAAATAGTTCAGATACAATTAAAGAGGGTTTCCCAAAAAAATTACCTCGAAACAGTTTACGCAAACGAAAACTCCAGAACGCGAATGGGGAATACACCGCTACTAGCACCACCTCGAGACTGGCTGCTAGACCGCCGTGGACTGAACAGAAAAACGATTCCGGTTGGGGTTTGGGTGTGGCCGGCGGCGGCAATAGAGAGAGAGAGAGAGAGAGAGAGAGAGAGAGAGAGAGAGAGAGAGAGAGAGAGAGAGTTTTCTTAGTGGAAAAGTTATTCAAAAATTGTTGTTTCTATTGATTAGATAAAGCCTATATTTATAAACTTAAATAAGGCAGTAATTGTAACCAATTAAAACTCCTTATAATTATCTTTTAATTAAACTGATTAATTAAATAATTATATCCAATAAATAATTTAACTAATTATTTATTTCTCTCTCTTTTAATAATTAATAATCAATTAATTATTTTCTCCTACACACACAGTCCAAATGATCTCTAATCGGGTGTATAGCAATGTGACCCACTTGTGTCTTATAACATTGGACACGGTAATCCCTGTTACTGTCTCGCACATAATCCTAACAGACTCTCACTTGTGCCAGACATGTAACTGTACTGTTACCATTAGCCTAAGGAGGTCCCTAGCCAGACACTTAGGTTAACCAGGTTATAAGATCTCTTATATCCAGAGATACAATTCACGCTTGAATTTGTACACAGGTTCATTCCTTTTGCACACGATATTTCTAAAATGAATTTGAGACATGGAGTGGAGGATTCATTTCTCGAATTCAAGTATTTCTTGACTCTGATTTCGATTGCCTGCAGTAACGGATATTACTAAATAACTCCTGTTATTCTATCCGAGCGTGGCCACGCGTTTTTATGCCAATCTTAATCGTCAAGGGGCCCGGAAATATCTCTCTTTTGTAAAGAGGTGCAAATCCCTTCTTGACTACTTGCATTTGGATCCACGGCTTCCGCTGCATCTAGTCACGTCCCGTATGGCCGCCCTGTTACGGTGCAGCGTTAAAATGCGCTAAGAGTACAACAGTCCTCATGTTCCCAAACCAGGTATCTCAGGTCTTAGGACAACCTATCATCAAGTCGATGCTTATGACTGGGGCTCCATGAAGCAGACTTGAAACTGGTCACTTCCAATACTCAAACACTCTGATGAGTATCTATGAATACTTGGTTACATCACTTGTGCTTTTACTCCTTACTTTGAATAAATCATCAAGTATTTATAATAGCGTTAAACTCCCTATTAAGATTCCCATCTTAATAAGTGGCTACGGAAATTTTAGATTTTATACAAGACTTTGTAAAATCATGGATATTTATTAAATATGTGAAAAATAGTTAATTTAAAACAATCATGAATTAAGACCTCCATTTATTTCCATCACACTGTGAAATAAAACTTTATATATTTGAATTGTTCAAAATTAAACTATAGTAATAATTAATAAACTAAAACTAGCTACTGGCGTCCAGGTACTGCATCCCAATGGAACTTGCATGTGCCTCATGCTTCACCCTTGCTAGTGGCTTTGTCAGCGGATCTGCGACATTTTCTTCTGTTGGAATCTTGCATATTCTTACATCTCCTCTTCCAATGATTTCTCGGATAAGGTGATATTTTCTGAGCATGTGTCTTGACTTGTGATGCTCTCTAGGTTCCTTTGCTTGCGCTACGGCTCCCGAGTTATCACAGAATATATCGATCGGTCTAGAAACACTGGCAACCACTCTAAGATCCGACAGAAAATTCCTCAGCCAGACAGCTTCCTTTGCTGCATCAGATGCTGCAATGTTGTTGGGTGCAAAATCGGATTGTATCCGAGATCACAAGATTGTGCTCAAAGTGAAGACAAAGGCAAAGTCAAAGTGGTCTTCAAAGTCAAAGTTTGCTTATATTGTTTTAGTGCTTTATTGTTTACTTTGTAATAGTTTAGTTTAGTTAGGGTAGAAAGTGTAATTCTTCTATTGTGTAAGGGTTTGAGTGTTTGGGTATAAATACCCATAGTTAGTTCATTTGGAAGGGAGAACATGCATACGTACATGATTGTGAAAGAGAGTGAATATTGAGAGTTATAGTTCTTAAGTGTGTTTGTTCTTGGTGTGTTAGTGTGTGCAAACTTTTCATCCAAGAATCAATGACATATGGCTTTCAAATCATTCTCTACTTGATTGCATGTTGATTAGAACTTGAATCTGGAACAAACAAGTGGTATCAGAGCTGGAAATTCATTGAATTTGGTATGATTTCTTAAGCTTTTTGTGTTTTTTTAAAAATGGAGGTTTGAGGTTTGATTTTCTTATTTTAATCATTGATTTGGATGTAAATTTGATTGTGTATGGTTAAAATGATTTTTTTACTGTGTTTGTGAGTGATTTTGAGTCAAAATTTGGTGATTTGAGCAGTAATTTTTGAGTTTTTTTTACCTTCTGCTCGGTTTTTTCTCGTTTTTCCGAATTCTGTTCATATTTTCCGAATTGGGATATTCAAAAATTCCGAATCGGAAAATATCAGTTTTCCGAATCGGATTTTTGAAATTTTCCGAATCGGAAAATTTTTTGGACTTGAATTATTGTTTAGATCTGATCTTATTCGTTTTCCGACTTGGTATTAGTCAAATTCCGATTCGGAAAACATCATTTTCCGATTCGGAAATTGCCCAAATACCAACTCGAAATTTTTCTCGGAACTCTATCAGTTGTGTTTTTCCGATTCGGAAAACTACATTTTCCGATTCGGAAAATTGAAAAATCCGAGTCTGGAAGCGTTTTTCGGGCATTTTTTCACGTAAACTTTTTAAGACTTCTTATCTGATTCTGCGGTGAAAAAGTTCAGTCATTTTTAAGAAGGTCATTTTTTCCCGAAAATTGCCGGTTTTTCCGAGATTTTGGTGATTTCCGAGAGGTTTTATTTTTGGACTAAGATTTCAATTTCGCGGTCAAAATCAACTTTCAAATTTTTGAAAAATATTTTTTCTCGGGATTTCGCTATTCACCGGTTGACTTTTCTGTTGACTTTTTGACTTTTGTCACTAACCTTTTCGTTGATCAAAAGAAGTGTTCAGATTAGCTACAGATTCTCAGATTTGTATACCTCCAGAAGTTTGGAAGAAATCTACCAGTTTCAGTGAATTACCGATCATATTCAAGTTCTGTAAAGATGTCAAGAGATTTATTAAGCATGGGTTCAAAGTCCAAACCTCCGGTTCTTCAAATTGGAGAATATCCGCAATGGCGTGTAAGGATGATTCAATTCCTTAACAACATCGACAAGACTCTTATGACAAGCATTCAGGAAGGTCCAATTAAGCCTTTCATTGATATTCCCGGTACTCCTGAGAATGCTACTACTCCCGCAATTGAACCAAGAAGAGTGTATAAACTCTTTCGGCATTACAATGAGCTCGAGAAGATCAGAGCGGAAATTGATGACAAAGCTCTTACTTTTCTAATGATGGCAATTCCGAACGATTTATTCAATCGTGTTGATAGTCGAAAGACAGCAAAAGAATTGTGGGATGAGTTAGAGAAGCAGTTTCAAGGGACGGAGAGATCAATCCAAGCCAAGCTAAACCAAGCAATCGGAGCTTATGAAGGGTTTAAAGCTTTAGAGGGAGAAACACTTGCTGATTCTTACAGTCGGTTCAACATCATTCTAAATGATTTGAGGAGAAATGGGATGCAAAAGTCTACTTCTGAGATAAAGTTCAAGTTTCTAAAGAATCTCAATCCGGAATGGGATCATTACTCGGTTAATCTTCAAATGAACAAGAATTTGGCGGAAGAAGACTTGCATGACTTGTATTCCATTCTTAGTCAGCATGAAGTGAAAGTCAAAGATATTGTGATGAAACAGAAGAGTATTTCTGATTCTTTGGCCCTGTTGACTGAAAAGAAGAAGAGTGTGCTCCCAAGTGCTTGTTCGAAGAAGAAAAGTCATTCAAAGGCTTTAGTCACCGAGTTGTCTGATGCTGATTCAGAAACACCTGAAGATGAAAGTTCTGAATCCGATGTTGATTTGAAGCGAGTTGCCGACAAGCTTGCTCTTTTGTCTAGTTCGATTCACAAACGTTATGGGAAGAAGAAGTTCTACTCGAAACCCAAGTTTGATAACTACAAAAGAGACAAGTACAAGCCAAAGGATTATGAGAGAAGGCCAGAGAGGAAGAGTTATGAGAAAGAAAAGACAGATGAGAAAGGAAACGTATGTTTCAACTGTGGCAAACCAGGCCATTTTGTCAAAGATTGTAGAGCACCGAAAGTCAGGGATTTTGACTACTACTCAAAGAAGGCTCAACTTGCAAAACGCAAGAGTGAAGGTAAAGTCTTGATGGCGGAAGAAGAATGTTGGTATGATGATACTTCTGATGATGAGGATTCTGCCCATTTCACACAAGTTCACTACAATCTCATGGCAAGTGTGGAAGAAACCATCAACCTTCACAAAGAGACCGAGGCATCAAATGAGGTAAGTCAAACTCCTTCTGACTCGGATATGTCTGATAATGATGAATGCTCTTTAGAAGAACAGTTTTTAATTTTAAAAACTGAATTTGATGACTTGAAGGAAAAGATTAAGTTCGAAAGAGCTCGAGTCATTGAATTCAGTAATGAATGTGAATTATATAAATCTTTAGCTGATGATCGTGAGCTTGAAAAGGATGAGATTAGGAAAGAGAAAGCCAAATTAGAATCTCAAATTTCTGAGATGAAGAGTGCTTTAGTCAATTTGGAGTCTGAAAAAGCTGAATATATGATCAAATATGAAGTTTGTTTTCAAGATAGATCTGAGGCTTATGCCAAAATCAAACAGTTGGAGGATCTTAATATAAAAAGAGGTCAGACTCAACAGACGCTTAAGCTTTTGACAAATAATCTAAAAGATACTAGGTTTTACAATCCAAAAATGGGGTTAGGTTTACCTGAAAATGATGTTTTAAAGAAAGCCCCCAAAGGTCTTTATCAATTTGATAACTTCAGTTTTCCAAAAATAAATGAGACCTTTGTAAAATCTGGTAGTTCATTATCTGATTCTTCTGATAAAGGTAAAGCAAAAGTTGTTGATGACTCAAGTGATAGTTTTTCAGATTCAAAGCCAAAGAGAAAGAATAACTTTGATTTCACATGTGATTTTAAATATGATGATTTAAATCAAAGTTATAAAACAAGAAAACCCGAGTTTTCTCATACTCAGTGTGTTTCTTTGTATTCTCAAGATGTAAAGTCTTTTTCAAATGAATCTGAAAAGCTTAGTAACGATATTGAAAATGAGTCAAAGACTACTGATTCTACTCCTAAATCTGAAGATAAGACAAGTGAACTTGAAAAAGAAACAGATTGTGAAAATCTTTCTGAGTTTATTCAAGTTAATAATCTTTCAGAAAATAAAAGCGTTTCTGATTATGAGTCTGATTCTGATTCTGATGAGACCAAACCATGTTTTGATTCTGATAATGATGATGATATCGAAAAGGGTTTTGAAGAAGAAAAGATAAATTTTATTTCAAACCCCATGTTTGAGTCTCAAGATACTCCACCTTGTTTTGATCAAAGTAAGACTGAAGTCACTGATTTAATTACATATGCTGTTATTGACAAAGATGAATATCTTGTGTACAAAAGTTTAGATAGTATGGTTGAAGGAGATATCCTTAAATCAGAACTCAAACTACCAGATGTGGAGTTTGGTGCTGTTTTTGAAAAACCAAAGTCGAGTACACAAGATAAACCAAATGTTGTAAATGTTTCAAGTGATAGTGGAATTTCTAACGATAAGAAATCCTCGTGTACATTGTTAAAGTCTGAAACTTGTTCAATTAATTTTGATGCAAGTACTTTTGAGGTAGGAAGTACGTCTTGTGCTACACTAGAAACATCTTCAAAAGATTCATCTGATGTATGTTCAGTTCCTAAGACACCTATTAACTCAAGTTCTTCTGATTCTACAGATTTAAAAAGTTTTAAACGACATGGCCTAGGGTGGAAGAAGAAAGATTCAAAGAAGAAAAAGCGTTTTGTTAAAAAGTCATCCGTTGATGATGCAAATAAATGTAATCTGAATGTTAGATTCAATAAGTGTCAAAACTCTTTTTAGTCTGCCTTAATGTTTTTTGCTATGCAACATTTGCATTGTACTCATTGTGGTGATACTTCTTTTTCTTTAAACTCTAGTCATGCTAACATGAAGAGATCTAGTGGTGTTTCTCATGATAAATCTGGTGCTTACTCGTTTGATCATCGTGCTAAAGTGTTTAGTGCTAAAAAGAAAAATCTTTCACAAGCAAAAGATAAATCAGTTGATGTGAAATTTGTGTGCAAATGGATTCCTAAAGATTTATTGAATGCACAAATTTCAAAGTCTGGTATAAACTGTAAGATTTTAGGTTCATCTTCTGATTTGTTAAAGATGTATGAGACCAACAAGAAAGGACCCATTTGGATATGGGTTCCCAAGATGAACTAACATGTTTCTACAGGCCAGGCATATGTGGTATGTCGATTCCGGTTGTTCAAGACATATGACTGGCTACAAGGAGTTGTTGCACAATTATGTGGAACGACCAGGAGGAACAGTTAGTTTTGGGAATAAGACGACTGGTGTCATCAAAGGTTACGGCATTCTTACAAATGGTAAGGTATCCATAAAGAAGGTACTTTATGTTGAGGGGTTAAGTCATAATCTTTTTAGTGCAAGTCAGTTTTGTGATGGTTATAACACTGTTCTATTTTCCATCATTAACTGTCTTATCATTAATAGTGATGGTGTTGAGATTTTTAAAGGGAGAAGGTTTTACAATCTCTATGTGGTTGATTTTCCGGTGATAGATTCTTCGAAACCAGTTTGTTTGTTTTCAAAGGCAACAAAAGGCGAAAGTTGGCTATGGCATAGAAGATTTTCTCATCAGAATTTCTCAGATATTAGCAAACTAGCTAATGGTGGATTGGTGAAAGGTCTTCCAAAGTTGACATTTGATAGAGATTCTTTATGTCCGGCTTGTCAAATGGGAAAGATGAAGAGAAGTTCTCACAAGTCAAAGACAGAATCTTCGTGTCAATGACCACTCGAGATGCTCCACATGGACTTATGCGGACCGATGAGAATTCAATCAATTAGTGGAAAGAAGTACATTCTAGTTATGGTTGATGAATACTCACGGTACACGTGGCTAGAATTTCTGCGAATGAAATCTGAAGCTCCCGAGTTGATCATAAAGTTTATCAAGAGGATCCAAGTTCTTTTGCAACTTCCAGTTCGAAAGATTAGGAGTGATAATGGCACTGAATTTAAAAATGCTACTTTAGATGCTTATCTAACATCTGTTGGTATTTCTCATAATTTTTCAGGTGCTTATACTCCACAACAAAATGGAGTTGTAGAAAGAAGAAACCGAACCTTAGTGGAAGCGGCACGAACAATGCTAGCTTACTCCGGATTACCTCTTACTTTTTGGGCCGAAGCTGTTTCAACGGCTTGTTTTACACAGAATCGAACCATCATCACTAAGCGCTTCAAGAAAACTCCTTATCATATAATCAACCGTCGAGTTCCTAATGTCAAATTTTTTCATGTTTTTGGTTGTAGGTGCTACATTCTTAACAACCGTGATAATCTTGGTAAGTTTGACAAGAAAGCCGACGAGGGATACTTTCTTGGTTATTCGCTAACGTCGAAGACTTTCCGGGTCTACAACAAAAGAACCAAGATGGTTATGGAAACTGTTTATGTCACCTTTGATGAAACCGTGTCAATGACTTCTGAACATAGCAGTTCAGGACTCGAAATTCATAGTCAAGCTTCTCCTACGACTTCTGATTCTATTACTGATCCAAATAGTTCAGAACTCGATTTACTGTTTATGGATGCTTTTCTGGATATTTGTGCAGATAATGAAGATCTTATTCTTTCCAGAAATCCAAGAGTTGATATTAACGATGTCCCAGAACCTTCAAGTGTGAATGATTCCGGACCATCGGAGAATATTTGTTCTAACTCTAACTCTGATGAGGCTATTCCAGTTCCAAGTATTGAGCAATCAGAGTTAACTCCCGATGATCAATCAGAGATTCCTGCAATCATTGATGAACTTGATAGTCAGAACAATCTAGATGATCTTGCAATTCTTCCTGCTCAGTTGAAATGGACAAGAGCACATCCACTCTACAATGTGATTGGTGATGTCAATGATGGTGTTAAAACGCGATCTGCATCTGCAAATTACTGCCTATACAAAAGTTTCTTGAGCAAAATTGAACCAAAGAATGTCTCTCAAGCGTTAGACGATTCTGATTGGCTTTTAGCAATGCAAGAAGAGCTTCTACAGTTCAAAAGAAACAAAGTGTATCGCTTGGTTCCGAGACCGCCAGATAAATCAATCATTAAAACCAAGTGGATCTTCAGAAATAAGAAAGATGAATCCGGATTGATTGTCAGAAACAAAGCGCGATTGGTTGCTAAAGGTTATTCTCAACAAGAAGGTATTGACTACGATGAGACTTTTGCACCGGTAGCGAGGATCGAGGCAATTCGAATCTTTCTGGCCTATGCGGCTCACAAGAACATCAAGGTATTTCAAATGGATGTCAAATCTGCGTTCTTGAATGGAGTCTTGCATGATGAGGTCTATATAGAGCAACCTGAAGGGTTCGTCGATCCAGATTTTCCCGATCATGTATGCATCTTGGACAAAGCATTGTATGGCTTAAAACAAGCTCCAAGAGCATGGTATGAAACTCTGACTAATCATCTCTTATCCAAAGGATTCAAACGAGGTACGATCGATACTACTCTTTTTCTGAAGAAAGAAGGTGATGACTTACTTTTAGTTCAAATTTATGTTGACGACATTATTTTCGGTTCTACTAATCCAGAGTTGTGTACAAAATTTTCTAAAATCATGGAGACAGAGTTTGAAATGAGCATGATGGGTGAATTGAATTTCTTTCTAGGAATTCAAGTCAAACAAAACCCGGATGGCATCTTTATAAACCAGTCAAATATATTAAAGATATGTTGAAAAAGTTTAACATGACTGATTGTTCTCCAATTAAAACACCAATGCCTACTGGAAATCTTTTGGGTCCTGATTTAGCCGGTAAACCTGTTGATCAAAAGATTTACAGAAGCATGATTGGTTCTCTTTTGTACCTCACTGCGACTAGACCGGATATTATGTTCTCGACATGTTTTTGTGCTAGGTTTCAAGCTAATCCTAAAGAGTCACACCTTGCGGCAGTTAAAAGGATCTTACGATATCTCAAAGGCACACCCGAGTTGGGCCTTTGGTATCCGAAAGATTCTAGTTTTGAGCTAATATCTTTTACAGATTCAGATTATGGTGGTTGCAAACTGGATAGGAAAAGCACTTCTGGATCATGTCAGTTTTTAGGTGATAAACTTGTTAGTTGGACTTCGAAAAAGCAAAATTGCGTCTCCACTTCTACGGCCGAAGCAGAATATGTGGCCGCCGCAAGTTGTTATTCGCAAGTGCTTTGGATGAAGACACAACTACTAGATTATGGTTACAAGTTGAAGAGAGTCCCTATCTACTGTGATTCGGAAAGCGCCATTGCGATAACGTCAAATCCGGTTCAGCATTCCAAGACCAAACACATCGACATTCGTTATCATTTTATCAAAGATAATGTGGAGAAAGGTAATATCGAAATGTTCTTTGTTCAAACAGATTACCAACTTGCTGATCTTTTCACTAAACCTTTAGATGAAAAGCGTTTTAACTTTTTGGTTAGCAAGCTTGGCATGCTTACTCCTACTTAAATCTGTTACGGATCTTAATTTAAGGGGGAGTTGCTTAATTATTCTGGATTGGATACTATCTGACTAACATCTAAGGATTCATTTTCAATGAATACCAATTTCTACTTTGTTTTGCAGATTATCCATTTGAGGGGGAGTTCTTAAAAGTGATATTCATTTTAGGGGGAGAGTTCAAATAAGCTTTAATTCTTACATATTTGAAAGATGAACAACTTTCAGGTATGAAAAATGTTTTTAAATGTTCAAACTCACTTCTCGATTCTCAAATGATTTTTCGAATTAGACGTGTGATTTTACATGTTTTCATATCATGATGAGTTGACGGATATTTTCTAACCGTGTGTTTCCAAAGGTTAATACTTGTGTATTATCTTTTCATATACTTTTCAAGTATTCATACACACCGGTTTAGCTTCTTTTGTCTTGTTATTACCACGTCTCTATATGACCATAATTTTTGGTGGTAATACACTCGCTTGATATCTTCCTATTTGTGCTTCATCGTTTATTTGATCAGATACGTTCTTCATTGCTATATCTATATCTTGATCGTATAGATAACATTCATTCATTTTGTGTACACCAAAGCTTTTCACGAACATATCTCACATCATATGATGAATTAGTTTTCTCAAACAAGTTTACATCATTCATGTTACTCATGTCATATACTTGTTTGAAGAACTTTTTTATGCTCCTATATTGTACATATATATTTGTTCGAGCTTGCTTTGTTTTGGCTCATTGATTCACTCGCTGAATCATTATACTTTCATGTTTAGGAAACTTATTTCATGGGATGTGTGAGCTTAACAGAACTTCTATGGATTTCCAGAACCGGCAATCCTACCCCAGAAGTTATCCTTGAGAAATGAGTGAGGGGTCTCCATCAAAGAGTGGGGGAGATAACTCAGGTGGTCGAGTTATTCTCATAGTGATTGAGCGAAAAAATGTGATATGAGAGTTTGGTTAGACGTGAGGATGCTTAAAAGAATTGGAGGGTGTGAGAACAGATTTAAAAGAAACAAAAAACTCTGCACCAACCTTTTCTAAGCCGGGCAACCACATAATCTATTGGTTCACATTCATTGGTGACCGATATTGAAATAAGGCAAAGCCCAATGCCGACTCTCGTTTTACCCCACTAGCTACTCATTTCCTTCTTAACAAGGAAATGTTTCATTTCATCACGGGGACGCAACACATAATCTATCAGGTTCTCATTTGGAAAATCGATATTGAAATAGAAGGAAGCTGCCCTGCCTTCGAACTTCATTTCTACACATTGAGTCGTGAAATGTTTTCACATTTTGAGCCTTATGAAAGCACTTGATGCTTATTTTCTTTCATCACAAATACACACAAGGAATTCGTTTCTTTGTCGGAACGTTCATAGGAATACTTTTAGTGTTTGCGATGATTGAACGGAAGCCCTGGGGAGTGATCATTACTAAAGCTCTTTATATAGTGCATTCGTTGTACTGAGTTGCTTTGTGCTTCTCACAGGCATTCCAACTGATTCATGTGTTGTTTCAGGATTTTCCTACTTAAATCTGAATTTGCAAAGATTCAGATTACTTTATGGAATTGACGGTACTTCTTTGGAGTAAAAAGGGGAATTCTGGAGTAACAAGGTGGAGATGGTTATGTGAGATGGTTTTTGATTTCCTTAGTGGTTTGTTCACATGTTTGTATCTTTACGAGACGGTTTTTCTGATCTTACATTTCTCGAGTTTTGATGATTATTTCATATTTCATCAAAAAGGGGGAGATGGTTTAGAAATGTAAAGTAGAGAAATGCTTTGAAGATATTTTGGGGAGATGGTTCCGAAATGTCAAGTCAAAGAGAAGATTACGAGATATGACAAGAGATGTTTGTGAGAGATGTTTGAAGTTTGGTGATTATTTGAAGATATCTTGATTTGTTAAAGCTTCGTGTTCAAAGTTTGTTAAAGCTTCATGAAGATTTGGATGATTCGTGAAGATTATTACGGAAGCTTATCGTTTAAGGAAGCTTATCGTTGATGCTTAAAGTGTTGATGCTTTCTTGAAGACGTTTGCCTAATTCTTTTTGTGATCTCGAATCCAAAGGGGGAGATTGTTGGGTGCAAAATCGGATTGTATCCGAGATCACAAGATTGTGCTCAAAGTGAAGACAAAGGCAAAGTCAAAGTGGTCTTCAAAGTCAAAGTTTGCTTATATTGTTTTAGTGCTTTATTGTTTACTTTGTAATAGTTTAGTTTAGTTAGGGTAGAAAGTGTAATTCTTCTATTGTGTAAGGGTTTGAGTGTTTGGGTATAAATACCCATAGTTAGTTCATTTGGAAGGGAGAACATGCATACGTACATGATTGTGAAAGAGAGTGAATATTGAGAGTTATAGTTCTTAAGTGTGTGTTCTTGGTGTGTTAGTGTGTGTAAACTTTTCATCCAAGAATCAATGACATATGGCTTTCAAATCATTCTCTACTTGATTGCATGTTGATTAGAACTTGAATCTGGAACAACAAATGTACTCTGCTTCTGTAGTTGAGTCTGCAATCGTGTCCTGCTACGAGCTCTTCCACGAGATCGCGCCTCCGTTTAGGGTAAAAACGTACCCTGACTGTGATCTAAAATCGTCTCTGTCGGTCTAGAAACTAGCATCAGAATATCCAGTGACACTAATTTCATCCTCAGACCCTCCAAAGACCAAGAACATATCTTTCGTTCTTCTCAGGTACTTGAGAACGTTCTTGACATCCACCCAATGAGGTTCTCCTCGATTCTGTTGATATCTGCTCGTAACACTTACTGAGTAAGCAACATCGGGCCTAGTACATAACATGGCATACATAATCGATCCAATTGCTGAAGCATATGGATCCGATTTCATTTTGTCCTGATCTTGACTAGAAACAGGACATTGTGTTTTAGTTAACACTATGCTATGTTGCATTGGGATAAATCCTTTCTTGGATTCATCCATCCTGAATTTCTTCAGGATTTTGTCGATATATGTACTTTGACTAAGTCCGATAAGCCGCTTAGATCTATTTCTATAGATCTTTATACCAAGTATATAAGCGGCTTCTCCAAGGTCTTTCATCTGGAAACATTTGCTCAACAAATTCTTTACACTCTGTAAAGTTGGTACATCGTTTCCTATGAGTAGAATATCGTCTACGTATAAGACCAAGAAGGTTACTGTGCTCCCACTGAACTTAGTGTAAACACACGGTTCGAACTCACTTTTAGCAAAGCCAAATTCTTTGATTCGCTCATCAAAGTGTAAGTTCCAGCTTCGAGATGCTTGCTTTAATCCATAAATGGATTTTAGCAACTTGCACACTTTATCAGGATTCTTAGGATCTACAAAACCCTCTGGTTGTTGCATATGTTAGGAATTATGTGCAGAGTTGACAAACCAAGTGATAACACATCCAATGTTACGAGACACTTGATGGTCACACCTGTGAGGACCTATAAGTCGAACAAGTTAAATGAAACCCCGAAATGGAGAATTAGTATTTATAATAGTGTATTATAAATGTATTGGGTAATTACAGTCAGAATTACCAAAATTGGAGGGTTATTAATTAATTAGGATATTATATATTTATTAGATAAATAAATATATAATAGTTAATTAATAAGATTTTATATATTAGATAAATATATAAATCATAATTATCATAGGCAAATTCTTTTCCAGTTAATAAGGAAAAGATTTGAGATAATTATAATATGGAAACTGGATTACTTTCAAACTGTATTTTCTTCCCATATAAATAAGGCTTATGGGTTAAGGAAAAAATTAAGCTTTTTCAATTGAGAAACCAGTTTTCAGTTTCCTCTCTCTCCTCTTTCTCCACCGGCGCCGCCTCCCTCCCTCTTCGGGTTTTCCGGATTTTTCGGTTTTTCGGGTTTCACGGTTCTGCTAGAGGAACATTCGTTGGTCGATCACCGGTGGACTATCATCAAGCAATCCAGGTAAATTGATCTAACCTAAACTATTAGGTTTAGAACTGTTAACGATTAAAGATCAATAGGCTTTAATGGGTTTTTAGCTTTTATCGCTTCCGCATGTTTAGATCAGAAACAGAGTGTTTCTGATCACGTGGGTTTTAACAGTTTGTTTTAAACCTACGAGATATATCAAACCAGCGAGGTTTTTGATAGATCTGAGATAATCATCGGATCAGTTTGATTCGAGGATACCCACAAAAACCCCAACAGTGGTATCAGAGCCATTGTTAGTAGTCGTTTTAGTTTTATCAGTTTTTATCTGCTTTCGTAAGATCCGTTAAAATTGTTATTTAACAAGTTTAAAAATCTGATTTTTATTATGATCTACGTGTAAATTTTGGATTTTTATTGTTTCAATTGTTGTTCGTACGAAAAACCCGGAAAAACCATCACCAGATTGGTGATGGCTGCGGTTGTGACACCACCACCGCACCACCAGCGTGGTGGTGGCGGCGTTGGTTGTCAACCCAAACACCGGCCAAGACCACCGGCCTGGTAGGAATAACGGTGGCCGTGGGTAAAACACCACCAGATCGGTGGTAAGGGGACAAAACCGCAACCACCAGAAGCTGCGATAGCAGCGGTGGATGGCGGTGGTCTGTTAATCGCCGGCCAGTGGCGATGGTGGCATCGTTTATGCTGCTGTCGTCGCCGGCCAGTAGCAATGGCAACACTGATCGAACGGTGGTAGTGGTTGTGTAGCCGAACGATGCCACAAACCGAAATCGATTCACAAAATCCGCAACCACCAGAACCCGCTTAAGCGGTGGTAGACGGCGGTGTTCGCGGCAGCAATAACCGCCGCACCCAGCGGCGGCGAACGCCAAGCCGAACCACCAGAGAGGTGGTGGCGGCGATCCCGTGACTACCAAGCCAAAACCACCAGTTTGGTGGCGGCAGGCGGTAGACCGTGGTGGCAGGCGGTGTGCGGTGGTGATGGTGGCCAGATCGAAACCGCACCACCAGTTTGGTGGTGACGGGTGCCTCTTGATCGCACACAACGGTAGCGGCAGCAGCACCGTTTTTGCTGCCGTTGTTGCCGACCGAGAACGATGGTGACCATAGTCGTGTGGTGGCGGTGTTGATTGGTTGTACGAACCACCGATCGAAAGCCACACCATCGTTTGTGGTGGTGGCAATCGGCGGATTTGATGGTGGCAGCGGTGTTCTCGACCACCGGAAACACTTTGGTGGTGGTGGTGCGTGGCGTTGTTGAAAGAAAACATCCAACCACCGCCGGCTGCCCTAAGGCCAAGCCAAGGCGGTGGCGTTAATCGCCGCCAGACCAACCGCCACAGGCTGCCTCACGGCCACGCCTAGTGGTGGTGGTACCGCATTCGATCAAGACCCACACCTCGATCGGCCATAGCCGGATCGCGGCTAGACCGCAGCTACACCACCAGCGTGGTGGTGGCGGCGTCTCACGATGACCAAAACCACCATATTCGGTGGTGGTGAACATTGGTTATTGGTCATGGGTCAAACCTAGGGTTTTTCCGTCTTGGGCCAAATTTCCCTTATTAGGCCCAAAAGCCCAGTTTTTGGACCAAGTTATGGCCCAAAAGAATTCGTTTTGGTTTTAAGACATTTTATCCAAAATAAATTTACTTGGGATTTCTTTTATCTGATAAAACTTATTCAAATTAGTTTTAATTAATCTCTTAGGAAAAATTAAAATTTTTCGAATAAGCCAGTTTTTTGGATCGTTAAAACCAGTTTAATATTTTTGGGTAAAAGGATTAAATGATTTTTAGATTTATTATAAATCTCAGTTTTAAAAGTTAAAACCGTCTATAGTTTTCCTTTTAGGATTCATAAAACAGTTTGTTTTTCGAATCAACTATAAAACCAAGTTTTTGATAATTGAGACAAGATAATTTTAACGGATCCAGGTTTATTTTCTCGTAGTTATAATATTGCTTTTGTTGCTTAAATACATATAATTGCGTGATTGCTTGAGTTTTATATATGCATCTCAGTTTGAGTTTGTAGTATTTGCCAAACTAGACCCTTGACATATTCATGGGGAAGCCTGCGTGCCGTTTACAACCCCTTATGTAATAATGACCCTAGGATAGATTTTTTTTTCTTTTGGGATGACGAGGCCAGTGGGAGCTATTCTTCATCTCACCGGAATACTAACAAGCATGGCGAAGCCAGTGGGAGCTACGCGAAGTTTTGAAGTTATAGAAAAACTAGGTCATTATTGGTCCCTAGGAACAAAATTGGCAAATCCTATAATTATCTGTTTTACAATTGCGTAGTTGTTATAATTATCTGTGTGCATGATTAACTGCGTAGTTGATACTAATAACTGCTAGCTTATTAGATATGTTTTAAAAGGAATTTTTGAAACAAGAAGGAATTAGGTTTTATTAACTTTTCAATCGAAAACCTTTAAAGTGAAGCACTTTAATAAAACCTAGTGTATTGTTATAAAAGAACAAAATTGACGAAACAGTTAGCTTTTGTCAGCCGGAAAGGTTATCGAAACAAATAGTTTCGATCAACCAGTACACTTTAAATCAGTTGATTTCAATTAACTGATGTTTTAAACAGTTGGTTTAAAATATCATGAATATTTAAAACAGTTAGTTTAGAATATTAATTGCTCTTTATAACAACGTATAGATGATTATTTTATAAAAGGCAAAGTTGATAAAAACAGTTAGTTTTAATCAACTAGGTGTGCTATTAAAACAGCTAGTTAGCAAGTGATTTTAGAACAGTTAGTTTTAAAATTACATGTATGTTTCAAACAGTTAGTTTAAAACATAAGTAGCCTTCATAAACAATCAGTTTTACAAAATCCTGGAAATAAAGTTTTTCAAAACCCCGAAAATCATAGATCAGTAGTGCAACCCATCTAGGGGCACCTTCGGCGTAAAGTACATAAGCGTTGTAAGTGATCACACATTCAACGTCTGTGTTCAAACTGAAGCTGAAGGGATTACATAACTCTGCGAATTATCTCCGGGTGGTACCGGCCAGAGTATAGTGATCAGGTTCCCCAAAATGGTGAGATCTGTTTTGGTTCTATAATGTTCACCGGGTGGTACCGGGCCAAAAAGCACTAAGAGGGACTAAAACATGCACAGGTAGTTGCCATGGTCCCGAAAAGATCTAGGAGTCATGTCAGTTAGATATGATTGGTAAAAGTCCTTACCTACCGAAATAAATACGGTTCTGATGGAGCAAGAACATTACGCACATCAGGACGTATGAAATAAGGATCCTAGTCCAATAAATTGATCATTTAAGGGTTTATTGATATTTTATTGGAAATTAGTCTATTTACAGTTGCTAAGACCAAAAATTTTTTGTGTAGATGGCAAGCACTGTGACCAGCACTAACAATCTTTCCCTCCGCTCTATCCTAGAGAAGGATAAGTTGACCGGCTTTAACTTTCTTGACTGGGAGCGCAATCTAATGATTGTGCTCAGACATGAAAGAAAGTGGTATGTGCTTGAAGAGCCACTTGGGGAGGCACCTCCGGCAAACGCTCCGGCCGCTGCCAGAAATGCCCACAAGAAGCACTCGGATGATCTCCTTGATGTCGCCTGTCTGATGTTAGCAACTATGAGCCCAGATCTGCAAGCAGGGCTCATAAATACGAATGCTTACGACATGATCCGCCAGCTGAGGGACATGTTTCAGACTCAGGCTCGTACAGAGCGCTACGATGCCACCAGAGCATTCAATGAGTGCAAAATGGTCAAAGGGACATCAGTAAGTGACCATGTCATGAAAATGAAACGGCACTTAGATCATCTGGAGAGGCTTGGTCATCCTGTTCCGTTGCAGCTAGCAACTGACACCATACTTAATTCACTGTCAGAAGACTACAGGCCCTTTGTAGTCAATTACAACATGAACAACATGGAGAAAACAATAGCAGAATTGCACTCCATGCTTAAGACAGCTGAATTAAATATGGGGAACAAGAACAAGACAAAAGATGTCTTGATGGTGAAAGACGGAGGGGTTAAAAAGAAAAATGGGCATGCTAGCACCAGCAAGGGAAAAGGACCAGTTCAGGCCATCCAGAGTGCACCCAAGAAAGGCAAGGGCAAGGGCAAGGGCAAGAAGGTTAAGCCAAACAAAGCTAGGACCGAGAATCGCTGCTTCATATGCAATGAGATCGGTCATTGGAGGCAAAACTGCCCTAAGCGTCATGAAGCAGGTATGTAAACCTCAGAAAATTTATGACTGCTTTGATTTGACACTTCTTACTTGTTAGCTTACAAGTATACTGATACCTAGAGCAAATGGTTATTGCAGGAGGTCAGAAATGAAGTGAAGTGCCCAGGAGTTGCTGAGGATCTGAAGTACAAGTTTATTTCGATAAAAGTCAAGACATTTTTGAATTTACAAGTTTTAAAACATTTAATTTTGGGGGTTTATGTTTTAAACATGTTTGTTTAATTATATTTTATATGATTTGATGGTTTTATTTTTCAAAAGTTATTGTCTTGACAAATATCTGATTGTGCTTAGTGTTTGTATGATCCTAGTTATTGATGCCTGTTATAATTACTTTAATGAGATTGAAGTAATTTGTATAAAAACTATCAAAACACACGAGATTCTATAGGAATGTGTTTTGAGAATAAAACATTTATGAATAATATTTTGTGATCCGAAAATAGAGAATTTAGGATATTAACTCAGATAGCGTTAATAACAGTATTTATGAAACTAGAAAGATTCCAAGTTCTGGAATTAAGGATTTGAACAAATCCAGATAAGTTTTGTAAAAGAAAAAAATTCTCAGAATTAACTAATCAAGTTTGATCAAGTTTTATTCAAATGTTTTAAAAGGAGAATTTAGGATATTAACTCAGATAGCGTTAATAACAGTATTTATGAAACTAGAAGGATTCCAAGGTTTGGAATTAGGATTTAACCAAATCCAGTTGAGTTTCATAAAAGGGAAATTCTCAAAGTTCATTACTTGAAATTAGGATTGACTAATCAAAGTCTTGAATAAGTCAATAGTAAAATTTTGAGTAATAGTTAGTTTTTATACAAGCAAGTGGGAGCCCGATTATTCTCTATCTAGTCTAAGATAAAAGAATAAAAGACATAATTATTGATATATCTCGGAATTCATAAATCCAGGTAGGATAAGAATTCATAAGATATAATTTACCCCTTTTTAGTTAAAAGGATAAAAGTTTCAAGACCCATGAAACAAAGGTCGTAACTGACTTAAATCAATAATTATAGTGTTGGATTAAAATATATTGCATTCCAGTAGATTTGCCAGGATTGCAAATGGAATCGGATTTCAGGTAGAAATCATTCATCTACACAGCAACTAAGGAAAGTTGCAGTTTTACATATTCAGGAACTGGAAGTTAGACCAGGTCTCCAAGTTCATGGAATATGATAAAAGTCTAATTATTGTTATAAGAAGTGTTTGCAAAACAATAATTAGCAGATACAAGTAAGCAGACTTGTGTTTTTGGTTATCACTTTGATTAAAATGGTAAACTTTAATCAAAGGGTTTAAAATTGAAGGTAGGTGATACTTCATTTTAGATCAGTATTTAACAAATGTTAAATAGACACTATGAAAGTTATTAAAGAAAAGACATTCAATCTTGTTATTATTACAGCGTGTAATATGGACTATACAAGATCGATTTCTTTATCACTTTCACAATTTTGCATGTTTTTAACTAATCCAGGAATGAAACTAGTCTCCAGTTTTCATTCAAAATCTGTCCGTGACAACTTATCATTGTGGGAGCATGATAAGGCGTTAAAGTCATTGTGAACTTTTAGGTAGTTATGATCAGTTGCTAAATAACAGCTACAAGTGTTGTAGACTAAAAGTTGCACAGATATTTGATAGAGTAGCAAATATCGGACGTGATCCGCGGTTGAGATTACTTCTTGGAAGCAGTCATAAGTAAATCTCACAGTGGTTGTCCCTATCACCTGAGGTATCTGATTTGATGTCATGAGGACTACTGGATTCTTAGTGCACTCAACCGCTACGCCGTAACAGGGTAGCTATAAAAGGTGTAACTAGATTCAGCGGAAGCCGTGGTGTTGAAGGCAGATATGCAAGATGGGATTTGCACCTCTTCTCAGAAGAGAGATATTTCTGGGCCCATCTTGACTGACTAAGTATACTGATGAAGTGCATGGCCATGCCCAAACGGACTGATTAGTTCTTTGTCGTTTACCTATCAGTGAAAGTCAGATAATCAAGAGAACAGAATCTTGAGTATTTAGAGTTGACACTTTCCAAGCTCATACTCATAGATGAAATATCGCGATGCAAAGGGAAAAGCCAAGATATACCCAATCAATGAACAGTAGTTTCATAGATACCAATTCCTCGCGGAATGTTTATATCACCAAGTCTGGGTATAAGAGTTCTTGTAACCTGGTCAGCCTAAGTGCCTGTCTAGGGGCCTCCTTAGGTCAGTGTAATCAAAGGTGGTATTGCCAACTTGCACAAGTGGGAGTCTGTTAGGAATTATGTGCAGAGTTGACAAACCAAGTGATAACACATCCAATGTTACGAGACACTTGAGGGTCACACCTGTGAGGACCTATAAGTCGAACAAGTTAAATGAAACCCCGAAATGGAGAATTAGTATTTATAATAGTGTATTATAAATGTATTGGGTAATTACAGTCAGAATTACCAAAATTGGAGGGTTATTAATTAATTAGGATATTATATATTTATTAGATAAATAAATATATAATAGTTAATTAATAAGATTTTATATATTAGATAAATATATAAATCATAATTATCATAGGCAAATTCTTTTCCAGTTAATAAGGAAAAGATTTGAGATAATTATAATATGGAAACTGGATTACTTTCAAACTGTATTTTCTTCCCATATAAATAAGGCTTATGGGTTAAGGAAAAAATTAAGCTTTTTCAATTGAGAAACCAGTTTTCAGTTTCCTCTCTCTCCTCTTTCTCCACCGGCGCCGCCTCCCTCCCTCTTCGGGTTTTCCGGATTTTTCGGTTTTTCGGGTTTCACGGTTCTGCTAGAGGAACATTCGTTGGTCGATCACCGGTGGACTATCATCAAGCAATCCAGGTAAATTGATCTAACCTAAACTATTAGGTTTAGAACTGTTAACGATTAAAGATCAATAGGCTTTAATGGGTTTTTAGCTTTTATCGCTTCCGCATGTTTAGATCAGAAACAGAGTGTTTCTGATCACGTGGGTTTTAACAGTTTGTTTTAAACCTACGAGATATATCAAACCAGCGAGGTTTTTGATAGATCTGAGATAATCATCGGATCAGTTTGATTCGAGGATACCCACAAAAACCCCAACAGCATATAGAGGTCTTCTGTCAACTTTCCATTAAGAAAAGCTGTCTTGACGTCCATCTGCCAAATCTCGTAATTAAAGTACGCTGAAATGGCCATTAGAATCCTAATTGACTTTAACATGGCTACTGGCGAAAAAGTTTCATCATAGTCAATACCATGAGTTTGCGTGAAACCTTTTGCGACTAGCCTTGCTTTATAAGTGTGCACGTTTCCATCCATGTCGGTTTTCTTCTTGAAAACCCATTTATGCCCAACAACTTTGCAGTGCTGTGGCAAATCTTCCAACTCCCAAACTTGGTTGTCGTACATGGATTGCATCTCGGCCTTCATGGCTTCTTGCCATTGTTCAGACTCATTGCCTGATACAGCTTCACCATAGGATACAGGTTCATTCAAATCCCCATTGCTTTGGGTGATAAAAAATCCAAGATACCTATCTGGTTCTTGTCTTACCCTACTGGATCTGCGAAGGTCCTGTGTTTGCACTTCCTCAATCGATTCTGATTGAGGCTCAACATTTTCATGTTGAATTTCTGGCTCAACAGTCGGTGTAGTGTCATTTTCGTCTACTATCTGTAGATCTACATCCTTTCTGGTGTTTCCCGAACTGAGAAACTTCTCTTCCAGAAATTTTCCATTTCGAGCTACAAAAACTTTGTTCTCTTCAGGGTTGTAGAAGTAATATCCCACAGTAGTCCTGGGATATCCTACGAAAATACACTTATCAGATTTGGGTTTGAGTTTTTCTGAGGTAGGTCGTTTGACGTAAACCTCACAACCCCAAATCCTTAGAAAAGACATTTTGGGTTTCTTGCCCTTCCATAACTCGTACGGAGTCTTTTCTACCGACTTTGTTGGCGCTCTGTTCAGTATATGTGCTGCTGTTTCGAGCGCATGTCCCTAGAGTGACATTGGTAACGTAGAGCGACACATCATCGATCGTACCATGTCTAGCAAAGTACGATTCCACCTTTCTGACACACCGTTCATCTGAGGTGTATACGGAGGTGTGAGTTGGGATACAATCCCACATTCCATCAGATGATTGTCAAACTCATCACTGAGATATTCGCCTCCGCGATCCGACCGTAAGAACTTGATCTTCCTGCCAAGCTGATTTTGTACTTCATTCTGATATTCTCTGAATCTCTCAAAGCTTTCAGATTTATGCCTCATAAGGTAGACATAACCATACCTACTGAAATCGTCAGTAAAGGTAATGAAGTACCGGTATCCTCCTCTTGCCACATGACTAAATGGTCCACATGTGTGTGAATTATTTCTAACAAGTCAGTAGCCCTTTCATTTTCTTTGTTGAAAGGTTGCTTTGTCATTTTTCCAGATAAACAAGATTCGCAATTATCAAAAGGTTTATAATTGAAAGTGCCAAGAAAACCTCCTTTTAGGAGTAGTTCAACGCGTTTCTTGTTTATGTGGCCCAAACGACAATGCCAGAGGTAAGTCTGATCCTCAATATCTTTGGATCGTTTACTTATATGATAGATTTCATTATTATTGTCTTGCAGATTTACTGTATATAGACCATTCACAAGTGTAGCTTTAAAATAGAAAATATCATTTTTAAAAACAGAAAGCATTTTATAATCATATTTATAATAAAAACCTTGGTCTACCAATAAATCGAAAGACAAAACATTCTTAATCATCTTTGGAACATAATAACAATTTTCCAGTTCCAAAACTAGACCCGAGGGTAAACTAAGACTATAAGATCCTACTGCATCACCTATCAGCAGAGTGCCTTCGCCAACTCGTAGGTTCGAACGGTCCTTCCTCAAAGTCTCTCTTCTAGTGAATCCCTGTAAATGATTACAAATGTGGTTACCACTGTCTGTATCAATTACCCATGATTCATAAGAAGTGATTAAGCAAATCTATCATAAAGATACTTGGAGCATCGGGTAAACCGATCTCAATCTGGTCGATATTCATCGAGTGCTCGCAAATATCCTTGCTTTTCCTTCTCTCTCTTCTCTTAGCAAAGTAGGCTCAAGTCCGCTCTCGGCCATTCCACACGCTGCCTAGCAGAGGCGTGGTTATCTGAAGTGGATTCTCTCTTTTGTAGTACCACATTCTGGGCAACTCAGATCCCCCAGCTCATCAATCCAATCAGTATCCATGAGAATGTTCTCATGTACTGTTGCCACGTCAGTCTTTGGTTCTTTCATGTAGGCACTAGCTGTGTCACATATCTCCTTCGGGAGCGAGTACCGCATTAGATACACTAACTCTTCCTGAGTCATCTTGTACCCCAAATGTGTCAAGCATTTAAAGAGCCTCCTCATTTCAATAAGATGGTCTTTAACTGACTGGTCCCTTTTCAACTTCAGTGAAAGTATCTCTTTCATGATCAGAAGCTTACCCGTATATTTATAGAATCCCAACTAGCTTTCTATATCTTTCACGACCTCGTGGCAGGATTTATCTCCTAATCTATCCGTAAACTCGGATGATACAGAGAAAATCAGAATTGACATGACATCCGATTCATCCGCCAAATACTTAAAATACTGAGTAAATTCCTCTTCAGGAGAATTACTCTTAGGTCGTGATACAGGTTTTTCTAAAACGTAAAACTTACCCTGTGCACGCAAGATGTTATCAAGGTGCATTTTCCAAACTGGAAAATTTTGACCTGTAAGTTTCCATTTTCCATTGATGAGACGTAGTGATTCCTCAGGGGTATAAAACGGGATTACAGAGATTGACATCTACAAGAAAAATTCCAATTTTAGTTTATAATTATAAAAACTTCTAATAAATTATTACCCTTAGAATAAATTTACTAGACTAGAATCCATATTTCACATGTGTCGGGAAACATGTAATCATGTCAAGCCGACTCATGTGATTTATGGTAGGTAAAAACTATACCAATCGCATTTTAATTCGAAAACACGATTTCTAGATCGTTGGGACATCGGATATTTGATCCGTGCGTATTTAGTCCCTCTAGTGCAATTTGGCCCAGTACCACCCGGTGAATAAACAATTACCAAAATAGATTGCACCACCCGGGACCTGGACAAACCCTGGCCGGTACCACCCGGAGATAATTCGCAGAGTTTTATCACCCTCCAGTTTCGGTTTGAAGACGGGCGTTCATAGCGTGTTCACTTACAACGCCCTATGTACCTTACACCGGAGGTGCCCCTAAAGTGGGTTGCACTTACTAATCTATGATTTTAACAAGGGTTAAAATTGCCAGTTTTCAAAAACTTGGATCCAAACACAAACTGTATTTGTATCCATTTTTCCTTTAAAACATTCGATCAAAATACGACAATTTATATTCAACTACTACTACGTAATTTAAACAACCAAGCAATTTAAATATAAATAACACTGTCATAGCCTTAACCCTTAAAAACTAATGTCGTTTTTGTGAGCCAACACAAACGACGGTCTCAATCCTAAGTGACAAAAGTCTTCAACTTCTGGCACTCCCACTGGCTCCGAGATCCATGGTCGTCGTCTTTCCTCCGTCTTCAGTAATTTAAAATTTTGTAATTACAAACGAGTTATAAATGGCACGCAGGCCTCCCTTACAAAAGGGTTGTAAGGGCGTATCGCAGTTACCTTGATGAAACGACGTCGGATTCTTTGGTGTCCGTGGGTGTCCCAGTTGCACATCCTCTGGTGCACATAAGCAGTCCTTCTCCTCTTCGTCTTGATGTGAGAGATCCCGAAGTAGACCTTTCGGGACCAAACGTGTAGCCTCTCCTGCTGGAAGATGCGGGTGAAAGACTCCTCAAGGAACGGCCTGAAGATGACCGAGTGGTTCCAGTTTAACTGGATGACTGTTTGAGCGGAGGAATCTGGAGTCGTCGTGTGGATAGTTCGAGGAGCTTCTGGAGTGGGGAACTCGAACGCTGAGAGGAAGCTGTTGTAGTCTGAATCCCGGACAATGTCGTCCCCCTTCTGAAAGATCCTAAGGCTCTGAGCAAGCGACCGAAGGATTTTCCGGGCTTCCTTCGGAATCTGGACATCTGAAAGATCTGTCGGTGCTGCTTCCGGGGGAACGACTTCAATCTGTGTTGTATCGGTTAGATGAGGAAACTGAACTGCCTCACCTTCCGGGATCGGCTTGTAGTGCCAACTCCCCATGTCACAAATCTCCTCCGTGTCTGAATCAACATAGGGAGTGTCGGCGGCAGCAGATTCTGATGGGGCACTCGAGCGAGCAGCCATTGATGCCAGAGCGGATGTAGAACCGGGACCGAAGGCTGAATGGAGGTCGGTGCGAAGCCTTTTGGATGAAGCTTGCAACTCCCCCTCATGAGGACCCGGTGCCGAGTCATCAGGGTCCTCATGCCTCCGTTTGGAAGGTTGAGCCTGAGACCGACACATGGCCTCCAGTTCCCGTATGCGTTGCTGGAGAAGCTCGATCTGGGCGTCTCGATCGCGAAGCTGGGCGGACAGGCGGTCGTTCTGGGTGGTGTAGGAAGAGATCATCATCGAGTGTTTCACCTCAGTAACGTACCCCGGAATGTCAGGCAGGTTGCCCGAGGTAGGAGGAGCAAGGCGGACGACGTCTTCAGACTGACGAGGAATCGGTGCTTCGGTTGACGGGGCAGCTTCCGAGTGTTTGCCCTTCATTCGCCGTTTGAGCTCATAAAGCTCCGCATCCCTGTCATCTTGAAGCTTTCGCGACGCCTCAAGATCCGCCAATCTCTTTCGCTCGGTCTCGGCCAAGGCTTTCTCCAACGCCTCGACCCGTGCATCTCTAGCCCGGTTGGCTTCCTCCATCGCAAGTAGTCGTGAGTGGACGACTTTTAGGATGTCGTCCGAATCCGTCGGACCTGAAAGTCCCGTTGGTACTGGGGTGGTTTTAGGGATTCCACCCGAATCCGTCAGGCCTAGAAGCCCCGGTGTTGCGTGAGCGTCTTTAGAGACTTCGCTCGAGTCTGTCGGACCCGGTCCCGGAAGTGCTAAACCCGGTGCCACTTGGGCTCCAGTTGTCGAGTAGAGTCCTATTGAGGTGCTCTCTCGGCCTGACGTCACCGCTGGTATGATGTTGACGATGTCAGGGCTTCCGGTGGATCCTCGAAGGGCGTCACCTGACGCACCAACTCTCCCCGTTCCGGCGGAGTCCCGTGGGATCTCCGCTTGTGGTACCATAGATCGTGGCCTAATGATGGAAGGGATCGTAAACGTCCCGGGAAGTGGCTCTACGACTCTACGTGCATCAAACGAAGTCGAGAGGTGGGGCAGATCCTCTCTTGTCTCAACACCGGCAGACTCCGATTGAGTGGCCGGTGGAAGTTGTGCTACATCCCCGTGACTGACTGAAACGACCATCTGTTGAGAGATGGTCGAGTGGCTGGTTGAGGTGTGCAAGTGCGCTAGTTGGCTGCTAGCGTCTTGACCAGACACCATAAGGTGCCCGGTCTCGGTTTGGGTAGCCTCTGTGTTGGATGGACTCAAGGTAAGGGGAACTTCCGGTTCTAACCTATGCGGCTCTTCTTCTCCGCCTCCCTCCTGAATCTGAGCCCAAGGCTCGTCTAAATGGACCTCTACATCTTCGGTCTCTTTTTCTCTCCTCTCTCTCTCTTCTTCCTCGCTATCTTCTCTTCCCCAGCCGGTAGCAACTTCGGCCTCACCTTCTTCCTCACGACCGACGGTCCGGTCATCTGAAGCTAGATCACCTGCTAGTACGGGATCCCCGGAAATCCTGTCGTCGTTGAAGGAAGAGGTGGCTTCATCAACATCGATCACTTGGGCCTTTCCGCCCTTCGCCGGTTCTGACTCCTGGAACTCCGAGTCCGATCCATAATCCACCATCTCTGAATCTGTGGCCTCGTCATCGGGCTCACGACGGTCCGAAGGAGTATGCTCGGAGGATTCGTGACCGTCGGAGTCATCGCCGTAGGGATCGCCAGAGGGTTCACCTGCTTGAGTAGCAACGGCCGTCGCGTGTGGTGGTGAAGGCAAGTGTGCTTGTTCTTGTGGGGAAGCTTCCACTTCCTCACCAGTCTGTTCGGGTTGTTGCGGCGGTGATGGCGATCGGCGCTCTTCCGATGACGAGTGCACCGGGGAATGCTGGAGAATCCCGGTGCACTGCTTCACCCGGTAGCCACGCATGATGTCACGCTCGATGTCAACGGGGGATGTCTCTTCGACGTAAGTTTGCGATCGAGCTCTACGGGCGCGGTTCCGGACCATCATCTGGTATGCCTCGGCTCGCGACATGTGCGGTGTGGTGGACGTGCTAACAACTCTACCCGCTTCACCCCTAACGACCACACTCATCACCCGAGCCTGGAGCTCCCCCACTGGAGCTCTGGCCTGCCGTGCTAGTGGCACGGCTTCTAGAAAGGACGGGTCGCGCGTCCGGGGTAGGGCTCCTCGGTTCTGAGGAGTCCGTGGACGCGTCTTCTAATCCTATGGACGCTCGGTACAATCTAACGCTCTCCGCCCTACGGTCCGCCATGCTAAGCACGTTGTCAGGGATAGGCATATCTACCTGGCCGGGTCGCAGATTTCTTCGGTTCATCCTGCCGATCTGTTGGCTGTCGAAGCGCTGGTGGCCGGATCTACGTCTGACGGCCGGTGGTAATCCATGTGATCACGGATGATCAAGCTGAAGAACCGCATCCAAGGGATGGATGTGTGACGAGTTCGTGCAGGCCCTTCCCTGAAATCGGTGACCATATCCGCCCAAAGTTGTTGAGCAAAGTCGATTCGCCTTCCGTAGGCGACTGCATGAATGACGTGCCAGAATTGGGTGGAAGCACGGTCCACTCCGTGAGTCTTTGATGATAGCGTACGGTTGAGGATGTTGAAGAAGGAGAACCAAATCGGAGGCAGCATCCCCTGAGTGATTTGGGATATCCCGTTCGGTCACTGATTCCGAGTGAAGTGGACCCCAAGCGCGAGTATCTCGCTGAAAAGTTCAGGGCCGGTGACTAGTGGCTCGAATGGGGCCTCGGGAGTGGCAGCAGGCAGATGGAGGATTCCCCTTAGGTCCTCCACAGTGATAGTAAGCTCAGTGTGGTCAACACGACCCACGATGGTCTGCACGCCATCTCGAGTCTCCACGTGAGAGGTCCTCCAGAATTGCTGAAGGTAAAGAACGGGAATGTCGGCAGTGGATTGCATCGCATAAGCCAGTGGATGCGCCCGGAGGATCTCTAGCACCACCTCGTCCTGAACAGTGAAGTTAGTCAGGTCGACATACTCATTGTTCTGGTGGATCGGACGGATGTCAGTCGGATCAATGAGGGCTAGGTCAGCAGCGTTGTTGACCGGGGAAGGAGGAGCAGGAGCATTCGGTTGACGAGCCATTTCTGTCAAGTCACAATCATAAAATAACTTAAGTGTTTTAAAAGATGCTACGTGAAAAAGACTATACCCTCGACTAGGCGCGAGTCGGAAAACCTCGAAAACCCAAAAATGAGTATTTCGTATTTTCCGAGTCGGAAAACGAGCAAACACACGAGGGGGGTTTTCCGATTCGGAAAAGGTGGTTTTCCGAATCGGAGAACACTCAACACTTAGAAAAATTAAGCCACATTTAAAGACAAGTTTTCCGATTCGGAAAACATGGTTTTCCGAATCGGAGAACTTCAACACTTAGAAAAAATAACTCATGTGTAACAGATGGGTTTTCCGATTCGGAAAACGAAACACTTAGAAAATTTTTTGGCAAAACTTGGCCTCACACGCGATTCGGAAAACCTTGGAAACCCATAAGGGTAATTCCATGTTTTCCGAATCGGAAAAGATACACATGAAAAACGAGGCTCAAGTTGGATTCGGAAAACCTGATAATCCGAATCGGATTTATCTGGTTTTCCGAATCGGAAAACATTATGAATGCTTATCGTTTAAGGATGCGGAAAACATGAACATTCATGTTTTCCTATTCGGAAAACGTAACTGTTCGACTTCCAAAATCAAAAACCGCTCACCAAACGTCGATTTAAGGCTCTAAAATAGTAACATGCATCCTAAATCAGTTAATAACAAGTTTATAATCAACAATGGATCGTTTTAACGTCCCGAAATCCCATTCCAAGAAGTTTGGGTTTCGGGTAAGTTTTGAAAAGTTTAGGCTTCGATCCAGACCTTTAAACGATAGATTTAAGCGTTATAACTACATAAGGGTTGATCGATTACTTACCAGGAATCCAAAAACGTAAACGGTTTGACGATCGGAGCAAAAACGAGCAGATTATGGAATCGAGCGCGAAGTGGTTATCGGGTGAGATTTCAGAGAGAAAAAGTGAAAATTTTGAAATTGTGAACAGTAATTCTTAAGAGTTGGTATTTATACTTTTACCAAGTTTACACTGTGTCTTGCTTGAAAAATACTGTTTGGCTCTCCTGTTTGGCTCTCTTAGCCCGACTTTCACCTATTGGCAAAAACCACCCCTGGACTTGAAGTTTCAAGAAACTTACAAACAAGTCCCTGAACTTGTAGTTTTAGAAAGTTTCAAAACAGACCCAGGACTACAAGTTTCACAAAAGTGTAAAACGAGTCCCTGAACTTTAAGAATCAGAAAGTGGCAAAGTTAGTCCCTGAACTTGTAAGTTCAAGACATGTACTCTACCGCCCCCTGAACTTTCAAGTTCACAAAAATTTACAAGTTCAGCCCTCGACTCCCGAGAAAAGAGACTTACCTGGTACGTCTCAACGGGGTTTTGTGCGAGTTCTGATCTGAAGTAACCAGAAGTCGTCGTGGGGATCCACACCTGCAAAATAAAGTATAAACTGGTATCCAAGGTGTTGTGGATCCGAGAACGTTAGCACACATAACAATAAAGACAATCAAAGCAAGACTTAGTACTCCCCCTCAATATATGCAATCTCTCAAAGACTCCCCCTACACACATGCATATATCAAAGGAACTCCGGACTCCCCCTAGACCTCAGGCAGGAAGGTCTAGCATTCCTAATTTGCTTAGGAGAAAGAAGTGACGCTTCTCGTCAAACGTCTTTGTGAACAGATCAGCAAGCTGATAGTCACTCTCAACAAAGTAGAGTTCAACATTACCTTTCTCGACGTGGTCCTTGATGAAGTGATATCGGATGTCGATATGCTTCGTCCGAGAATGTTGAACCGGATTTGCCGTGATCTGAATCGCACTCTTGGAGTCGCAATAGATGGGAATTCTCTGCATAGTGTATCCGAAGTCGGCAAGTTGGGTTTTCATCCACAGAACTTGCGAGCAGCAGGCGGCGGCAACATATTCTGCCTCCGCGGTGATAAGGATACGCAATTCTGCTTCCGGGATGACCAACTCACCAGCTTGTCTCCGAAGAACTGACAGGCACCAGATGTGCTTTTCCTGTTGAGCTTACAACCTGCATGGTCTGAGTCTGTATATGCAATTAGTTCAAAACCAGAATCCTTTGGGTACCAAAGGCCAAAATCCGGTGTGCCCTTCAGATACCTAAGGATTCTTTTGACTGCAGACAGGTGTGAATCACGTGGATCACACTAAAAACGAGCGCAGACACCCGTGGAGAAGACAATGTCGGGTCTACTAGCCGTGAGATACAAGAGAGAACCAATGATTGCCCGATAAGTCTTCTGGTCAACCGGTTTACCAGAAGTATCTGCATTTAGTTGAAAATTTCTGGGCATTGGTGTTGCCGCAGAGTTTGAACCACCGAAATCAAATCGTTTTAAAAGATCTTGAACATATTTGGCTTGATTTATAAAAATGCCATCAGGGCGTTGTCGAACTTGAAGTCCTAAAAAGAACGTCAACTCGCCCATCATGCTCATTTTGAATTGGGATTTCATGGTGTTTTCAAACTCTTGGCACATCTCAGGCTTTGTAGATGCAAAGATAATATCATCCACGTATATCTGGACTATAATTAAGTCTTTACCTGATCTCTTAAGAAACAAAGTGGGATCGATTGTACCTTTCTTGTAGCCAACTCCTAGCAAGTAATCAGTGAGAGTTTCATACCATGCCCTAGGAGCTTGCTTGAGACCGTAAAGCGCCTTGTCCAACACGTACACGTGGTCTGGAAATCTAGGATCAACGAATCCTTCCGGTTGTTCAACGTACACCTCTTCTTGAAGAACTCCGTTCAAGAAGGCACAGTTGACGTCCATTTGATACACCGTCATGATCTTGTGTGCGGCATACGCAAGGAAGATCCGAATTGCCTCGATCCGAGCTACGGGAGCAAACGTCTCATCGTAATCGATACCCTCTTGCTGGCGATAACCCTTGGCGACCAATCGAGCCTTGTTCCAGATGATGAGATCGTTCTCGTCTTTATTGTTCCGGAATATCTACTTCAACCCGATTATAGATTTTCCCCATGGTCTGGTTACCAAGCGCCAAACTTTGTTTCTCTCGAATTCCGCAAGCTCGTCTTGCATTGCTAAAACCCAATCAGGATCGGAAAGAGCTTGGGAAACATCCGAAGGTTCGAAATCACTAAGGAACCCTCCGAATAGAATCAGGTTTTCGACATTCTTTGCAGATCGCGTCGTGACAGGTTGTGAGGGACTCCCGATGATCTGGGAGGGGGGATGATCTCGAGTCCACTTTCTAGTGTGTGGCAGAGTGACATAAGCTTGTTGGTTGTTGGATGCATCGTTCTCATCTTGCACGGCAAAGACCTCTCTCTGGTTTCTACTTGATGACCCTGCTTCCAGATCAGCCTACGGTGCTGCCTCTAACCGGGGCTCACGCACTACCTAAGCATAAGTCCTTTGACCTGAACTGGGTGAAGGTAGTGGAGCTTCTTCCGGGATAGGTGCAAGAACAGGGTGTGGGGTCTGTTCTCGGACGGGTTCCGGTGAGGCAGCGGATGAGGTTTCAAGGGGGGAGACCGCCGATTCTGGTGTCACTGAGTTTGTAGATGTGCTTGAAGAAGGCTCGGTGACGAAGGCATCGGATGTCACTGAAGTAGAGGTTGAACCAGCATGAGCAGGAACTACAATCGGACCCGTGAGTGTGGGTAGATCATAATCTGCGAGGTCTAATAAGTCTAAAGCAAAAAGTTAGTGGAAGAATCTGTGCTCGGTGGTGCGGTGAACAGTTCAGGAAAAGAGGCATTTACATTACTTGGACTTGCAACAGAATAAGTTTCGGTTTCGGAAAAATCAACATTTGAGCTTTCCAGGATGGTTCGGGTCCGTTTGTTGAAAACCCTATAAGCCTTTGAGTTATGTGAGTATCCGATGAAGATAGACTCATCAGACTTGGGTTCAAACTTTCCCAAATCATCCCGGTCGTTTAAAACATAGCATTTACATCCAAAAACTCTAAAGTAGTCGATGTTAGGCTTACGCTGTTCGACCATCTCGTAGGCGGTTTTACCGGTCCGCTTGACGATCAAGGTTCGATTCTGCGTGTAGCATGCTGTTGATACTGCTTCAGCCCAAAATGATTGAGGGACACCAGAATGAGCCATCATGGATCTCGCTGCTTCGACCAACGTCCGGTTCTTCCTTTCCACTACCCCATTTTGTTGAGGAGTGCGCACGCCTGAGAAGTTGTGAGAGATTCCCACGTCTTCAAGAAAGGATTGCAGCTTTGCATTGCGAAACTCGGTCCCGTTGTCACTTCTCAACTTCTTCACTCGGCGACCCAAGAGAACTTGAATCCGCTTGATGAAGGCAATGATTCGATCGGCAGCGTCAAACTTAGCTCGTAGGAATTCAAGCCAGGTGAACCTAGAGAACTCATCAACGAGAACTAACACGTATTTCTTTCGGGCTAGGATCTCGGTTCTAGTAGGTCCACAAAGATCCATGTGAATCATGTAAAGGGGACTCTTGCTATTCGTGTCCATCCTCGGTGGATGAGAGCTTCTCGTCATCTTTCCTTGTTCGCAAGCGGGACACAATGTATCCTTGGAAAGGCGAGTCTCCGGTAGTCCCTTGACGAGATTTTTCGAAACCAGCTTGTTCATGTCTTTGAAATTCTGATGGCAGAGTCTTCGATGCCATAACCAACTGTCCTCCTTTGATGCCTTTGCGAGCAAACATATTGCATTCCTCGGATCAGAAATTGCTTCAAACTGTGGGTGTGTCTGAGGGATTGAACGGAAGACGGTGGAGTAAAGATTGCCATTCTTCCGTGCACTAAGGATGACGTTGTTGTCTTCATCATTCACGTCGCTTCCATATTGAAATTGCTTCACCCAGTATCCGTTGTCGCAGAACTGACTGGAGCTGAACATGTTGTATCCTAACCCCTCGACATATCTTACATCTTTGATGATGTATCTTCCATCCGTAATTTTTCCATAACCCACCATTGGCTTAGGTGTCTTGTCGGCTGTTTTAACATATCCCTCAAACCTTTCAACGTAGTCGAAAAGGAAGGATCTCTGACCAGTCATGTGTGTATATGCGCCGGAATCGAAGTACTACACATGACTGACCTGCAAGACAGACTAAGCTTGTTTAGGGACCCATTGCCAAATGGGTTCCTTTGGGTTAGAGACAGATAAATTAGTCGGTGTAGTCCCCTTTTCGGATTTCTCCTTAGGCGGAGGGGACTTCACTGACGAAGAGGACTTAGCTTTCCCTCTTTTTCTTCCCCTTCTCTTTCGGGATTTGACATTAGATTGAGGAGCATAGAAAGAGTTAGACACACCATAACACAGGAAATTATCAAACATAAAACACATGTCATTGCGAAAAGTATTAAAGGCATCGTTTAAGTCGCGATTACAATTAACAGACATGTTCGAATTCATTCCTACACTAGGTGGAGCATAGCCTAAACCCGCACGGCTAGGACTATGCTTCTTAGGGAAAGCAGAAAAAGAGTTGTTCCTTCCATGATGATCCTTTCTTGGTGGCTTCACATTCTGTCCACCATCTTTCCTCCTCGCATCTACATGAAAAGCACGGTGTGAGTTAGAGGACGGCTTTGTGGGAATGGAGTTGCCACCTTTTCCAGATGATATTTTAGAAAATTTAGGTTTTGTGGAATTGAAAGGTTGATTGGGTTGTAATTGAGACGTCTCACCCACTTCAAAGGTACTTGAATGAAAGTCAAGACTTTTAATGGGCTTGACTGAGTTACGAGCATCGTTAGACTTTGAATGCTTTTTCTGGAGTCCTTTGGGTGCGTGAGGCTTAACTGACTTACCCTTGTCAGTACCAACACATTTTTCACCCTTAGGGTTACTTTTCTCAGAAATAGGAGCTCGTGACTCAGTAGGCATCTCAGATTTGACAACAACAGATTTTGGCTTCTTTGGAATAAAGCCTGAAGGATCATCACCTTCATCTAAAAACACCTTCATATCATATTCAATATTTGGATCATGGACAGTCTTGGGTTCAACGATCCTGTGGTGTGAATTAGGGGGTTCATCATCATTTGAGTCTATGGTGCAATGTTTCTCAAGATCTATGACAGGTTTGGGTTAGAGATTGGCTATCGGATGGTTAGGGATTGGAGCAGTCTTATCGTCGACTGAGTCTGAACAATAAAGGTTTTCAAGATTCATAACTTTCCTTTTCAAAATGGAGTTAGACACAAGTTGGTTGTTTAAAGATCGGCGATACATTATCCTTTCATCATGATCAAGTTCTTTTAAGAGTTCAAAATGGATATCTAGGAGAACGTATCGAGTTTGAAGATCCGCAACCTTGATTTGGAAATCAGTAAAAGCCGAGGTTGCGGTCTCACACTTTGAGGAAAGTCTAATTCTCTCGACATTGGCCTCGAGCAAGTCTTTTTCCAGAGTGCGAACCAAGGTGTCCTTCTCCGAAACAATTACTTTCAGATTCAAGATATGATGTTGACATGCATCCAAATCCATGGCTTTTAACCTAAGAGCAAACACCTCCTTTTCTAGCCTGACTAGGTCGAGACTCTTAGTTGCAGAAGTATCCTCGGGTGGGATAACTAAGGTCTCCTCTGAAAACTCCATTTCCCTAGTATCATAGCTTGAGTTCAGGTCTGTATAGTTGATGGGGGGCATTGCTACTCTAGGGGTTCTGGCCTTAATGCCTTCCCATGTAGGTTCAGAGTTGGTCGGATCACTAGCCGGAACAAAGATTGGTCTATTAGGAGGTGGGCTAGTGGGTGGACTGTGTAACACCCCGCTAAAGCGGAACCGCAAGGTGTGACAGTCTAGAGTTCATAGCGATAGGAGATAAATAGCACCAATCATTCATACCAGAATAAATAAAGTTTACAATGTATTACAACCAACCATAAATTAAGGTTTACAGACTTAACAAAAAGAACATTGTCTTGATTGGTGGTTACAATTGCCCAAAATTAAACTTTATCATTCACCTTCGGATTTCCTGAAAAGCATGTTAAAACAAGCGTCAACTACGAGAGTTGGTGAGTTCACAGGTTTTCATATGCACAAAACAGTTTAAATGCAACAAATTTTTAGTGAACCTTTTTATTCACTCAATTTTTCATAAACCAGTTATAGTGAACCTTTTTGTTCACTACCGATACTAGCCTGAACATTAGTGAACGTTTTTGCTCACTCCATTTCTAGCTTAGTATCAAAATGTGAGTAAATTTCCCGGGTTAAGTTAATCACATGATATTTATTCTTTGAGCCACTACTAAACCTAAAACCAATTTGCCCTAACGATCTACCTCAGAGGTGGTAGCGAACCACATGTGTAGAGCGTTTTCGCGAACTACCTCAGCGGTGGGACTAAAACCCCACATGTGTAGACGCTGCACTACCTCAGCGGTGGGACTAAATCCCACATGTGTAGTACCACATATGATTACGTGCACCCTATACTCGTCAGTAAACAAAGGGTGGGTCCACTCTACCAAATAGCGCTATCCACAATAACCATTGGCTCGAAACGAGTTAATAGTAGTGTATTCAACATGGGACTTTTACTCAATATATCATGTCTCATAACATATCAAATTTAGCTCACAACACATTTCATTTCGCAACATTTTCAAAATTATTCACAATCATTTGTAAGCATGCTTTTCACCCCGAAACACGTAAAAACGGTAAAAAGTGGGGCTGTGAATACTCACCTGGAGTAGCTTTTGCGTTTCTAAATAACCATTAGTGCGTGATCAAGTCCCGGCTCCGAGTCTATATATGCCCTAACACATACGTAATTGACGTAAGTTCTAAATTCAACGGTCCATATTTAATAAGTCAATACCGATATCCTATATAATGCTTTTACTATATTTTATTAGGTTCATTTTAATACAAAAATATGTTTTTGCTACTTTAATTAATGTCCAAACATATGGGGATTTCTTGATAATTGCAAAACAACCCTTTTTAAGAAATCTGATTTTTGGCAGATTTGTATTGCTTCAAAAATGCTACCATTTTGTCTAGTTCCAAAAGGAGTTAAGCTACCAAAATTTTATCCATTAATATTAGGGGTATTAACAACAATCCTACCAAATTTTATGATTTTAGGAGATGATTAACATATTTTAAAAATTATTGAAAAATTGGCGTGCATGCATCAATCTTGAAAAGACAAGTCTGTGGAGTTTGTGTCATAGAGATCTCATTACTATTACAAAATTTGAATTTCAAAAGGGATTTTAAAGTTAACTCAAATATCTAACAAATGAAACTTGTTTCACACGATTTGGATGATTTTTGAATGAAATATGACCTCATGAATCCAAGCATGTGAATCTGCCATCATTGGACAGATTGCACTCCGAATTTCATTTCATTGGTTGCACATTCAAAACTCCACCAAATCATGTGATTTCAGATTCTTTAGAAAGCCATCTCACTGAACTTGAACTTAGAACCAAGAATCATGCATTTTAGTTAAGTTATCAAGAAGATATGCATGCATGAAGTCGATATAAATTTCTGACTAGAAGCTGATGAACACCAAAAAGTTTCAACATGGTTGAGGGCTCAAAACATGGAATTTTTGAATGATTCCAGTGGGGTTTGAACCCTAACACATAAAATATTGTACCATAATATTTCCAGAAGAGAATGAATCCAAAAACACCCTTTTTGGGTCGTTTAAACACACATGCAACATTCTGTCAGCTTCTGTCCAGATTCAAACCCACTATTTTCACAAAAACACATAGAAATCTTCAAGATTTGGGGTTTCTTTGATGCTAAACTAAATCCCCCATCATATTTCATGTAATAAAGAAGAAAATACTCAAATATCATGATGATACATGCATGCAACAATACCTATTTTCAGATTCATAGATGTATGCATAAACAAAATTTTGGGGGTTATTCACATATGAATGGATGTTTTATGCAAGAACAACTAGTGAAATATGAAGGCTTTAGCCATTCTTTTTGCAAGAATAATGAAATCAACAACTTGCATGGGTGTTTAATCACACCATCATGCTAAATAAAATAATTGACGTAAGTTTATGATTTTAGGAGATGATTAACATATTTTAAAAATTATTGAAAAATCGGCGTGCATGCATCAATCTTGAAAAGACAAGTCTGTGGAGTTTGTGTCATAGAGATCTCATTACTATTCCAAAATTTGAATTTCAAAAGGGATTTTAAAGTTAACTCAAATATCTAACAAATGAAACTTGTTTCACACGATTTGGATGATTTTTGAATGAAATATGACCTCATGAATCCAAGCATGTGAATCTGCCATCATTGGACAGATTGCACTCCGAATTTCATTTCATTGGTTGCACATTCAAAACTCCACCAAATCATGTGATTTCAGATTCTTTAGAAAGCCATCTCACTGAACTTGAACTTAGAACCAAGAATCATGCATTTTAGTTAAGTTATCAAGAAGATATGCATGCATGAAGTCGATATAAATTTCTGACTAGAAGCTGATGAACACCAAAAAGTTTCAACATGGTTGAGGGCTCAAAACATGGAATTTTTGAATGATTCCAGTGGGGTTTGAACCCTAACACATAAAATATTGTACCATAATATTTCCAGAAGAGAATGAATCCAAAGACACCCTTTTTGGGTCGTTTAAACACACATGCAACATTCTGTCAGCTTCTGTCCAGATTCAAACCCACTATTTTCACAAAAACACATAGAAATCTTCAAGATTTGGGGTTTCTTTGATGCTAAACTAAATCCCCATCATATTTCATGTAATAAAGAAGAAAATACTCAAATATCATGATGATACATGCATGCAACAATACCTATTTTCAGATTCATAGATGTATGCATAAACAAAATTTTGGGGGTTATTCACATATGAATGGATGTTTTATGCAAGAACAACTAGTGAAATATGAAGGCTTTAGCCATTCTTTTTGCAAGAATAATGAAATCAACAACTTGCATGGGTGTTTAATCACACCATCATGCTAAATCAACAACTTCCGAGTCTATATATGCCCTAACACATACGTAATTGACGTAAGTTCTAAATTCAACGGTCCATATTTAATAAGTCAATACCGATATTGTTAGAAC
>CM058040.1:37037592-37082387 GCA_030169165.1 Centaurea solstitialis
GATATCCTATATAATGCTTTTACTATATTTTATTAGGTTCATTTTAATACAAAAATATGTTTTTGCTACTTTAATTAATGTCCAAACATATGGGGATTTCTTGATAATTGCAAAACAACCCTTTTTAAGAAATCTGATTTTTGGCAGATTTGTATTGCTTCAAAAATGCTACCATTTTGTCTAGTTCCAAAAGGAGTTAAGCTACCAAAATTTTATCCATTAATATTAGGGGTATTAACAACAATCCTACCAAATTTTATGATTTTATGAGATGATTAACATATTTTAAAAATTATTGAAAAATCGGCGTGCATGCATCAATCTTGAAAAGACAAGTCTGTGGAGTTTGTGTCATAGAGATCTCATTACTATTCCAAAATTTGAATTTCAAAAGGGATTTTAAAGTTAACTCAAATATCTAACAAATGAAACTTGTTTCACACGATTTGGATGATTTTTGAATGAAATATGACCTCATGAATCCAAGCATGTGAATCTGCCATCATTGGACAGATTGCACTCCGAATTTCATTTCATTGGTTGCACATTCAAAACTCCACCAAATCATGTGATTTCAGATTCTTTAGAAAGCCATCTCACTGAACTTGAACTTAGAACCAAGAATCATGCATTTTAGTTAAGTTATCAAGAAGATATGCATGCATGAAGTCGATATAAATTTCTGACTAGAAGCTGATGAACACCAAAAAGTTTCAACATGGTTGAGGGCTCAAAACATGGAATTTTTGAATGATTCCAGTGGGGTTTGAACCCTAACACATAAAATATTGTACCATAATATTTCCAGAAGAGAATGAATCCAAAAACACCCTTTTTGGGTCGTTTAAACACACATGCAACATTCTGTCAGCTTCTGTCCAGATTCAAACCCACTATTTTCACAAAAACACATAGAAATCTTCAAGATTTGGGGTTTCTTTGATGCTAAACTAAATCCCCCATCATATTTCATGTAATAAAGAAGAAAATACTCAAATATCATGATGATACATGCATGCAACAATACCTATTTTCAGATTCATAGATGTATGCATAAACAAAATTTTGGGGGTTATTCACATATGAATGGATGTTTTATGCAAGAACAACTAGTGAAATATGAAGGCTTTAGCCATTCTTTTTGCAAGAATAATGAAATCAACAACTTGCATGGGTGTTTAATCACACCATCATGCTAAATAAAATAATATTATACAAGATTTGTTCAAGGTTTTTGGTTGTTCATGGATACATCATCATTTTGAAGCATAAAAATGCTTGATGTGCATCTCCAACCTCAAGAACCATAATATTGGCTCTACTTGAACAAAACAAAGAAGAGTGTAGGATGATTTTTACCTTGAATGTTCTTGAAGACACTTGAAGTTCTTCAAGAATTGGAGAGGAAGCTAGAGAGGAAATGAGAGAAACTTTAGAGTGAGAAAGTTAGAGAGAGAGGGGGATAATGAATTATGAATGGAAATGAGGGATGAGGTGGGTTTTTGAATCAGCAAAATAGAGAAATGGGGGGTGTTTGGACGTTCATAAGAGAGGAGGGGAGATGGTGTGGTGTGTTGAGGAAGTTAGAGTGTGTAAGTGGTTCAAATTTGTATTGGCCAAAATACATTTTCTTGCCTTTTACATTTAAACAAATCAAGAGTTTCTAGAAGCTTAATAATTTAAATAAATTGGCTAGTTTTAGTTTATCTAGATAAGTTTTTATAAAAATGTTGAAGTGTTGGTGGAATAAAGCTGCTAAATTTGGAAACCGTTACCGAAAACGCGCGTTTTTGCGATTTTTACGTAACGAAAGCAGTTTTCAAATTTTTAATAAGAAACTTATTAGAAATTGATATTTTTAATATTTTGGGTCATTTAAAAATTAATTCGACAGTCTAGTGGTCGGAATCGGGACCTGCTGTTAACAGTTAGTCGGTTCCTGCAAGTTTTTCCGAAAGAAGCGATTTTTGTTCAACTTATATCCTAATCTTGAAATTTTTGAAATGTTTTTATATAAACCACTTAAAATATGATAAGTTAATTATTATAGGCTTTAGTTGAGTCGGTTCGGCATTATATAGGATTTTCGGGCGATTATGGACCGAAACGGGCTTTTTCGGGCTGTTTTCGGAACTTTTAGGTTTTTGCCTAAATTTTTCACGCAAACTAACCTAAATTCTTTTAACAACTTAAATGACTAAATTTTTACCTACGGAAATGCTACTGAGTGATTTAACGAGTAGCAAACCTGAAGGCCAAAAATTGTCAGTTGTCACAGACTGCTAGAGGTACTGTTCGTTGGACTGGTGGTTCTAGTTATGGTCTCACCGTTTATGACTTCGGTGTACGTGACAGTCTGCCTAACGAATTCCTCGGTCACATGTCCTCCTACTAGGGCAGGTTTGGGCTTGGAGGCAGCCATATCCTCAAAATTGTATAGATGAGAAGGTGCTTTATCTAAAACATGGTTTTCAGATAGACCTAGGCCGGGTTTGGCTTTATAAAAAGGATTCTTTTTGGCATGCTGAGTGAGGATACTTAAAGTCTGTTCAGATTGTCCTCTTTTGAAATTGTTGTCCTCAAGCTCTTGGATTTTTGAAAACAACCGAGTTCTTTCTTCTGAAAGTAACTGGAATTTAATGTTGAGCTCCCCATGATCACTGTTAAGTTCCTCATGGGCTTTTTGAAGACAACCAAGTTTGTTTGCTAAATTGGACTCTCTAATGCCAGACTCAAGTGTTTCACGATTATAAACTATGGTCAAATCCTCGAGAGAGCTTTTGTAAATTGCACTGTCGATTCTAAATTTCGTGACGAGAGTCCTCTCTGATTGGAGACATCTCTCTAATTCACAAATTTTAGATTCCAACATTGCCACAGTATCAGTTATATCTGGAATAGAGGATACCTCAGACGGATCAATGTCTTGATAAGTGCTTGGTCCAACGGCTTCTAATCCCTCGAAGTCAGCCATCAAGCATAGACCCTTCACCAAATGATCATCCTCGTCTGAGCTCTCCTCTTCACAAACCCAGTTCTCTTCATCAACCAACAAAGCAACCCCTTTTTCCTTCTTCCTCATCAACGCGGCCTTCCTCTCGAAGTACGAGGCATCCTTGTACTTGACGGAGCAATCTCTAGCGTAGTGTCCCAACTTGCCACATTTGTAGCAAGTGGTAGTGGGACTAGCGGCTTGTTGAGGAGCGGGGTTCTAGGTTATGGGAACCTGGGGATGATTTGACCGTTGAATTCCTTGTTCAGCTTGAATCTGTTGATCTTCCCTCTGAACTTGCCTGGAACTGTTTCCCCTGGAATCGCCTCCGTTGTAGTTACTTTTCCCGTGATCCATTCTCTCATCTGACCTTCGATCACCTCTATTCTGCTCATACCCATAGCCTGGTCCTTGATCTAGCCTTCCACTCTCATGTCTTCCTCCATACCCGCTCTCATATCCCTGACGATCGATATACCCAGACTCAGGAGTATATTGCCTCAAGCTGCTTCGGTAGTTGATGTCTGAGACCTGACCTCTCCAATCTCCTTGATTCCCTGGGCCTCCTTGATAGTCTAGGTATGTGTTGTCTATTCTGGGCTGATCTCTGTATCTGCCTTGATCTTCCCTGTACCTCCCTTGGTTGTTGCGATAACTTCCCTGATCGTATGCCTGGATCCCCCCTTGTTGATAGCTTCCTCTTCCTGAATTTCCATACTGAGCTCTATCCGGCTGGTAATGACCTCCCCTTCCTTGCCCCATTCTTCCTCCACTAGGAAATCCTGATCCCCGTGATCGGTTGTATCCACGGTTTGCATTCAGTCGTTGTACACTGTGTGAGATGAGGGCAAGGGACTCATTCACATGGAAGAGTTCTTCATCTGAAATGGAAATAATCACAGGTTCATCGGGATGTTGGATGCTTGTGCCATAGTTCGAGTTGAACTCTTGATTGTATTCCTCTTGATGATACTGGGGAGAAATAGTGTTGTATGGCATTGGTTGGATAGGTGCTGAGCTTGGTCCTCCGAAGGGCACGACTGACAGTGCCAGAGGATCGACTGCTTTCTTGGTTCGTCCACCGGTGATGAATTCTTCGTGTTGAACCATCATGCTGAATAAGTCATGCAGACCCATAATTCCCAGATTCTGGCTTAACTGAATGTTGATTGCCAAATTTTGCCATTCCGGCATGAGATTCTTCAGAAACTTAACATTCACTTCGTACTTCGTTTTCTCAACCCCGAGCCGTCTCAGATCATTGACGAAGGCATTCAGTCTTTGATAAGACTCTGTGAGGGATTCGTTTTCCCTAGCCTTGAAGCCTTCGTAGGCATTAAGCGCGCTTTCTTTCTGACTCTCCAAAGCAGTATCACCTTCTTGCATTTGTTGCTCAATTTCCAACCAGACGTCTTGCGCGTTGGTTAGACTGTCAACTCTTGCGTACATGTCGTTTGGGAGAGCCATGATCAAAAGGGTGAGTGCACGCTTGTCGATGAGGTGTCGGGCTCTCTGTTCTGGGTTGTACATGTCGATAGGCTTCTCAACCACGTATGCCGGTAGTTCGGGACAAGTATCGGTTCTAGGGACTGCAGCAACAGTGACGGTCGGTCAGATAGGCCCTACGCGGATGGACTTCATCAGATTCTCATCCAACAGATCGAGGAAGTGTATCATTCTGCGTTTCCACTGTTGATACTCGCCCATCACTAGGACGGGAGGGCGAGATTCGGATCCGATTCCGATGATCTCTTTCGACATTTCTCACTCACTTAGAGGATCTCCTCGTATGACTCACTTCGAAAAAAAATATTTTGAGCGCCTCGGGACACAGATAGCTTCGAGATTTAAAAGGTTTTGAAAAGTAGCTAGGTGTCGAATTCGGGGAACAATTTTGCAAGAGTTCCGGCTCGAAGAGGCGAAATCCGATCTGGAAACTGACGTTTTCCGAATCGGATTTGGCTCAAAATTGGTGGATGCGGAAAAGCACGTTTTCCGATTCGGAAAATGGTATTTTCCGATTCGGAAAATGTTGAGTTCGGAAAAAGGCAACTAGGATTCGGAAAATGATATTTCAAGGAGCAAAACCCCAAATCAGAAGCCCGTTTTCCGATTCGGAAAACAATGTTTTCCGATTCGGAAAAGGGGTATTTTCCGATTCGGAGAAAGTACAATTTCCGATTCGGAAATTTTGAACTGAAAATTCAGTTCTCGTTTTCCGATTCGGAAAACCTGCACAGAAACTCCGAAAAATCACTCAAAATCACTCAAAAACACTTAAAAAATAAGTGTTAAGACCCCCAATTTGTAGGAAATCAGTTAGAAAACAGTGGGGAATCACTTATCACTTATAAATACCCTTTTAAAACTTCTTTTTGGATTAAAAACCCAAAAAGTTTAGAAAACCCAACTTTAAAAAAAAAACTTGAAAAACCCTTTTTAAACAATCAAAACAGCCAAGGAATCAACAAGGTAAAGCTCTGATACCAATTGTTGTCCCAATAATCAAGAAAGTGAGGAGAACAGGATTGAAATCAATAAAGAAGATGATGAACACAAGCTTCAAGATAGCATCAATGGTGGTTTTCTAAGTATTGCAATAAAAGGTATAAACCAAAGATAATTGTATTCATGCCAAAACCCTAAACATCTCTTTCCTTATATAGGTAAGAGGTAAATTCAAAGATGTTCACAAATGGCCCCCGAGGTTCCAAACCTCTAAACAAGGGCTTACAAAAAGTAATTGTTTAAACAAACTAACTGATGACTAACTAGGAAGCAATAAAGATAGAGTTTTCTGACTCTTCACAACAAGGAGGTCCAACAGAAAACGACGCCACCACCGATCGCCGCTGCGAGCGATTCAAGTCACAAGCCTCGCCACCACCGATCCGCCTAATCGAGGCTGTCGATCGGCGGTGTTCAGCCATCGCAAACACAACAAGCACCACCGCCGCCTTCTGGCTTTTGCCGGCGATCGAAAACAGCGGCATCCACCACTGCCGCCGCCATCGCCAATCGACGACAGCAGCAACGATGGCTGACGCCACCATCAATCGCCGCTGCCGACGATTTCGATCACCATCAGCATCACCGCCTTACGGCGGTCGAAATCAAACATCATCACCATCAATCCGCCACGACTAGGCTGTCGATCGATGGTTCGATTCACCGACGACGGCGACGGCTCAAGGGCCACCACCATCGCCCATGGCGTTCGGTGGTATATGCGGCTACAGCCGCTACCAACACGCACACCACCATCGCCGATCAGCGGCTTTGGTGGTTGATTTGATTTCGTGGTTGTCGATCGCCGCCACCATCGACCGGCAACAGCAGCAACGAAAACGTCACCACCATCACCGGCCACCACGGGCAGCAGCAGCAATCGGCCGCCGCCACCGTGGTTTGGTCGATCGACAATCAACACCACCATTGCCTTGCGGCTTTGGTGGCTGTTCCATCGCGCACGGCCACCGTCACTCGGTGGTCGGTTGCGATGCGGCTCCGATCGAGTTTCGTCTGGTGATCAGCCGGTGGTTCGGTCGGCTAGCTGCCGCCGTTCCGCCGCCGATTGCCACGAATTTTCGGGTTTACGATAAAAATCCAAATTTTAAGAACAAACGAATAAATATTAGATTTTTAAAAACGAAATCCTTTTTATCAAAAACATAAACTGATCTGAAATATTATGAAAGTGGCTCTGATACCACTGTTGGGGATAAACGGGTACAATAAAACATACGCAGCGGAACAAAACAGATTATCCCCAACATCTGCTTGGCGGGTTCCTGAGTGACTTTGAACCGTCAAAGATCCAACAACCTCTATCAGATCCAGACTGGGTAAGAGCTATGCAAGAAGAACTGGCAGAGTTCGAGAGAAACAAGGTATAGCGTTTGGTGGAAAGACCAAGAAGGAAATCCATTATTGACTTGAAATGATTTTTCGAAACAAGAAAGATGAAAATGGCCTTATAATACGAAACAAGGCCCGATTGGTCGCCAAAGGTTTTCGCCAACAAGAGGGTATCGATTATGATGAGACGTTCGCACCCGTAGCCAGAATTGAGGCTATTCGGATCTTCCTCGCATATGTCGCGCACAAGAATATGACTATATACCAGATGGACGTCAAGTGTGCCTTTCTGAACGGTGTCCTTCATGAAGAGGTGTATGTCGAACAACCCGAGGGGTTCGTAGATCCGAGGTTTCCAACTCATGTCTATATTTTAGACAAAGCGCTTTACGGTCTCAAGCAAGCTCTTCGCGCATGGTATGAAACTCTTAGTATTCACTTGCTTGGAGCTGGCTACAAGAAAGGTACAATCGACCCCACCTTATTTCTTCGTCGGTCAGGTAATGATTTGACCATAGTACAGGTATACGTGGATGATATTATTTTTGCATCTACAAAGCCTGAGTATTGCAAAGAGTTTGAGCTCACCATGAAATCACAATTTCAAATGAGCATGATGGGAGAGTTGACTTTCTTTTTAGGACTACAAGTCCGACAACGCCCTGATGGCATTTTTATAAACCAATCAAAGTACGTTCACGTTTACTCAAACGTTTTGATTTGGGTGGCTCAAACTCTGCTGCTACACCAATGTTCAAATCGTTCCAACTAGATGCTGACTTATCCGGCAAGCCAGTTGACCAAAAGAACTATCTAGCGATTATTGGTTCTTTGCTTTATCTCACGGCTAGTAGACCTGACATTGTTTTCTCCATGGGTGTCTGTGCTCGTTATCAATGTAATCCTCGTGATTCCCATTTAACTGTTGTGAAAAGAATCCTTAGGTACCTGAAGGGCACGCCTGACTTTGGCCTTTGGTACCCAAAGGATTCTGGTTTTGAAGTAATAGCCTACATAGATTCTGATCACGCAGGTTGTGAGTTGAACAAAAAAAGCACTTTTGGAGCCTGTCAGATCCTAGGGGACAAGTTGGTGAGTTGGTCGTCCCTGAAACAGAACTGTGTTTCACTCTCCACGAGGTAGGCAGAATATGTCGCTGCTGCGTGTTGTTGTTCACAGGTTCTATGGATGAAAACTCAACTGGCAGACTTTGGATACACCATGTAGAGGATTCCCATTCATTGCGACTCCAAAAGTGCGATTCAAATCACGACGAATCCAGTTCAACATTCTCGGACGAAGCACATCGACATTCGATATTATTTCATCAAGGATCACGTCGAGAAAGGTAACATTGAACTGTATTTTGTGGAAAATGACCTTCATCTTGCTGATTTGTTCACTAAGTCGTTTGATGAGAAACGCCATTTCTTTCTTTTCAGTAAGTTAGGAATGCTAGACCTACCGCCTGAGGTCTAGGGGGAGTCGGGAATCTAGTTTATGTATGCATGTGTGTAGGGGAAGCTTCTTAGAATATGCATATCTCTATGGGGGGGTGTCACGCAATTGTTTGAAAGTTTATGCTAATGTTCTCAGATCCACACTGCTTTGGATACCACTCTTACTTTATTTGTGCAGTTGTGGAACATAACAACTTCTGATTACTTCAGATCAGAACTCGCGCAAAATCTAGTATCGAGATTACACAGTTAATCTCTGAGGAGAAGTACCAGGTCAGTCCTTTTGGTTACGATGTAGGGGCTATCAGCACGGATAATAACCACCACGATATAAAACAATGGTTTAGACAAAAACCATGGTTATATGTCTATCTATGGCCATGGTTTTTAGACGTCACTTGCCATAGGAAGAAAATTGTGGCCCAAAAGAATCATTTAGTCATTGTTTTTTCTAAACCAGTGCATTATGTATAAACATTTTTGTAATGGTCATGGTTATTGAGTTAAATCGTGGCGAGATCCTACTTGAGAAGATTTGAAAATCACCGTCAACAAAATATTTTCTTACCAAGTTTTGTTATAGCATGCATAACCCACTGCTTAAAGTTTTCTTGTGAGTAACTTCAGTTTTGAAAACCGTGACAAAAAATCATTTGTGTACTAGTATATGACGAGGGTGGGTATAATCAACAAGGAGTATATCTTCGTAAGGAACTTAATATTTTTATTCTCACATATTACATAAAGACAACATGACATTAAAATAGCCAATGGGGCATAACTTAATTGGTAATAGGTGGGGGTAGTGTTTGTCCAAAACATGACAATAAAATAAAAAACAGACACATGAGTCCATTTATTTAGAAAAGTAATATTCCATACTTAATTCCATGATAATAAGCATATACGCATAGCGGCACGTAAAACAACAGCGATAATCGTATCAGGCAGGTTCAATAACGACACCAAAATTGTTGATGTAATCCCCATAAGATCCCGAGAATCCAATCACCTTACCCTTACTCACCGGGAGTATGAAACTATGGGTGCCAGTTGGTCCATATGGGCCATGGTCACCTGTCCTGGTACCCATAGATATTGACTTAATAAACTTATCATCTTCGTATGTTCCAGAAATCCGGCTAATATCCTCACCATCCTCAAGGTAAAACTGTGTGCCCAAATTAAAAATACATGGATCATTAATGCTACGTGATACAATAATTAAAAAGATTTCTTTCTTACATTGTATACGTATAGATGTAACCTGAGATTACCGTATGATTTTCGCCACCATCTCCACCAAATCTGCGAGAGGAGTCTCGTTCCCGGATTTATCCATATAAGTGAACAAGACAGAACGTACACCGACCCCATCAATGGCAATGCAGATCTTGGTAAACCTAGAAAGATCAGCTGGTACATAATGCAGGTGCTCAGCTCCTCCATCCATACTTCCAATTGGTCCAATATCCACCGTAACCACCTGTATATATAAGGATCCAAAATACAGAATTATAAGAGAAAACTATTTTTATATGACTATTTGTGTTTCTCCTTATGTTAATGTTAAATTCGTTAATATGTACAAAACTAAAATAAAACCTAGCTATCAAGATAATATAACTTAAGTTTTTTTAGACCATATTTATCTATCAAATAAAATAATCAGAGAATATCTTGTATGTCCTTCGAAAACTTTCAAAATTACTTTTATATTATTTTAAACTTTTAAAACTCTCTTGTATATATAAATGCTTATTTTAATATTTATTAAATCATTTAAATATTAATAATTATTAGAGAAAATTATTTAAATACCCAAATGGAAAATCAACTTTAACCTCTTACCAATTCTCTCCCACTTTTTGCTCAAATACCCAACATCCCGCTCCGGCCGGCCGCTCTCCGGCGCCGGCCACCCGCTCCAAGAAGAAAACAAGTCGCCGGGAAAAAAAAAATTTGGCCGCTCCGGCCGTGGCCGCGCGGAGCGGCCAAGTTTAACAATATATATTAATAGTTGCAAAGAAAATAATAAAACCTCTTCCATCCTAATGGTAAGGTGTGTAACCTCTACAATAGAGGTCTGGGGTTCGATTCTTGGTTGGAACATCTTTTTTTAATAAACTGATTCCATGAACTGAGCCGCTCCGCGCGGCCGGGCCTGGAGCGGCCCAAAATGAAATTTGCCTTGGAGCGGGCTGACTTTAAGCTGGAGCGGACTGACTTTAAGCTGGAGCGGCCCAAATGGGTATTTTGGTAAACGGAGAGAGAGATTGGGTAAGAGGTTAAAGGGCTTTTTCATTTTGGCTATTTTAATAATTTTCTCTAATTATTATCATCGTATAAATAGACCCCTAATCATAAATTAAGAACCCTATATCAACACAGATTCTAAAATCCAATCTTACAATCAAATCTAAACCATTGAAAATTGAAAAAAAATGGGAAAAAAATGGTTTCAATAGAATGGCCTTTTAGTTCTCTAAATAAATCAATTTCTTGTTCTTTCTATTTCTATTGTTCTCTGATAACATGATTCTAATAATTAATACCTTCCTTTGTTTTACAATATTGTGTTAATCATGTGAAAATTTTCAAAGATAATAAAAGTTGAAATAGTCATAATAATAAGCAAAGAGGGAAAGCTAAAGGTCTTGGGGTTGATGATGGCACCATCCTTCTTACATTACTATACGGCTTCATTCTTGCTGATGCTTCCCCTAAAACTAAACCAACTGATAAAATTAATTTAGTTTTAAATTAAATTGAATTGACTTAAAAGAAAGAAAAAAATGATTTACTTACTCCAGGTTGGAAGGAAAGAAGTAAGAAAAAAATGATTTACTTACTCCAGGTTGTTGTTTTTAGTATCTCCGGTTTCAAGCGAGTTAAAAGGCAAAAGAAGAAGAAGAGCAGCAACAGACACCGGTTGGAAGAGGAGTAAGTTTTTTTTTTTTTTTTTAATTTTCGATGGGTTTGATTTGTGGTTTTAGATTTGAGGTTCTTCATTTATCACTAAGGGTTTATTGATATGATGATAAACATGAAGATGGAGATGAATATTCAAGAAAAATAAAAATATTTAGATAATATAAGGGTAATATATATAGTAATTCTATAAATAATTGAATTTGATGATGTTTAAATGATTTGATAAACATTAAAATAAGTATTTGGATATAAAAGACAGTTTTAAAAGTTTGAATGAATATAGAAATAATTTTGAAGCTTTTGTAGGAGATAGAAAAAATTCTCCCTAAGATAAATTACAAAGAAGTAAACATTAAATTTCAAGAATTTTTATTCTTTAAAACATATCAATGATATCTATATATTACCTTTGAAGCTTGGCCTCCCATGTGAACAATGAGAGAAAAGTTTTTTGACTCAAGTTATGTTATGCCTCTAGCTCCAATCCCATCAAGTTTATTTATTTATAGAAGAAAATATACCTCCAGCCTCCTTCCTGGAGTGGAGATTACTTTAATTAATATATATTTTTTTGTTTTGAATTAATGTACAGTTGACTAAGTATATAATTCAAATATACAATCAGAACATGGCTTTAATATTGCTAACAAACAACCAATTCCATCAGCTAGAATGCTAAATAAAAAAAGATTCTAACAACCGCATTTACATTAATATGATGATGTATGCGCTTAATTTGTTGTATACCTAAGCATTAGTCTATCCAACATCCTTTGTCTTTTGGGTGATTTGGAAGGGGTAATAGTTATGTAAAGCTCCTTTCCTCAAATGCTCTTCTTTTACGTTTTAAAAAAGAAGTTACTCTACGCAACATCGGTATTTGAGAAACTACTAACCACACTCAATATAGTTTGCTTGCTCACTATAATAAAATGTTAATATGTCCACGTGTATTTCTCCATGGTTGGTGAAGGTGTGGCAATTTTAGTTTGTATTTTTCAAACCAATAAACGTTTACAAGTTATCCACACTAACAATCGTGTAATATCATTGTATCAATAATTAAAAGAAAAACAATTAACATCTAATAACGTGTGTAAAAACTCTACATTGAATAATGTGTAAATTATTTTTGGGAAGTCCACATTCAAAGATATGTGTACAAAGTCCACACTTAAAGATATGTATTTTTTTGAAATTGTTTGAAAAAAATTGTAATAAATAGAGACGTGTACTTTTTTATTAATTAAATTAAAAAATTACTATACCATCTTATTAAAACCTAATAGCCCCTCCCTCTCTCTCCCAGTCAAACTCTCAATACGCGGTGAACATGATTCGATAATGGCGTCTCTCTCCCTCGGTGATTAATTGATTCGATAATGGCGTCTCTCCCCCCGATATCAATTGAGTCTTGATTCCGGTTGTTTGCCATATCAATTTATGTTGTTTCCGGTAGGGCAAAGATGAGCTAACTGAATTAGTGTAATTGTGACTTCAATCTATCACTCTTCATTTCATACTATAAATTAGAGGACAAAAAGTCCAATTAGTTAACCTTCAATTTTTGGTCTGAGTTCTATCGTGAAGTCGTCTCCAAGTAAGGGCGGAGCTACTTAATTAGTAGCTAGGGGTTGCATCTGCTCCCCTCCAATAAGAAATTTTTATAGTAGAAGGACAAAATTCTTCTAGTAGAAGGACATGAAAAATATAGGAGTTATATGAGAAGAGCATAGAAATTTAAGAGACGATGATGCTGAAGTGACAACATAAAAAAGTGATTACATATTAAAATGATTCCACTTTCAAAGCTCTAATAGCCAATGTATTTTACTAAACTTTTTAAGTATAATTTAATTCTTTGAAAACCAATGTTATAGTTTAAACCAATTTATATATTCAAACGTTGTTCTATTAAAAATTTAGACAAAGGGGATAAAATACCTATATAACTAAAAATATATGTATCAATTTTAACTTAGTAATCTTGTTGTATTAAATGTAATTAATCGTTTAAGAAAAATGATATCTCATAAGAAGTATGATGTTAAATGTGGTATGTTTTTATTTTTAATAACATTGCACTTTTTTGTTTTATAAATATGTTAAAATCAACATCTATATGAATATGTTAAGTATTGATTTTTGTTTGATATTGTACCTTAAAGAACCATAGTCCATAGATAAGTATTTAATAAAATAAAAACAACCAGTAGTTCATCATATATCACTACAAAACAGAAGAGTTTCAGTGACAGAAAAATCCGCCGCACATCTGTCGCTAAAAGGCCGATCCGTTGCTGAAAGTCGCGTAGCAAATACTTTCAGCGACGGATCAGTGACGGATAACATGGACGGATCAGCGACAGACAGCTTTCAGCGACGAATTTGCGTTAACGACGGATCATGAATAGCGACGGATTTGCGTTAATGACGGATCATCGACGGATCTTGATTAGCAACGAATTTGCGACGGATCAAATTTGCGACGGATTGGCGACGGACACTAACAACGACATCCATGAATACTTTTAGTGACGGATTAGTGACAAATTTTATTTTATTTTAATTTAACTTTAATTACCTTTAGCGACAGACTTTCCGTCACTAATCCGTCGCCAATTGTTTTTAAGAAAACTAAATTTTTATTCAATTTCCAATTTGTTGCATCATAATATATATATATATAACACGTATTACATTTTCTCGCAATAAAGCAGAATCTCGAACTTTCCTTATAAAATACGAACAAGATAAAAATTATCAATTCAAATGAATTATGAATCTAACATATTAACCAATGTTCACACAATCCTAAAAAAACCAAAATGAAGTATTTCACATTCGTATTTTCGTTTTCGAACCTAATAATAAGATTCTGCTCCAAAGCATGTCAACTTGTTAAATGTCTGCTACAACCTCTTTTCCTTGCCAAATTCCTTAAAAACGTAGAACCTGTAACACATTAGATCCATTATTCCAGCAGATGTAATCAATACAATGTAATCAAACTACATGATGAATGCATACTTGTGCACTCAACTATTCATTCAAAATCAAATTCCTTATATTCATAATGATATATATATATATATACTAGGCACGGTCTCGACCGTCCTTAGACGGCCCATACCCATTAGTCTTGTAAAACGTAACGTTATAGTTGGAAACGTAATGTATAAATAAGCAACGAAAAGACAACAGCTTGACCTAACCATTTGGTTCATACCCAGTGCTCATGATGGTCCAATTTCTGCAGTATTTGACAGGAACAGCGGTTTTTGCTGCGAAGAAAAAAAAAACAATTAAAACAAACCCAGAAATATTACAAAGTAAAACTCAAATAAAAAGTGAGAAGTTGGAAATAATGAATTGCAACCCAGATTAGAGAATCAAGTCACATAACCTGAAGTTCCCAGGTGAAAAGCCCATTATAGGATTTGGAAGACCACCTGCAACCATGAAAAGGTGACCATTTCATATCTTTCCATAAGACAGGCTTCAAAGGTTAGATGAATAAATACTAAATCATTTTTTCTTTCCGGTCACGCAATTAACTATGACTTGCACATAAAAGTAATTTTCAAGTTCTTTCCAGCAAGCACTATAGCATTGGTTATAAACTAAAAAAAGGTCAAACTGACCAATTTTCGACTCTAAAATGACAAGAAATCTCTTATGTTTCATGAAAAGATTTTGGTAGACACTTAAACTTTGTAACAGATGCTACAAACCGAAAGCAGATTGATGTTCAATTTGCAACAAGTACATAACAAATTTGAATCGGGAAAGTCATTTCCTAACCAAAACCTTAGCCGTTGGAGCCAACTCGATGATGTTTTGTGCGCTCGCTAATGAAGCCTTCTTCCATTGCTTTGTTGATGAATGACAGTAATGAGTTGTAGTACCCATCCACAATCAGCAAGCCAACCTGCAAGACTTTTTCACTATCTAAATTACTTTCTTTTCATGGAGTGAACAAAAGCTATGAACTTGAAACTGTTTCGAAATTCAAAAAAAAAGTATTTTAGTCATTTTACCGGGTTTTCAAGAATGCCCAATTGAGCCCATGTTATCACTTCAGACATTACAATTGCAATACTTCAGCAATCAAATCCCTTGATTGAAGACTATAACACATTCCTCTTGCTCATTTTGAAATAGCATCATTCGGTCAATACATAGCTGCCTCTGTGACGATTAAAACACAATAAGTTTATGCTCATACCTAAACAAAGAAATCTGATAAAATGATAAGAACTCATAACTCTATAAGCATAAACATTACAAAAGAAAATCCTTTTAGCAATAGTAGGTCAATTTGGTTTTAAAAATAAAGGATAGATCATTGTATTTAAGTTTTGGTTCTAACCTAATGCAAATTATTTAAATATCAAAGGACTTGATCCGTTTGTACTTCCAAAAAACCTCTAAAATTAACATCAATTTTGAAGAAAGTATTCAAGTGTGATTTAAGTATAAGCTAGTTGGTGCAAATATTAATCCCTTTAGAACTATACTAATTTCATAGCAACAATATGCTCCATGTTGTTTTATTTGTGTTGTTGGATTTGTATATATCAACTAAACCCCAACTAGATTGGTCTAAGCCACATATGTCAATTAAAGCCCCAACTAGATCGATCCAAGCCCAAATATATTAATTAAAGCCTAACTAGATCGATCCAAAACCAAAATATATCAATTAGAGCCCAACTAGATCAATCTAAGCTCAGTTTATCAATTAAAGCCCAATTTGGATCGAGTAAACCCCAACTAGATCGGTACAAGCCCGAATATATCAATTAAAGCCCAACTAGATCGATCCAAAACCAAAATATATCAATTAAAGTCGAACTAGATCGGTCAAGCCCAATTTTATCAATTAAAGCCTAACTAGATCAATCCAAAACCAAAATATATCAGTTAAAGCCCAACTAGATCAATCCAAGCTCAATATATCAATTAAAGCCCAATTAGATCGATTAAACCCCAACTAGATTGATCTAAGACCAGAATATATCAATTACAGCCCAACTAGATCGGTCCAAGCTTAGTATATCAATTAAAGCCCAATTAGATCGATTAAAGCCCCAACTATGTCGATCAAAGCCCAAATATATCAAGTAAATGTTAAGCAAGTATTTTCCCATGAATGATAATTGATTACATACCAAAATATATAAGGAATACAATGGGCCTAAACTTGGGCCACAAGAGAAACTATACAAACCCTAATAAAGATACACAAATATACATATACACTAACATCCCCCCTCAGTTTGATCGAGAGGATCGTCTCAAACGTTCAAACTGCACCGAAAATCATTAAATAAAGACGATGAGACACCCTTCGGCATACTGAGCTGAAAAGGGCACATGAAGGACTCTAACACGACCTAAAGCAACCTGGTCACGAACAAAGTGAATATCAATCTCAATGTGCTTAGTTCATTGATGTTGAAATGGGTTGGTGGCCATGTAAACTGTACTGACGTTGTCACAATAAACTATTGTGGCCTTAGGGACAGGTGTGCAACTCACCCAATAAATTGGGCAACCAACAGGATTCTGCGACAGCATTCGCCACTCCACTGTATTATGCTTCAACACTGGAGTGAGAGACCGTGTGTTGTCGTTTGGAAGACCAAGAGATAAGATTGTCTCCTAGGAAGACACAGTAACCCGTCGTGGATCTTCGAGTAGTAGGACATTCCCCTAATTGGCATATGAATAAGCAGTAAGATGCACAGATGGAGAGGAGTAAATATGCAAGCCTGCATCTAAAGTGCCCCAGAGATATCGAAGTATGCGCTTAAGGGCTGAAAAATGTTACTCACGAGGATCATGCATATATAGAAAAATCTATTGAACCGCAAAAGCCAAATCTGGGGGCGTGAATGTGAGATAATGTAAAGCGCCAACTAGGCTACAATAAAGTGTGGGATCAACAACGGACAGACCAAATGCATCGAGTTTAAGTTGTGCTTCAGCTGGTGTACGATATGGTTTGCAATTAGACATGTTAGCGCGAGAAAGAATCTCCGGTGCGTATTTCCTCTATGACAGGAATAGACAACCTCTGGTGCGTGTGGCCGAGATTCCAAGGAAATAATTCAGTGGGTCGAGATCTTACATGGCAAAGCTGCTAGACAATAAGAAAATTATCTTCTGTAATAGTTGGTCAGAAGAAGCTTTTCCCCGACTAATCCCGGCAAGATTCACCGACAGCTAAAGCATGTTGTCCTGAGTTAATCCCAGTAGCCACAACTATAGGCCAGGTTAGCAACCGCTACCTTTGAAGGTTGGCTTCCCATATAGTGAACAATGAGAGATAAGTTTCTTAGGGAAGTTATATTGTGCATCTAACTCCAATTTCATCAACCTTATTTATAGAGGAAATATACCTCCACCTCCTTCCTGGATATCATGTGATGCTTTAATTATTATTTTTTGTTTTGCATTAATGTACGGTTGAGGAATTATATAATTTGTATCAAAACATGGTTTTAATATTGCTAACAGCCAGAATGGTAAATAGAAAAAGATTGTAACAACCGACATTAATAGAATTGTATTTGTGTTGTGTTTTTGTATATTATGAACAACCTATAGAGAGGGCTATATATAGCTATAGATGTACAAAACACTAGGAGATAATCTAGGAGCTAAACCAGCTACTGACTTGTCACTTACATAACTGACTTGTCAGTTACACAAGTGACTTGTCAGTTACACAATTGACTAAGAGACTATTTAGGAGATAACTCTTTTCTAATCGTAATTGTCTAATACGCCCCCACAAGCTAAGGACGGGGAACGATCTGAAGCTTGGACCATTGAGGAGGAATCTAGGAGTTGGTAACAGTTTTGTGAAGATGTCTATGATTTGATCGTGAGTAGATATAAACCGAACTTGGAGGTCTCCCGTGGCAACTTTTTCTCTGACAAAGTGGAAGCCGACTTCGATGTGTTTCATTCTGGCATGAAACACAGGGTTGGCTGATAGGTATGTTGCTTGATAACTCCAAAATTATACATGTTTTGGTAGTTCTGTTTGCAATGTTTAACCCCGTTTTAGCCCATTTTCTGGATGTTTTACTTACAAAAGCTATTGAATATTGGTTTTACAGGTTTTGGAGGCCCTTGAGCGAAAAAGTACTAAAAGTTGTGAAAAAGTGCAAAAAAGTGCAAAAAAGTGGAACAAAAGTCCTTCGCGTCCGCGAAGTGATAATTCTCGCGCCGAGAAGTGAAGAATTTCTAGAAGATTCCTGCTTTTGATGGATTTCGCGTTGAAGTTCAGGAGTTTAGCGTTCGCGAAATGTTTAAAGACCCTCTATGGAATATTCTAGAAGAAGCTGATTTGGAGAATTAGGGTTCGACTAAGTGTTTCGCGCCGCGAAGCTGCTGCTTCGCGCTCGCAAAGTGGGCCGACAGCTTTTATAAATACTGGCTTCTAACCTGGTTTTGAGATATAGAGTCATAAATTAGATAGCTTTATTCTAGAGTCAGTTTGCAGTAAAAAGTGAGAGGAGAGAGAGATTTTATGAGCGTAGAACGTGAGAAGATTATCACCCGGAGTCTGTTATCCGGTATCCGATCATCTCTAGTTTCACGGTCTGTCTAAAGTCTGTCTTTTTAATCTTTATTTGTTGTTTTTAGTTATGTCTAGTGAGTAGTTGTTTTAGTAGTGCTTATTATGGTCTCGATGAACCTTGTTGGATGATGTTTTGATACTTAATTGATTTAGTAGTTTTGTTTGATTAATTGAATGTTTGTCTTTGATTCCAAGTTAATGTTTTGACTGTGGCTTTTCTGAACTTGTTGGTTGGGTGTATCTATTATTGGATAGGTAGACTCCTTCGGGTTAATCAATCTCCTTTATCTCTTATTCCGGTAAAACGGAGTAAAGTGGTAATTAGTGTGCTTGAACCATAAGTATACTATTTAGTAAGATCCCACAACCTAGCATTAATTAGGATAACTTTTGCTAAGATTTCCTGACGACCAGTCCTTGCAATTGGGCCGGGAAACCAATCTGGTTTATAATCAGAGATAATACATGTTAGGGTGCTTTTAGCTTAAATTCCTACAATAATCAAATAAACTACACTTTTGTGATTTAAATAACTCATCCACAAGGGGATTCAACCTAAACCATAATAAGTACTATCTTAGTTAATTATTGTTTAGTAAAGTTTTAATCTTTTTCTTGTTTTAAAATAGCTTTCAAAAGAAAAACCCCCCTTTTAGGTTAATTGAACTTTTTAAGATTTGTTTTGAATAACTTGACTGTTCCCAGTGGTAAGAACGATACCCGGACTTTCCTAAACTATATTGCTATCGATCAGGTACGCTTGCCTGTGAATGGTGATTGGTTAAGGTTATTTTGTGGTTAAACTTGGTTCTGTTTTAATATATACATTTTACACCATCATTGCTCCAAGATTATCACACCATAGAACACGTGTTGAGCACGTTTTGATTCCTAATTCACCAAGGAGAGCTTGAAGCCATGTGAGTTCGGCAACAGTGTCTGCAAGAGCTTTGTATTCGGATTCTGTGGAAGAGCATGAGACAATGCATTGTTTTCTGGATGTCCAAGAGACCAAGTTCGATCCGAGATATATGGCAAATCCCCCTGTGGATCAACGGTCATCCAGGAAACATGTCCAGTCGGCATCTAAGAAGGCCGAAAGAGAGGATGGAGAGGCAGTTGAGCCTTGCCAGTGAACATCTGTGAATGCTTGGAGCTGATTGACGAAAGACTATCTGAGAAGCATGCTATGATCGATTGTGCCTTTGAGATAACGCAAGATGCGTTTAACCACAGACCAATGATTTTCAGTGGGAGCATGCATGAATTGACATACCTTGTTGACCGCAAATGTAATGTCAGATCTGGACAAGGTGGCATACTGTAGTTCAGCAACCACCTGCCTGTACTTGGTCGAATCAGAGAAGGTCGGGCTATCTGCAAGGGAGAGCGGAGGTGTTGGAGCCATCGGAGATGATGTCAGTTTTGAGTCGGAGAGGCCCAACTTTTGAAGCAGATCCAGTATGTAGTTCTTTTGGGATAGAATCACATCGTTGCCTGCAGGAACAATTTCGATTCCCAAGAAGTAGCTTAAGCGCACCAGATCTTTGATGGCGAAGGTGTTCCCAAGTTTGGTGACAATGTCGTTTATCGCATCACTGTTGTTTTCGATGATAATGATGTCGTCTACTTAGATGAGCATGTAGAGAAGAGTATTGCCTTTGGAATAGATAAAGAAAGAAGGATCGGTTTTGGACCCTATGAAGCTGAATGATAGGAGAGCTTGGGAGAGCCGATGGAACCAAGCTCTAGGTGCTTGTTTGAGTCCGTAAATGGACTTTTTAAGAAGGCACACGTGATCTGGTCGTTACACGTCTTCGACACCCGGTGGTTGTCGCATATAGACTGTCTCATTGAGGTTTCCATGAAGGAAAGCATTTTGAACATCAAGTTGTCGAAAGGGCCATTTCTGAGAGATGGCAATCGAGAGAACCGCTCGAATTGTAGTGGATTTGACGATAGGACTGAATGTTTCCTAATAGTCAATCCCGGGCTATTGTCGAAAACCCTTGGCGATGAGTCTCGCTTTATATATTTTTGTCTTATTTTAACTTGTATATCCACTTCCTATCAATAAGGTTAGTGTTGAGAACCGAGGGTACTAAAATTCAAGTACCATTTCGAATGAGGGCATTATACTCGTCGGCCATGGCCTAGCGCCATTCAGGACTTTGACTCACTATATGGAGCGACGACGGTTCAGACACGTTGGGGACAGTGTGATGAGAGGAAGGTTGGGGGAGAACACATTTCTTGGGATTTTGGTGAAGGTTTACGGGACGAGGACGCGGAATGTTGGATGGTTCAGGTGGAGGTGAGGGTGTAGGTTCAGTTGTGGGAGGGGTGGTTGTTGTTTCTGCTTGGGGGTTGGTTTCGGGTATGGGTCGGTTGGAGGTAGTAGGGTCTGTTGTAGGGTGAGTTTCAGCTAAAGATTGAGTTTAATTTGGAGTGTGTGTCTGGAGATGAAGGCAGTGGTATCCATGATGAAGGGGACTGTACCTAAGAAAGATGCAAGGAGTGGACCGAAAATCCATTTTGTGATGGTTGTAGGGTCATAGATAGGGAAAGCAAAGACACTCGAAGACTCTCAGGAATGTGTAACCAAGTGTGCGATGGAAGACATGTTGAAAGGGTGAGATCTTTTCAGAGGTGTGGGAAGGCATATGATTGATAAGAAAAATGGTTGTTTCAAAGGCAAAGTGCCAAAAGCGTTGGGGGTGTGAGAGTGGGTCATTAAAGAGAGGCCTGTTTCAACCACATGGCTATGACGGCGTTCCACGAAGCTGTTTTGGGCGCTAGTATGAGGACATGAGCGTTGGTGGATGATGCCAAGTCGGGTAAAAAGAGGAGACAGATCGAAATTCACCTTCCCAATCAGACTAAACACATTTGAGTTTGCTGGAAAATTGTCTTTCGACCATGGTGATGAAGTTTTGAAATATGGGTAAAACATCAAACTTTTGAGACATGGGAAAGAACCAAATATAGTGAGAGTGATGATCAACACATAACAAGAAGTAGCGATGACCATCAGAAGAGAGAACAGGAGCATGACCCCATACATCACAATATATTAAGTCAAGAATTTTATTGCTACGAAAAGATGAAACAGGTAAATGTAATTTAGATGATTTGCCTAATTGACAAGAAGAACAAAAACTTGAAATTGATTTGTTTATGACAGGAAGAGAAAAAGTAGAAAACATAAATTGTAAAAGAATTTGATGGGGATGCCTAAGACGTCTATGCCATGTGTCAGATGAGGCACGGGTAGTTGAGAAGGCGATCGTAGGGGAAGACTTAGACTTGGACTTGGACTTGAATGACTAAAGATTGATTGGGTATAGACCGTTTTCATTGGGGCCCGTGAGAAGGATAGTGTGTGTAGACTCGTCCTTGAGAACAAGAAAGGAAGAGTGAAATTCAAAATAAAGATGGTTATCGAAACATAATTTTTGAACAGAAAGAAGTTGCTTTGATATGTGTGGAACGTGTAAAATTTCACAAAGTTTGAAGGTTTTGTTTGGGGAGTGAATGTGAGATAAGCCAATATGGAGAATAGGGAAACCCTTACCGTCACCAATGTGTAGGTTGTTGTTACCATAGTAAGTGCGAGAGTCATCCATGCTAGCTAGGTCAGGTATGACATGACTGTTAGCACCTGTGTCCGAGAGTCAAGTGTTGGAGCTTGTAGATGCGTGTCTGGCAACAGAGTTGGCGCTAGGGCAGCGGATGGTGGATAGATCTTTGTTTGGACACTGAGATGGCAAGTGTCCTATTCCACATCGGTTGCATATACCATAGACCACGTTTTGATTGGAAGCCCAGTCGAATTGACAATCACGATCATTGCGGTCACAATTGTTGTTTCCACGTGGAGTTTCACGTCTCCCGCGTGTATATGGGCCTCGAGTGTTGTTCCGGGAGCTAAAGTAAGGCTTGAGAGCCTTGAGATGGAGAGAATGGATGATTGTGGAACAATGTTGAAACTGAGTGAGTTTAGGGCGCAGTGAGCGGGCTAAGTTGTGCTGCTAACGCTGATGCAGACGGGGTGGAGACTGCATTTGTGATCATATTAAAGGCTTGAACGGTTTGTGTGGTGGAGACCCAAGTTTTCCTAATCATGTAGTCGTGATCGTTGAGCAGGGCATGGAGTTCAATAAACCTGGTAGGGAGTTTTCTACCTGCGATTGTTAACTTGAAACTGTTGTATTCTTCACGTAAGGCAGAGACGGTAAGCATGACCAGATCTTTGTCAGATACAGGAGATCCGATGGCGGCTAGGGCATCGGAATATTCTTTTGCACGGTTTAGATATGCATCGACTGTTTCGTCTCCTTTCATCTCGATTCTCAAAAGTTGTGTTTTGAGAGTGTATTCACGAGATGAGGAATGTGGAGCATACACTCGTTCAAGAGAGATCCAGAGTTCTTGAGATTTGGTACCTTGTACGTGCCGAAATGATGCCTCGGAGATGGTGGAGATGATCAACATATAAACGTGGGCATCATTGGAGATCCAAATGGGGTGATTCGGATTGGCTCTTGGTTCCAGGTTGGGATCAGTAGCTGTAGCTGCTGCAGCATGTAGGTATGGTGGCGGGCACGGAATTTTGTCGTTGATGTAGCCATACAAATTGTGTGTGATAAGGAAGGGTTGAAGCATGGCTTTCTAGTACCCATAGTTTATGGGACTGAGGGTGAATGTGAACTTATGTGTGTTATGGGATTGTTTTTTAGCAGTGGTGAAGCTGGCAAGAGGAGCCATTAATCGGCGGTGGCTAGGATTGCAAAGGACCAGTGACGGCGTTAAAGCTTGGAGAGATGGCGGCGGCTGGATTGAGAGTTTAGCAGAGCTAGGCTCTTATACCATCATAGAATTGTATTTGTGTTGTGTTTTTGTATATTATGAACAACCTATAGAGAGAGCTATATAGCCATAGATGTACAAAACACTAGGAGATAATGTAGGAGCTAAACTAGCCACTGACTTGTTAGTTACACAATTGACTTGTCAGTTACACAATTGATTAGGAGACTATTTAAGAGATAACTCTAATCTAATCGTAGCTGTCTAATAGACATTTACATTAATTAATATGATGATGTATGCCCTTAATTTATTGAATACCTAAGCATTAGGAAGGGAATGATGGCAATGCCGAAACTCCTTTCCTTAAGTGCTATTGCTTTGCCGTTTAAAAAAAAAGTTATTCTACCCAACATCGGTATTTGAGAAACTACTAGCTAGTAGCCACATTGTATATAGTTTGCTTTTGTATTGTTGCAATAATGGATATAAGAGATTTGAACCTTTTAGGGTATAAAATTATAGAAAAAAAAAATTAACAACTTTTAGGGTATTAAGAGATTTGAACCTAAGACCTACCATAGAAAAAAAATGTTGACTATGGTAGGTATTAGGTTCAAATCTCTTAATACCCTAAAATTTGTTAATTTTTTTTAGGCCAAACAATTTTAAGTCTAACTCACATACCCAAAAAAAACACACGGCCAAATTTTTAATAGTTGTGATGATTTGGCAATAAAAATACCCCCACACACACATACATACATATCTATATATAATAAAATAGTAACTGGATTGCCACGTGTCACGCTCTGGTGAGCCGGTTTCTGATTTTTCCCGTCAAAACACGTACCTAGACACTTTTATGGTCTCTCGTGCCTATGGTGCGGTTGGCCTAAAAAGGAGTCCCCTTTGGCGGACGCACGGCTAGTGGTGGTTGTTAAGGCCTTCGTATCGAGCTGTGCTGATGCTAGAGAGTTGCTCGCTAAAGACCCTAATGTGTTGTCTTACGACGATGCTTCGACCGCGACCCCAGGTCAGGCGGGACTACATATATTCTTGCCTACGTGTCAGTTCTTGACACATGTCATGCATATGTGTCATTTATTGACATCTCACTTTAATTCAAAATTTAAAAATATTAAACTATTCTATCTCTATTAATTCAAATATTAAATTATTCTATCTCTATTAATTCAAATATTAAACTAATCTACCTATTATATCTCTTATCTCTATCTCTCCATATTATAACAAATCAACTATGAAAGAAAAAAAATTAAAAGTCCAATGAAAGAAAAAAAAATTAAAATTCCAATTATAAATTCAAATATACTTATATGTTTTACAATATTAAATATATTAATTTTCGTAAAACTTAATTTATTACACACACACACATATATATATACATATTGATGGATGATCAACGGATTGATTGAAATGCAAATAATGTAGTATATAATATAAGTCTATTGTCAATATTTTCAAAATAAACTAATTATTGGATATAATACTATTAAACATAAATTAAATGATAGTAAATAATTTAAATTAAGCAAATCATATTTGTAATATCAGTTTTTTTTAAATTATCCCTTGTATTACACGGGATCAATTTGATCCCGTGTAATACACATATGATTTGCTTAATTTAAATTATTTACTATAATTTAATTTATGTTTAATCGTATTATATCCAATAATTAGTTTATTTTGAAAGTATTGACAATAGACTTATATTATATACTATATTATTTGCATTTCAATTAATCCGTTGAGCATCCATCAATATGTATATATATATATATGTGTAATAAATTAAGTTTTACGGAAATTAATATATTTAATATTGTAAAACATATAAGTATATTTGAATTTACAACTGGACTTTTAATTTTTTTCTTTTATAGTTGATTTGTTATAATAGGGAGAGATAGAGATAAGAGATAAAATAGGTAGATTAGTTTAATATTTGAATTAATAGAGATAGAATAGTTTAATATTTGAATTAATAGAGATAGAATAGTTTAATATTTTTAAATTTTGAATTAAAGTGAGATGTCAATAAATGACATGTATGCATGACCTGTGTCAAGAACTGACACGTAGGCAAGAATGTATGTAGACCATAAGAGTGTCCAGGTACGTGTTTTGGCAGGAAAAATCAGAAACCGGCTCACCAGAGCGTGACACGTGGCAGACCAGTTACTCTTTTATTATATAGTAAGTTTTATCTCGTGTAATACACGGGGTAATTTAGTTAAAAAAATCATAGATAGAGATAAAATAGGTAGATTAGTTTAATATTTAAATTGATAGAGATAAAAAATTTTGAATCTAAAATAGTTGAATTAATAGGTTGGAGTTTGATATTTAATAGGATAAAGTTTAATAATTTTAAAATAAAATAGTTGAAATAATATATTGGAGTTTAATATTTAATAGGACGTGTGATAAAATGATATATATATATATATATATACAGGGGAAGGTTCAAACGAGAAACATGTCAATTTAAGAAAAAACGAGGAGAAATCTCAGTCACTCATCTCGCGATTACGGTGGACGTGATCACGGAGGATTGACGCGATTCATGGGAGGGTAGAGATTATTAAAGGGGGGACCGGTCAAAGATGCCTTTGTTGACCGAGATGAGTGGTTGAGATTGCTCCTCGCGATTTCTTAAAAAGTTGTATTTTTCGTATGAACCTCCATCTATATATACATTATATAGAATGGAGTTTAATATTTAATAAATTTTGAATCTAAAATAGTTGAATTAATAGAATCTAAAATTATATATATATACATATTATATAGGATGAAGTTTAATATTTAATAAATTTTGAATCTAAAATAGTTGAATTAATAAAACTTAAAATAGTTGAATTAGTAGAATGAAGTTTAATATTTAATAGGATAAAGTTTAATAATTTTAAATTTAATTTGATAAAGTTTAATAATTTTAAATTTTGAATCAGATTAAAAAAATAAAAAATTAGAACTATTTTTGTAATACAAAATAACACAAAAAGTGTAATCAATGAGTATAAATACAAAGTCACATACGAGAAAATCAACAACTCCAACTTGGACTATAAACATGAATAGAATCATCATAATCAAATCATCATGTGTGGGAAAAAATAAAAATTAAAGAGCGTTTGATTAATTACCTTTGTGTGTGTATGTGTAATTGGTAGTGGCTTAATTAAGAGAGTTGAAACAATTGATTATTGACAGATTGAAAGGGGGGTATTTATAATTAATTAATAGGTGTTATATAATGTAGAGGATTTTTGAAATTGTTATTTATCTTTAGGGGTATTTATCTTTGAATTAAAACGTTTGATTTAATGTTTTCACGGATTTGGTCCCTGTGATTTCAATTTTTTACTACTATGACATTGTTTGGTAAACATAACCTAGCTTATTTTTGGTGTACATTTATGGATGGACAAAAAATAGCTTATAAGTTAACTTTTTGATAAGCTACTTGGAGCCTTGGAGGTAGCTTTTTGAAACTATTTGTAGTTTTATTCCAATTATACACATATTAATATTAAGTATTAGGCAGTGTGTACCACGGCGGGCTCAATGCCTGGGCTCGGCAGTGGGCATTGAGGGCTCGGCAGGCTGGTGGTACACAGTTGCCGGGTTCGGATTGTGGTTTCAGGGGCAGTTTCATGAGCCTGTCTCTTCTCCCTACCTCTTACATTTGTTTGAAATCCGACATATAAACTTTAAACATTTTTGTTAGTGTAGACACATTTGTAAATATACATCGGATAAAATGCATAAAAATTTAAAGATTACTTAACTCATTTTAAAGGTACGAACATGACTTCTTTTAACGGCAAAATAGATCACTAGAACCGAGCTTCAGCATGACCTGAAAAAAAATGTAATTTAAAAAGGTACGCACATATACTTAAAGGTACAGAGTTAACATTTTTTAATGGTGTAATCTAAAATGATATTGTTTCTAAAATGTGTTGTTGTTAGTTGATTATGTATTATGATTAAATATGTTGTTAATTGGTTATTTATTTTTAACATTACAAAAATATTTATGCACTCTTATTTAAAATTGCTACTAATGAAAAAGGTAGATAAAACAAAAAAAAAACTATAATGACAATAATTTTAATTTACTTTTGTAGGACCTCTTGTTGTGAAGAGTCAGAATTCACTATCTTTACATGCTTTCATTAGTTAGTTTGATTTACCTTGTAAACAATTTACAGTTTTATTGCCCTTGTTTAGAGGTGTGTAACCTCGGGGGCCTTTATCGTACTTTTGTGTAACTTACTCTTACCTATAAAAGGTAAGAGATGTTAGGGTTTTTAGATATTGAATCATATTACCTTTTTGGGCAATTTCCTCCATTGTTAAGCATCTTCAAGCTTTTTATTGATTTCAATCACTCATTTAGGATTTCCATCCATTTCTTCATCTATTTCATTGTTATTTGGGACAACAATTGGTATCAGAGCCAACCTTGTTGATTCCTTGGTTTTTGTTTTTGATCTTTGATAAGGTTTTAAAAGGTTTTTAAGTTTTGGGTTTTTCAAAACTTTTGGGTTTTCAATCCAAAAGGTGGTTTTAAAAGGGTAAAATTAAGTGTTAAGTGATTCCCCAATGATTTCTAAACTTTTTCCTACAATTTGGGGTCTAAACACTGATTTTTAAGAGGTTTTAAGCGTTTTTGAGAAATTTTTCGGAGTTTTCTGTGCAGGTTTTCCGCATCGGAAAACAAGAGCTGAAATTTCAGCTCAAATTTTCCGAGTCGGAAATTGCATCTTCTTCGAATCGGAGAACTCTCCTTTTCCGAATCGGAAAACACTGTTTTCCGAATCGGAGAACGAGTCTCTGACTTGGGGTCTTGCTCCTGAAAAGTCTCTTTTCAAATTTCCCTTTTTCCGAACCCTACTTTTCCGAATCGGAAAATTACATTTTCCGAATCGGAAAAGGCTGTTTTCCGCATCCAGCTATTTTGAGCCAAATCCGAATCGGAAAACATCTGTTTCCAAGTCGGATTTCGCCTCTTTGAGCCGAAACTCTTGTAGTTTTGTTTCTCAAATCCGACACTAAGCTTGCTTTCAAAACCCTTTACTTTTTCCAAGCTTTTTGTGTCCCGAGGCGCTCAAAATTCCCGTTTTTCAAAAACCTTTCTTCTATTTAAGCCAAGCGAATCGTACGAGGAGGTCTCAGTTTTAAAATGTCGAAGGAAATCCTTGGGATAGGTTCCGAAACTCGCCCTCCCGTCCTGGTGATGGGCGAGTACCAACAATGGAGACGCAGGATGATTCACTTCCTCGACCTGCTTGATGAAAACCTGATGAAGTCCATTCGAGAAGGACCTATCCGACCGACCGTCACCGTCGCCGCCGTACCAAAGACCGATACTTGTCCCGAACTTCCGGCGTACGTGGTCGAGAAGCCTGTTGAGATGTTCAATCCCGAACAAAGAGCCCGACATCTCATTGACAAGCGTGCACTGACCCTCCTGATTATGGCTCTCCCAAACGATATGTACGCAAGAGTGGACAGTCTGACCAACGCACGAGACGTTTGGTTGGAAATTGAACAACAGATGCAGGGAGGTGACTCTGCTGTGGAGAGTCAGAAGGAAAGTGCCCTCAATGCTTACGAAGGCTTCAAAGCTAGGGAAAACAAATCCCTCATTGACTCTTATCAAAGATTGAACGCTTTCGTCAACGACTTGAGACGGCTCGGGGTTGAGAAGTCAAAGTATGAAGTGAACGTGAAATTCTTGAAGAATCTCAACCAAGAATGGCAAAACATGGCCATCAACATCCAGCTCAGCAGGAATCTGGGAACTTTGGGTCTACATGACTTGTTCAGTATGATGGTACAACACGAAGATTTCATCACCGGCGGACGCTCCAAGAGAGCAGTTGATCCTCTGGCATTGTCGGCCGTGCCCTTTGGAGGACCAAACACTGCTCCCGTCCAACCAATGCCATACAACAGCGTCTCTCCCCAGTACTATCCTGAAGAATACAGTCAAAAGTTCAACCCGAACTTCGGCTCAACCATACAACATCCCGACGAACCGGTGATCATCTCCATCTCTGATGATGAACTCTTTCATGTGAATGAGTCCCTTTCCCTCATTTCACACAGCGTACAACGATTGAACGCAAATCGTGGATACAACCGAGGACGAGGAACCGGTTTTCCCAGTAGAGGAAGAATGGGACAAGGTAGAGGAGGTCATTACCAACCAGAGAGAGGTCAGTACGGAAATCAAGGGAGAGGAAGCTATCTGCAAGGGGGTATGCCAGCTTACGATCAAGGAGGTTATAGGAGCAACCAGGGAAGGTTTAGAGAAGATCAAGGCAGATATAGAGATCAGCCGAGGAGAGACAACACTTATCTCGACTATCAAGGAGGTCAAGGTAGTCAAGGAGATTGGAGAGGACAAGTCTCAGACATCAACTACCGGAACAGCTTGAGGCAATACACTCCGGAATCTGGGTATATTGAACGACAGGGATATGAGATTGGTTATGGAGGAAGATATGAGGTGGAAGGCTAGATCAAGGGCCAGAATACGGGTTTGAGCAGAATAGGAGTGGTCAAAGGCAAGAAGAAAGAGTGAATCATGGAAAGGCGTCTACCATGGAGGCGATTCCAGGGGAAACAGTTCCAAGAATGTTCAAAGGGAAGATCAACCGATTCACAATGATCAAGGAATTCAACGGGCAAATCCTCCCCAGGGTCCCATAACCCAGAACCCCACTCCTCAGCAAACCGCAAGTCCCACTACCACTTGTTACAAGTGTGGAAAGTTGGGACACTACGCTCGAGATTGCTCCGTAAAGTACAAGGATGCTGCGTACTTTGAGGGAAGGCCTCACTGATGAGGAAGAAAGAAAAAGGGGTGGCTTTGATGGTAGATGAAGAGAACTGGGTATGTGAAGAGGAGAGTTCAGACGAGGAAGATCACTTGGTACAAGGTCCCTGCTTGATGGCTGACTTTGAGGGATCGGAAGCCGTTGGACCAAGCACTTATCAGGACATAGATCCGTCTGAGGTATCCTCTATCCCTGATATAACTGACACTGTGGCAATGTTGGAATCTAAAATTTGTGAATTGGAGAAATGTCTCCAAGCGGAGAGGACTCTCGTCACGAAATTTAGAATCGACAGTGCGATTTATAAAGACTCTCTCGAGGATTTGACCATAGTCTATAACCGTGAAACACTTGAGTCTGGAATTAGAGAGTCCAATTTAGCAAACAAACTTCGTTGTCTTCAAAAAGCCCATGTGGAACTTAACAGTAACCATGGGGAGCTCAACATTAAATTCCAGTTGCTTTCGGAAGAGAGAACTCGGTTGTTTTCAAAAATTCAAGAGCTTGAGGACAACAATTTTAAAAGAGGACAATCTGAACAGACTTTAAGTATCCTCACTCACCATGCCAAGAAGAATCCCTTTTACACAGCTAAACCCGGCCTAGGTCTGTCTGAAAACCATGTTTTAGATAAAGCACCTTCTCATCTATACAACTTTGAGGATATGGCAGCCTCCAAACCCAAACCTGCCATAGTGGGAGGACATGTGACCGAGGAATTTGTTAGGCAGACTGTCACATACACCGAAGTCATAAACGGTGAGACCATAACCACGACCATCAGTCCAACGAACAGTACCTCTAGCAGTCCACCCACTAGCCCTACTCCCAATAAACCAATCTTTGTTCCGGCTAGTGATCCAACCAACTCTAAACCCACCTGGGAAGGCATTAAGGCCAGAACCCCTAGAGTAGCAATGCCTCCCATCAACTACACAGACCTTAACTCAAGCTATGAGACTAGGGAAATGGAACTTTCATAGCAGACCTTAGTTATCCCACCCGAGGATACTTCCGCAACTAAGTGTCCCGACCTAGTCAGACTAGAAAAGGAGGTGTTTGCTCTTAGGTTAAAAGCCATGGATTTGGATGCATGTCAACATCAGATCCTGAATCTGAAGGTCATTGTGTCAGAGAAAGATTCCTTGGTTCGCAATCTGGAGAAAGACTTGCTTGAGGCAAATGCCGAAAGAATTAGGCTTTCTTCAGAATGTGAGACCCCAACCTCAGCCTTCACTAATTTTCAAATCAAGGTTGCGGATCTTCAGGCTCGATACGTTATCCTAGATATCCACTTTGAACTTTTAAAAGAACTTGATCATGATGAACGGATAATGTATCGCCAATCTTTAACCAACCAACGGGTGTCTAACTCCATTTTAAAAAGGAAAGTGATGAATCTTGAAAATCTCTACTTTTCAAACTCAGTTGATGATAAGACTGCTCCAATCCTCAACCATCCAATAGTCGCTCCCCAACCAAAACCTGTCTTAGATACTGAGGACTATTACTCCATAATATCAGATGACGATGAACCCCCTAACTCACACCATAGGATAGCCGAACCCAAGACTGTCCAAGATCCAAATGTTGAATATGATATGAAGGTGTTTTTAGATGAGGATGATGATCCTTCAGGCTTCATTCCAAAGAAGCCAAAATCTGTTGTTGTCAAACCTGAGCAGTCTGCTGAATCACGAGCTCCTATTTCTGAGAAAAGCAATCCAGAGGGTGGAAAATGTGTAGGTACTGACAAGGGCAAGTCAGTTAAGCCACACGCACCCAAAGGACTCCAGAAAAAGCATTCAAAGTCTAACGATGCTCGTAACTCAGTCAAACCCATTAAAAGTCTTGAATTTCATTCAAGTTCCTTTGAAGTGGGTGAGACATCTCAGTTACAACCAAATCAACCTTTCAATCCCACTAAACCTAAATTTTCTAAAAAGTCATCTGGAAAAGGTGGTAACTCCATTCCCACAATACCGTCCTCTAACTCACACCGTGCTTTTCATGCAGATGCGAGGAGGAAAGATGGTGGACCGAATGTGAAGCCACCAAGAAAGGATCATCATGGGAGGAACAACTCTTTTTCTGCTTTCCCTAAGAAACATAGTACTAGCCGTGCGGGTTTAGGCTATGTTCCACCTAGTGTAGGAAAGAATTTGAACATGTCTGTTAATTCTAATCGCAACTTGAACGATGCTTTTAATACTTTTCGCAATGACATGTGCTTTATGTTTGATAATTTCCTGCGTTATGGTGTGCCTAACTCTTTCTATGCTCCCAATTCTAATGTCAAATCCCAAAAGAGAAGGGGAAGAAAAAGAGGAAAAGGAAAATCCTCCTCGTCAGTGAAGTCTCCTCAGCCTAAGGAGAAATCCGAAAAGGGGACTTCACCGACAGATTTATCTGTATCTAACCCACAGGAACCCATTTGGCAATGGGTCCCTAAACAAGCTTAATTGTCTTGCAGGTCAGTCATGTGTGGTACTTCGACTCAGGCGCATATAGACACATGACTGGTCAGAGATCCTTCCTTTTCGACTATGTTGAAAGGTTCGAGGGATATGTTAAAACAGCCGACAAGACGCTTAGGCCAATGGTGGGTTATGGGAAAATTACGGATGGGAAATACATCATTAAAGATGTAAGGTATGTCGAGGGGTTAGGTTTCAACATGTTCAGCTCCAGCCAGTTCTGCGACAACGGATACTGGGTGAAGCAATTTCAATACGGGAGTAATGTGAATGATGAAGATAACAATGTCATTCTTAGTGCACGAAGGAATGGCAATCTTTACTCCACCGTCTTCCGTTCAATCCCTCAGACACACCCTCAGTTTGCAGCAATATCTGATCCAAGGAATGCAATCTGTCTGCTCGCAAAGGCTTCAAAGGAGGACAGTTGGTTATGGCATCGACGACTCTGCCATCAGAATTTCAAAGACATGAACAAGTTGGTTTCGAAAAATCTTGTCAAAGGACTACCTGAGACTCGCCTTTCCGAGGATACATTGTGTCCTGCTTGCGAACAAGGAAAGATGACACGAAGCTCTCATCCACCGAGGATGGATACAAGTAGCAAAAGTCCCCTTGACATGATTCACATGGATCTTTGTGGACCTACCAGAACCGAGAGCTTAGCCAGAAAGAAATACATGTTAGTTCTCGTTGATGAGTTCTCTAGGTTCACATGGGTTGAATTCCTGCGAGCCAAGTCTGACGCTGCCGATCGAATCATTGCCTTCATCAAGCGAATTCAAGTTCTCTTGGGTCGCCGAGTGAAGAAGTTGAGAAGTGACAACGGAACCGAGTTTCGCAATGCAAAATTTCAATCCTTTCTTGAAGACGTGGGAATCTCTCACAACTTCTCAGCAGTGCGCACACCTCAGCAAAACGGGGTAGTAGAAAGGAAGAACCGTACGTTGGTTGAAGCAGCGAGATCCATGATGGCTCATTCTGGAGTTCCTCAATCATTTTGGGCTGAAGCAGTATCAACAGCATGCTACACGCAGAATCGGACTCTGATCGTCAAGCGGACCGGTAAAACCGCCTACGAGATGGTCGAACAGCGTAAGCCTAACATCGATTACTTTCGAGTCTTTGGATGTAAATGCTATGTTTTAAACGACCGGGATGATTTGGGAAAGTTTGAACCCAAGTCTGATGAGTCTATCTTCATCGGATACTCACATAACTCTAAGGCTTATAGGGTTTTCAACAAACGAACCCGAACCATTCTGGAAAGCTCAAATGTTGATTTTTCAGAAACCGAAACCTATTCTGTGGCTAGTTCAAGTAATGTAAATGCAGCCTTTCCTGAACTGTTCACCGCACCACCGAGCACAGATTCTTCCACTAACTTTTCTGCTCTAGACTTCTTAGACCTCGCAGATTATGATCTACCCACACTCACGGGTCCGATCGTAGTTCCTGCTCATGCTGGTTCAACTTCTACTTCTGTGACTTCCGATGCCTTCATCACTGAGCCATCTACAAGTACATCAACAAACTCAGTGTCTCCGGAATCTACTGCGGTTTCTCCCCCTGAAATCTCATCATCTGCCTCACCGGAACCTTTCCAAGAGCAGCCTCCTCAACCTGCTCTTGCTCCCATCCCAGAAGATGCTCCACTACCCTCACCTAGCTCAGCTCAGAGAACTTATGCTCAGGTAGTATGTGAGCCCCGGTTGGAGGCATCACCGCAGAATAATCCGACGGCCGGATCATCAAGTAGAAACCAGCAAGAGGTCTTTGCCGTGCAAGATGAGAACGACGCCACCAACAACCGACAGGCTTATGTCACTCACCCTCACACTCGCAGGTGGACAAAAGATCATCCCCCCTCCCAGATCATCGGGAGTGCCTCACAACCTGTAACAACTCGATCTGCAAAGCACACTGAAAATCTGATCCTATTCGGTGGGTTCTTGAGCGATTTTGAACCATCGGATGTTTGGCAAGCTCTCACCGATCCCGACTGGGTGATCGCTATGCAAGATGAGCTGGCCGAATTCGAGAGAAACAAAGTTTGGCACTTGGTAGAACGACCATGGGGAAAGACTGTCATAGGCCTCAAGTGGATACTCCGGAACAAAACCGACGAGAATAATCTCATCATCCGGAACAAAGCTCGCCTGGTCGCCAAGGGTTATCGCCAACAAGAGGGTATCGACTATGATGAGACGTACGCGCCAGTAGCCCGAATCGAAGCGATCCGAATCTTCCTTGCGTATGCTGCCCACAAAAACATGACAGTCTATCAGATGGACGTCAAATGTGCCTTCTTGAATGGAGTTCTTCAAGAAGAAGTGTACGTAGAACAACCTGAAGGGTTCGTCGATTCTCGATTCCCGAATCACGTCTACATTTTGGACAAGGCACTTTACGGTCTCAAGCAAGCTCCGAGGGCATGGTACGAAACACTCACTGACTACTTGCTAGGAGTTGGCTACAAGAAAGGTACAATCGATCCCACTCTGTTTCTCAAGAGGTCAGGTAAAGATTTAATTATCGTTCAGATATACGTGGATGACATTATCTTTGCATCTACAAAGCCTGAGATGTGCCAAGAGTTTGAGAACACCATGAAATCCAAATTCAAAATGAGCATGATGGGCGAGTTGACGTTCTTTTTGGGACTTCAAGTCCGACAACGCCCTGATGGCATTTTTATAAATCAAGCCAAATATGTTCAAGATCTTTTAAAACGATTTGATTTCGGTGGTTCAAACTCTGCGGCCACACCAATGCCCAGAAATTTTCAACTAACTGCTGATACTTCTGGTAAACCGGTTGACCAGAAAACTTATCGGGCAATCATTGGTTCTCTTTTATATCTCACTGCCAGTAGACCAGATATCGTCTTTTCCACGGGTGTTTGTGCTCGTTTTCAGTGTGATCCACGAGATTCACATCTGTCTGCAGTCAAGAGAATCCTTAGGTATCTGAAGGGCACACCGGATTTTGGCCTTTGGTACCCAAAGGATTCTGGTTTTGAACTAATTGCATATACAGACTCAGACCATGCAGGTTGTAAGCTAAACAGGAAAAGCACTTCTGGTGCCTGTCAATTTCTCGGGGACAAGTTGGTCAGTTGGTCATCACGGAAGCAGAATTGCGTCTCACTGTCCACCGCGGAGGCAGAATATGTAGCCGCCGCCTGTTGCTGCTCGCAAGTTCTGTGGATGAAAACCCAACTAGCGGACTTTGGATACACCATGCATCGAATTCCCATCTATTGCGACTCCAAAAGTGCGATTCAGATCACGGCAAATCCGGTTCAACATTCTCGGACGAAGCATATCGACATTCGATATCATTTCATCAAAGATCACGTCGAGAAAGGTAATATTGAACTATACTTTGTTGAGAGTGACTATCAGCTTGCTGATCTGTTCACCAAGCCGTTTGACGAGAAGCGTCACTTTTTCCTCCTAAGCAAGTTAGGAATGCTAGACCTCCCCGCCTGAGGTCTAGGGGGAGTCGGGAGTTCTTATAGGGTATGCATGTGTGTAGGGGGAGTCTGTAGGAACTCTCTAGACATTGCATGAATCGAGGGGGAGTACTAAGTCCTGTATTTAATGTTTGGTGTGCTCACTAACGTTCTCGGATCCACATCACCTTGGATACCATTCTTATATTCTATTTTGTAGGTGTGGATCCTCACTACGACTTCTGGTTACTTCAGATCAGAACTCGCGCAAAACCTTGTCGAGACGTACCAGGTAAGTCTCGTTTCTCGGGAGTCGAGCGCTGAACTTGTCAGTTTTTATGTGAACTTGAAAGTTCAGGGGGCGGTAGAGTACATATCTTGAACTTACAAGTTCGGGGACTAACTTTGCCACTTTCTGTTTCTGAAAGTTCAGAGACTCGTTTTGCAAATCTTGTGAAAATTATAGTCCAGGGTCTGTTTTGAAACATTCTGAAAATACAAGTTCAGGGACTTGTTTGTAAGTTTCCCCAAACTTCAAGTCCAGGGGTGGTTTTTGCCAAATGGTGAAAGTCGGGTTAAGAGAGCCAAAAGGAGAGCCAAACACAGTGTTTTTGACCCAAACACAGTGTAAGTCGGTAAAAATATAAATACCGGTTTTCAAGATTAACTTTTCACAAATTTCAAATTTTCATCTTTTTCTCTCTGGATTCTCACCCGAACCCACTTCGCGCTCGATTTCGGTTTTCGTTCGTTTGTGCTCCGATCGTCGATCTTTTTACATATTCGGATTCCTGGTAAGTAAACGATCAACCTTTATATAGTTATAACATCTATATCTTCTGTTTTAAGGCCTGGATCGAAGCCTAAAAGTTTTAAAACTTACCCGAAACCCAAACTTCTTGGAATGGGATTTCGGGACGTTAAAACGATCCTTTGTTGCTTAAAAACTTGTTATGAACTAATTTAGGATGCATGTTGATAGTTTAGGGCCTTAGATCGACGTTTAGAGAACGGTTTTCAAGTGAAGAACTCGAACAGTCGTCGTTTTCCGACTCGGAAAACTTGAACATTCAAGTTTTCCGAATCGGAAAACTTGAATGTTCAAGTTTTCCGCACCTGTCAACGATGAACAGTCGTTTCGTTTTCCGATTCGGAAAACTATGTTTTCCGAATCGGACTTGGTCTCGGTTTTCAAGTGTATCTTTTCCGACTCGGAAAACATGGAACTACCCTTATGGGTTTCCAAGGTTTTCCGACTCGTTTGAGAGACCAAGTCTTGCCAAATTTTCTTTTAAGTGTTGAGACATTTTCCGAATCGGAAAACTATGTTTTCCGAATCGGAAAACCTACGTGTTTTTAATCTCAAATCTTTCTAAGTGTAGGAGTTTCCCGATTCGGAAAATCACCTTTTCCGAATCGGAAAACTTGTCTTTTTAATCTTGTGCTATCTTTCCTAAGTGTTGAGTTTTCCGAATCGGAAAACACTCTTTTCCGAATCGGAAAACTCCCCTCCTATAGTTTGCTCGTTTTCCGACTCGGAAAATACGAAATACTCATCATTGGGTTTTCGAGGTTTTCCGACTCGCGCTTAGTCGAGGGTATAGTCTTTTCACGTTGCATTGTTTCTAACACTTAATGTCTTGCAGAAATGGCTGATCAACAACCAATTGCTCCTACCTCACCTGTCGCCAATGCTGCTGATCTCGCTCTCATCAACCCGACTGAAATCCGCGAGATCCACCAGAACAACCAGTTCGTCGACCTGGCGAACTTCACAGTCCAAGACGATGTGGTCCTCGAGATACTCCGAGCTCATCCCCTTGCATACGCAATGCAAGCCACTGCTGACATCCCGATGATCTATCTGCAGCAGTTCTGGAACACTTCACGTGTCGAGAACCGGGACGGGGTGCCAACTATCATCGGCCGGGTGGACCACACTGACCTGGTCCTCACTATGGAGGATCTTCGCAGAATCCTTCGTCTGCCAGCTGCAACTCCGGAGGCCCCGTTTGACCCTCTCGTGTCTGGACCTGAGCTCTTCAGCGAAGTGCTCGCTCTCGGGGTCCACTACACCGAAAACAACAGGCCGAAAGGAATCTCTCAGATCACTCAGGGAATGCTGCCCCCGATCTGGTACTCTTTCTTCAACATCCTCAACCGCACGCTCTCTTCTAAGACTCACGGCGTGGACAAGGCATCCACCCAGTTCTGGCACGTCATCCATGCGGTCGCCTACGGGAGGCGGATCGACTTTGCTCAACAACTTTGGGCAGACATTACCACTGACGTCAGAGCTGGGCCAGCGCGTACGAAACACACATCCATCCCTTGGATGCGCTTCTTCAGTCTGATTATCCGAGATCACATGAATCAGAACCGTGCTGTCCGACGCAGATCAAGCCATCTCCGCTTCGAAAGCCAGCAGATCGGCCGAGCCAACAAGAAGAATCTGAGGCCTGGTCAGGTAGAAATGCACATTCCGGCAAACGTGCTCAACTTGGCAGACCGTAGGTCCATGAGTGTTAGGATGTACCGCATCTCCATAGGCTTAGAAGACACGTCTACGGACTCCTCAGAGCCGAGGAGCCCTGCCCAAGACGTGCAACCCGTCCTACCTAGAAGCCGTGCCTCTGGTACGGCGGGCCAGAGCTCCAGTGGGGGAGCTTCTGGCTCGGGAGTGATGAGCGTTGACGTTAGGGGAGGAGAGGGTAGAATAGTTGGTACGTCTGCCACTCCGCACACTTCTCGAGCCGGTGCTTATCAGACGATGATTCGGAACCGAACCACTCGTGCCCGTACACCAACAGTTGTAGAAGAATCCACCATAGCCGCCCGCGAAAGTGAATACACTAGTCATTTCCGGGTGAAGCAGTACATGGGCGTCCTTCAGCAGTCCCCGATCCATTCGTCATCGGAAGAGCGCAGATCGCCGACACCGCCGCAACAACCTATTGGGGAGGACGTGGAAGCTTCCCCACAAGAACAAGCACACGCTCCTCCACCACCTCACTCGGCGGTCGTCACTTCTCAGGGAGGCAAACCCTCCGGCGAACCATCTGGCGATGACTCCGACGGTCACGAGTCTTCCGAGCACACTCCTTCAAACCGTCGTGAGCCTGATGACGAGGCAACTGATTCAAAACAAGTGGACTACGGATCCGACTCAGAGTTCCAGCTTTCAGAACCACCGAAGGGCGGGAAGGCCCAAGTGATAGATTTGGATGAAGCCACCTCTTCCTTCAACGACGACCGAATCTCCGGCGATCCAGTACTTGCCGAGGATCTAGCGTCAGACGATCGGACCATCGGTCGTAAGGAAGAAGGTGAGGCCGAGGTTGCTACCGGCTGGGGAAGATATGACAGCGAAGAAGAAGAGAGAGAGAGGGGAGAAAAGGAGAGAGAGAGCAGAGAAAAAGAGACCGAAGACGTTGAGGTCCAGTTAGGCGAGCCTTGGGCTCAATTAGAGGAGGCGGACGCAGAAGTAGAGCCGCACAGGTTAGAATCGGCAGTTCCTCATTCCTTGAGTCCATCCACCACAGAGGCAACCCACACTGAGACTGGGCACCCTACGGTGTCTGGTCAAGACGCTAGCCGCCAACTAGCGCATTTGCACACCCCAACCGACCACTCGACCATCTCTCAACAGATGGTCGTTTCATCTTCACACGGGGAATTAGCTCAACTTCCACCAACCACTCACTTGGAGTCTGTTGGTGTTGAAATGAGAGAGGAACCGCCTCGCCTCTCGACTTCTTTCCGTGCACCAGTAGTCCTAGAGCCCGTTACTGAGAACTTTAGGGTCATTCATTTGGATAGGACACTTTTGGATGCATCATCTGCCCGCCCAAGTGGTGAGGCCGGAACGGGGAGAGTTGGTGCGTCAACGGACGCCCTTCGAGGATCCACCGGAAGCCCCGACACCGTCAACATCATACTAGCGGTGACATCGGGCCGAGAGAGCACCTCGGTAGGACTCTTCTCGTCAACTGGAACCCAAGTGGCACCAGGTTTAGCACTTCCGGGACCGGGTCCGACAAACTCGAGCAAAGTCTATAAAGATGCTCACGCAACATCGGGGCTTCTGAGCCTGACGGATTCTGGTGGAATCCCTAAAACCACCACAGTAACAACGGGACTTGTGAGTCCGACGGATTCGGACGACATCCTAAAAGTCGTCCAAAGCAGGTTACTAGCGGTGGAGGAAGCCAACCGGGCTCGCGATGCACGGGTCGAGGCACTTGAGAAAGCCGTGGCCGAGACGGAGAGGAAACGACTGGCCGATCTTGAGGCGTCACGCAAGCTTCAAGAAGACCGGGATGCGGAGCTCTACGAGCTCAAACGGAAGATCAAGGGCAAACACTCCGAGGCTGCCCCGTCTACTGAAGCTCCCATTCCCAGGCCATCAGAAGACGTCCTCAGGCTTGCCCCTCCGACTTCGGGCGACCTTCCTCCGATCCCAGGCTATGTCACTGAGGTGGAACACTTGATGCTGATCACTTCCTACACCACTCAGAACGACCGCCTGTCTGCCCAGGTCAGAGATCAAGAGGCCCAGATCGAGCTACTCCAGCAAAGTATTCGAGAACTGGAGGCCGTGTGTTGGTCCCAGGCTCAGCCTTCGAAGAGGAGGCATGATGACGCTGATGACTCCGCACCAGGTCCTCATGAGGGGGAGGTGCACCAGGTCCTCATGACTCCGCACCGACCTCCAACCTGGTTCCGGCTCCGGTTCAACAGCTCCAGGTTCCTCAGCCGCCCCCTCGAGTGCTCCTACAGACTCCGATGCCGCCGAGGCTCCCTATGTCGACTCTGAGACGGAGGACATTCCGGACATGGGGAGTTGGCGATATGAGCGGATCCCGGAAGGGGAGTCAGTACAGTTTCCCCAGATGACGGACACGGCTCAGATTGATGCCGTTCTCCCAGAAGCAGCACCGACGGATCCTTCAGAGTTCCAAATTCCGGAAGCAGCCCGGAAGATCTTGCGGTCGCTCGCTCAGAGTCTCAGGATATATCAGAAGGGAGACGACATTGTCCGGGATTCTGACTACTCCAACCTCTCCGCGGCATTTGTGTTCCCCACTCCAAACGCTCCACGGACTATTCACACTACTGATCCAGAAACCGCCGCTCCAACCGTCATCCAGCTCAACTGGAACCATTCAGTCATCTTTCGTCCATTCCTTGAGGAATCGTTCACCCGCATCTACCAACAAGAGAAGCTGCACGCCTGGTCCCGAAAGGTCTACTTCGGGATCTCTCATATCAAGACCAAGAGACGAAGGACAGCTTACGTGCATCAACGGATGTGCAACTGGGCCACTCATGGACGCCAGAGGATCCGACGTCGCTTTATCAAGGTAACTGCTATGCGCCCCTACAGACATGGCCATCAGTTATTCCTTGAGTACGATGTCCGCATGTACGGCACCGGTGTCCCTCGAGGTGAATTGCAGAACTGGACCTTCACGGAAGCTGATTTAGATTGGGTACATCTGGAAGACCTTCTCACGCTCATCAAGTACCTCCAAGGCCCGATTCTCCGACCAGAGCACTACAGAGACGGCACAGAGATATTGAAGAAGTATGTCCGTCACGCAATCTCTCTCGCTCGAGTGACGGACTACCAGCTTGCAATTGAAAGCCGCCAGCCAAAAGTCAACCTGCTCAGGCCAAACCTGCTCGTGCCTGGTATAGATGCCTACATTCCGTATATGCCAACCAGGATACCTGAGCATGGGGTCCTTTATATGACTCGGAAGAAGAAGGAGCGCAGGTTCATGAGGTTTGGAGAGCTCTCCAAGTTCTGCGACGGGACCCTTCTTTATGTCTACAATGGCATGCAGAGTAGACTACTGGCGGATCAGGTACCGAGTCGGAGAATCATTGACGGAAAAGGAAAGCTGCTGGAGGCGATGAGATTGATCGAGAGGAAGCTCAAAGAACGGTTGATGTACAGACGGGCAGAGGCTGCAATGCAGATGAGAGTGCGGATAATCGGCGAGTGGGAGGAATACCTGCAGATGTCCAAGTGGGAGCCTGCTCTGGAGCTTCCACCACCATTCTGACTTCTTCACAAAGGGGAGATTGTAGGACCTCTTGTTGTGAAGAGTCAGAATTCACTATCTTTACATGCTTTCATTAGTTAGTTTGATTTACCTTGTAAACAATTTACAGTTTTATTGCCCTTGTTTAGAGGTGTGTAACCTCGGGGGCCTTTATCGTACTTTTGTGTAACTTACTCTTACCTATAAAAGGTAAGAGATGTTAGGGTTTTTAGATATTGAATCATATTACCTTTTTGGGCAATTTCCTCCATTGTTAAGCATCTTCAAGCTTTTTATTGATTTCAATCACTCATTTAGGATTTCCATCCATTTCTTCATCTATTTCATTGTTATTTGGGACAACAACTTTATAATCTAATAAGACAACAATGTGAAATCACAAAAAAAAGGTTAAAAGTATAGAAATACCCTTAAACTAAGTAATCTTTATAATTAAATCTATTCAAAGAGACTAAAACTAAAATAAAGAGGTAACCATGATGACCAAAATTGTAATTAGTTTTAAAGAGGGATCAAAGTAGATAATGAGTATTAACCACATGGATTAAAAATGTAGTTTACACTTAATTTGAGGTAGAAACTATTAAGAAAAATTTAAACATTGACTTTATTAAAAAAAATTTGATAGTTTAATGATGTAATTAGTAAAAATTAAAGAATGTTCATAAAAACAGAAAAAGATAAATAATATATTGGTAAAAATGGTGATTTTTCCTTAAAAAAATAATACATCTATATATATATATATATTAAAAGATAGTTTTTACTGATGTCATGATTATGAAATTGAGCAATTTCATTCGCGAATTAAAGAAGAACTATTAAATGATGATGTCATCAATTATTCTTATTTTTTTAATACCATAATTATCTTTATAATTTACATTTTGTATCCTTAGAATTATTTGAATAGATTACTTTTTATCCGTTAGTTTCTCTTTTTTCAGTTTACATACTTATCATATTAAGATAATAATCTATATATATATATATATATTAAAGAAAGGTTTTGGCTGACATCATCAATACGAAATTGAGCAATTTCATTGGCCAATTAATTAAAATACATCAATTGATGATGTCATCATGTATATCTATTTTTTTTCTTTTTTTAATACCATATTAATACCTATAGGGTTTTTACTGATGTCATGATTATGAAATTGAGCAATTTCATTCGCCAATGAAAGAAGAATTATTAAATGATGATATCATCAATTATTCTTATTTTTTTAATACCAATTACTTTTTATCCCTTAGTTTCTCTTTTTTCAGTTTACATACTTATCATATTAAGATAATAATCTATATATATATATATTATATATTATATATTATATATTATATATATTAAAGAAAGGTTTTCGCTGACATCATCAATACGAAATTGAGCAATTTCATTGGCCAATTAATTAAAATACATCAATTGATGATGTCATCATGTATATCTATTTCGCTGACATCATCAATACGAAATTGAGCAATTTCATTGGCCAATTAATTAAAATACATCAATTGATGATGTCATCATGTATATCTATTTTTTTTTTCTTTTTTTAATACCATATTAATACCTATAAATTCGATTTTTTGTAACTACAAATATGGAAAAATTATTTTACAAAATTCACATACCTAAAATTTCTCATTAATTTATTAATTTCTCTTTTATCATTTACATTTTGTATCCATAGAATTATTTGATTAAATTAATTTTTACCTCTTAGTTTTTTTAATTTTCACTTTACATCCTTATCATATTAACCTAAAAAATATATATCAATTAAAACCATTTAAGTTTTTAATTTTTCTTTTCTATAAATTACGGCATTATAATCGTCTCGACGATACCTTCAAAATGAGTATAATATTGAATATTTTTTAATTTATTTATATTATTAAATATTAAAAAATAGATATAAATTAACTTGTTTACATTTGGTTACAATTCTATTGTTGATATTCTTGAAATTTAAAGATTTCTATTAGAATTATTTTTTACTAAATAATTATTCTCTACTTACTCAATTTCAAATAAAGTTTTGAATAAACGATTGAAACAAAAATAATTTAAATGTTGTATATATAATTTCCTAAATAATTAATGTTTCTTTTATCAAATAAGTCATATTTGTATTGTTAATTGGATATTGGATTTGATTTATGGTGAATTATTTGTGAACTTTATAATGCAAATGTTAATGTTAATTTTATTAGAAACTAAAACAATATGTTTAAGTCATCCGTGTATTA